>ML787894.1:95478-185963 GCA_009831015.1 Picea engelmannii | reverse complement strand
GGTTCTACACATTCCAAAACTAGCCAGGAGCCTAATATCTGTAAGCAAGTTGGGTGATGCAGGAGTGAAAACTGTATTTGAAAAGAACACTTGCAAGATGGTACGAGGAGCAATGGTGTTGATGAGGGGAGTTCATTGTGGAAATATGTACAAGTTTTTGGGAAACACTTATACTAATGGGTGTAACAGTTCTGTTGTCCCTGAGAAGAGAAATGAAGGAGACAAGACCAATACTGTCCCAGAAAAGAAGACCATGCAGTGGCATTAAAGACTAGGGCATATTGGTAAAAAAGGGCCTTCGAACACTACACGGTAAAGGTATGGTTGAAGGTATGTCTAATTGCATTCTGGATTTTGATTTTTGTGAACATTGCATATATGGTAAACATAATTGAGTAAGATTCCCATCTGGTGCTACAAGAGCAAAGGGGATCTTAGAGTTGATACACAATGATGTGTTTGGACCTGTTCCTGTTCCATCCCTATGTAAATCTGTGTATTATGTTTCATTCATAGATGATTTTTCAAGGAACACATGGATTTATTTTCTTAGAAAGAAATCTGAGGTATTTGATAAATTTAAAGAGTTTAAGGCTTTGGTAGAAAATCAGACAGACAAGAAAATAAAGGTATTGAGAACAGATAATGGTGGAGAATTCTGCGGAAATGAATTTGAAGAATTATGTAAGAAGTGTGGTATAGCAAGGTAGAATACTAATCCATACACTCCTTAGCAGAATGGAGTTGCAGAAAGGATGAACATGACACTGATGGAAAAATAAAGGAGCATGCTTAGCGGTGCTGGGTTAGAACAAGAATTCTGGGTAGAGGCAGTGGGTACAACATGTTACATGGTCAATCGATCACCTTCATCAGTGTTGGATGATAAAACTCCACACGAGGTATGGCCTGGAAAGAATCCCTCTCTTCAACATCTTAGAGTGTTTGGTTGTGATGCTTATGTACATGTTCCAAAGGAAAATAAGAGTAAGCTGGATAATAAAGCTGAAAAGTGTATCTTTATTGGTTATAAAGATGGTATGAAAGGTTATACGATTTGGAACCCAAAAACCAAGAAAAGAGGTAAAAGATGTGTCCAAACAAGAATTCCCACCAACGCAAGACGAACTTGAGAAAATAGATCTTGAGTTGGATGATTCAAAATATGAATCATCTGAAGAAGAGGAAGCATAAGAATAAGAAGAAGAACCTCATACCCCAATATTGAGGAGATCAGTGAAAGATAGAAGGAAACTAGAAAGGTATAGTCCACCTGATTTTCGTTCCAATTTTGCTTTATATATTACTGATGATGATCCAAGAACTGTCAGGGAAGCAGTGAATTCAGAGGATAGTAAACTATGGAAGAAGGCCATGGTTGAAGAAATGGATTCCTTGGATAAGAATGAGGCATGGGATATATTTGAGCTGCCAGCTGGAAGAAAATTGGTTGGTAGCAAATGTTTGTTCAAGAAGAAGTTTAATGCACAAGGTAAAGTGGAGAAATACAAAGCTCGGTTAGTAGCAACAGGTTATTCCCAGGTAGAGGGAATTGACTTTGGTGAGATTTTTTCTCCTGTTGCTAAGTTAACTTCTATTAGATTTCTTTTATCTATTGCTGCTGCTTTTGATCTTGAAGTGGAACATATGGATGTGAAGACAACATTCCTACATGGGGATCTGGAAGAAGAAATCTTCATGAAGCAACCATAAGGCTTTGTAGTGAAGGGAAAGAAAGAGTTGGTCTGTAAGATAAAGAAGTCACTATATGGTCTGAAGCAATCACCTAGGATGTGATACCAAAAGTTTGACACATACATCCTTGGATTGGGATTTGTAAGAAGTAGGGATGATCACTGTGTATATTCCAAGCAGGTTGGTAATCACTTCAATTATGTAGTGTTGTATGTTGATGACATGTTGTTGGTAGGAAATAACATGGATGTTATCAAGGAGGTGAAATCACAACTATCCTCCAAATTTGACATGAAGGATCTCAGTGTTGCTAACTTCATTATAGGAATGGAGATTAAAAGGGATCGTGCAAATAGGAAACTTTGGTTGAATCAAAGAAAATATGTTGAGATGATATTGCAGAGGTTTAATATGCATGGAAGTAAACCGATCAAGGTTCCTATTCCTATAGGTGTAAAGTTATCTACATATCAGTGTCCCAAGACACAGGAAGAAGAAGAGGACATGTCCCATGTTCCATATGCCAGTGCAGTTGGCAGTTTGATGTATGCAATGGTTTGTACTAGACCGGACATTGCACATGTAGTGGGAGTTTTGAGCAGGTATATGTTAAAACCAGGGAAGGAGCATTGGATAGCAGTAAAGAGGGTCTTAAGGTATCTTCGTGGCACCACCAGTTATGGATTGTGCTACCAAGGAAGACCGAGATTGGACAGAGTGGTGGACATACATGGCTTTGTTGATGTAGACTGGGCTGGAGATCTGGATCGCAAAATATATACAAGTGGGTATGTGTTTAACCTATTTGGAGGAGCAATTAATTGGATGAGCGAAAGACAGGCTGTAGTGGCACTCTCAACTACAAAAGTTGAATACATGGCAACCACTCATGCAAGCAAGGAAGCGGTATGGTTACAAAGATTGTGTTCAAGTATTGGGTTGGTACAACAAGTAGTGAGATTAGATTGTGACAGTCAGAGTGCAATATTCCTGGCAAAGAACCCAACTTATCATTTGAAGACAAAGCATATTGATGTTCATTATCACTTTGTGAGAGACATGGTTGAGGAAAAGAAGGTGTTGTTGGAAAAGGTTGACACTTTGAAGAATGTTGCAGATTCATTGACAAAGTCTGTGAGCACAAAAAATTTCTCCTGGTGTAGAGTAACAATGGGCATTTCTCCCCTATATTGTTGACTATATAATCCCCTGGACCCCTGGATGCAAAGAAAACAACAAGTGGGAGAATGTTGGGTATGTGTTATATTCTTTGCATGTGTGTGTGTGGGCGTGTCAGATATGACAACTGCGTCTAACGATCCCTTGCACTAGTGTTTTTTCTGTGTCATGTGCATCGGGTGCTTTCCTAGGGGGTCCCAGGGGGAGGCAGATATGCCCCCCCCTTGGTTATGCGCAATGTTCGGCAACGAGTGGTAGCCCGGGGCAGTGCCCCAGAATTTGTTTTTGGTAGGTTTTTGCTATTTTTAGCAATTTTGTAAATTAATCCCAGATTAAGGGATTAGGGTTTTGGTATCTATGGAATACCTAAAAACATTGTATATATTGTATGGTGAATGGTGAAATTTGATATAATGAATATAAGAAAGGTTTTCCCAGTATAAAATCTCTATGTACTCTGTGTATGAGCCATTGATTAATTTTTGTCTTGCTTAAGAATCTATATGCATTGCTTTACTTCACATGTTTAAAACTTACAGTCGAAAGATCATGCAAGGTCGATAGATGAAGAAGACAAAGAATATCATGATCCATGCGTAGGAGACAATATCGCAATTCTTTATGATTATGTTGATGAAAATATGCTCGAAAATGACATTGATGACGATGATGATATCGTCAATCCTTTCAACATTGTTTCTGAACCAAATGATGATACATCTGTTGAGTTCAATGAAGAAGATCAAGATACAGAATAAGGATGATTACACAGATGTTGAGGTTGGATTAGGTACGAGACTATATAATATTTTAATTTGTATGAATTATTCTCTTATAATAATTTACTTGTAATGTCATGGGTTAATTACATGTTTGTAAGTTTTATGCGATGTTTTTATATCCTATGTTACAATTTGTTTAATTATTATGTGAAACCTGAAAATAGTTGTGGTAAACTAAAAATATCATTTACAAACACATAATTTCATGTACCTTCATTAATTTTTGTTTTTGTAGTTTCTATGCATGAATATTAATAGGACATTGCTTTTGATTATTTTCTATTTTATAGATTGGGTATTAGGGATCAATTGAGAGTGATGTGAGGAGGAGGGTGGGCTGGGCATATGAGCTTCCACCTTCACGTGGTTGGCCTTGTTTAGTAGAGGATAAATTATTCTTGAAACTAAGAGAAGCTCTTTCATTTTTATACCATCATGATCATAGATGTCATCAATATTGTTTTCATAGTATTGCATCAATGAAGTTTCAATGAACGTGTTTGTCATTTCTATAGAATTTTCATTGAAACCCTATTTTCTTTCAAAGTACACAAATTGGTTGACACAAATTTTAAGTTTGCATCAATCTTTCTTCATTTTTCTTTCAGGTTATACATTAATGTATAAACAATGTATCTGTGTCATAGTTGTGATGAAAATTCCCTCTTTTTCGTTGATTGCTTGATCAACACCATAAAAATACTCCCTTGCAGTACTAGATGCGGGGACGTATGTACTGTTGAACGAATTTTGCAAGGAAAAAGGAACAAAAATTGTTCTAGGACTGGACATGAGCAACAATGACTTATGAATGGGGCCAATGTTGAAATTTTTTCAAACTATTTCTGTATGCACTGAAATTTGACATGGATAGACTATTCACATGCCTTAACGATATGGGAGGGTTTCTGGACTCAAATTTGACTCACACACCCACTTTCTTCCATCATCAATTCATCATGTAAACCATAAACCCTATTTTTCATATGTTCTAGTAGATATGCTAATGATTCCTAATTTCATATTTGTATTTGACTCAAGGTATAACTAGCTTGCAAATTATCAAATTTTAATTTCAAGTTGATAAACCAAATATGAAATGAATCCTAATTAAAACCATCATTTGTTGGGATTTTTCATTTTAGTGTAGTGTCATGTAGTTATCTTTTAAAACATAGAGAGAGTAGTCTCTATAGAAGTAGAGCAATATATTGCTATTGGATTCTCTTCTAAGCTGATGTTGATCTTTTTAACCTTCAAGAATAGGTACTAGAGGAGAAAATCAAGGATAATAATCAAGGATAATTTAGTACCCATCACTTATGCAAAAAATTTCGTCAGCAAGAGAGACAAAGAAGGGAATTCGTTGGCAAGAGACAAGGAAAGGAAATTGTCTCTAGAGCGACGAATGTAAATAATCTTGCAATGAATTAGCTATACTATCGACAAAAAAAGTTCGTTGATAGTATAGCTAATTAGTTACAAGAATATTTACATGGGATAAAAAAAGGAAATGGATGATGTTGTTCCAAGTATAGCTAATTCGTTGCAAGTATCTTCAAATGTACACATGGGATACAATTCATTGCCTTTCTTCATTTTTCTTTTAGGTTCTACATTAATGTATATACAATGTATGTGTGTCATAGTTGTCATGAAAAACCCCCTTTTTTTTGTTGATTGCTTAATAAACACCATAAAAATATCCCCTTGCAGTACTAGATGCAGGGACATGTGTACTGTCGAACCAAACAAAAATTGTATTAGGACTAGACATGGACAACAATGACCTGTGAATGGGGACAACGTTGAAATTTTTTCAAATTGTTTTTGTATGCATTGAAATTTGACATGGATAGACTATTTTCATACCTTAACGATATGGGAGGGTTTATGGACTCAAATTTGACTCACAAACCCACTTTCTTCCATCATATATTCATCATGTAAACCATAAACCCTAATTTTCTTTCAAAGTACACAAATTTGTTGACACAGGTTTTAAGTTTTCATTAGTCTTTCTTCATTCTTCTTTCAGGTTCTACATTAATATTGTATATACAATGTATCTGTGTCATAGTTGTGATGAAAAATCCCTCTTTTTCATTGACTTCTTAATCAACACCATAAAAATACTCCCTTGCTGTACTAGATGCGGAGACATGTGTACTGTCGAACAAATTTTACAAGGAACAAGGAACAAAAATTGTACTAGGACTAGACACGAGCAACAATGACCTGTGAATGGGGCCAACGTTGAAATTTTTTCAAATTGTTTCTATATGCACTGAAATTTTACATGGATAGAATATTCACATGCCTTAACGAGATGGGAGGGTTTCTGGACTCAAATTTGACTCACACACCCACTTTCTTCCATCATCAATTCATCATGTAAACCATAAACCCTAATTTTATTTCAAAGTACACAAATTGGTTGACCCAAGTTTTAATTTTTCATCAGTCTTTCTTCAATTTTCTTTCAGGTTCTACATTAATATTGTATATACAATGTATCTGTGTCATAGTTGTGATGAAAAATCCCTCTTTTTTTTTATTGCTTAATCAACACCATAAAAATACTCCCTTGCATTACTAGACGCGAGGACGTGTGTAATGTCGAACAAATTTTACAAGGAACAAGGAATAGAAATTGTACTAGGACTAGACAAGGGAAACAATGACCTATGAATGGGGCCAACGTTGAAATTTTTTCAAACTGTTTCTGTATACACTAAAATTTGACATGGATAGACTATTCACATGCCTTAGCGATATGGGAGGGTTTTTGGACTCAAATTTGTCTCACAGACCCACTTTATTCCATCATCAATTCATCATGTAAACAATAAACCCTGTTTTTCTTTCAAAGTACACAAACTAGTTGACACAATTTTTAAGTTTTCATCAATCTTTCTTAATTTTTCTTTCAGGTTCTACATTAATGTATATACAATGTATCTATGTCATAGTTGTGAAAAAAAATCCCTCTTTTTTGTTTATTTCTTAATCAACACCAAACAAATACTCCCTTGCAGTACTAGATGCGGGGTCATGTGTAATGCCGAATGAATTTTACAAGGAACAAGGAATGAAAATTGTACTAGGACTAGACACGGACAACAATGACCTATGAATGGGGCCAACGTTGAAATTTTTTCAAACTATTTATGTATGCACTGAAATTTGACATGGATAGACTATTCACATGCCTTAACGACATGGGAGGGTTTCTGGACTCAAATTTGACTCACACACCCACTTTCTTCCATCATAAATTCATCATGTAAACCATAAACCCTAATTTTCTTTCAAAGTACACAAATTGGTTGACACAAGTTTTAAGTTTTCATCAGTCTTTCTTCATTTTTATTTTAGGTTCTACATTAATCTATATACAATGTATCTGTGTTGTAGTTGTGATGAAAAATACCTCTTTTTCATTGATTTCTTAATCAACAACGTTAAAATACTCCCTTGCAGTACTAGATGTGGGGACATGTATACTGTCGAACGAATTTGACAAGGAATGAGGAACATAAATTTTACTAGGATTAGACATGGGAAACAGTGACCTGTGAATGGGGCCAACGTTGAAATTTTTTCAAACTATTTCTATATGCACTGAGATTTGACATGGATAGACTATTCACATGCCTTAACGATATGGGAGGGTTTCTGGACTCAAATTTGACTCACACACTCACTTTCTTCCATCATCAATTCATCATGTAAACCATAAAACCTAATTTTATTTCAAAGTACACAAATTGGTTGACGAAAGTTTTAAGTTTTCATCAGTCTTTCTTCATTTTTCTTTCAGGTTCTACATTAATGTATATACAATGTATCTGTGTCATAGTTGTGATGAAAAATCCATCTTTTTTGTTGATTACTTTATCAACACCATAAAAATACTCACTTGAAGTAATAGATGCGGGGAGGTGTGTATTGTCGTACTAATTTTACAAGGAACAAGGAACAAGGAACAAAACTTGTACTAGGACTAGACACGAGCAACATTGACCTATGAATGGGGCCAACGTTGAAATTTTTTCAAACTGTTTCTGTATGCACTAAAATTTTACATGGATAGACTATTCGCATGCCTTAACGATATGGGAGGGTTTATGGACTCAATTTTTTTCTCACACACCCACTTTCTTCCATCATCAATTCATCATGTAAACCATAAACCCTAATTTTATTTCAAAGTACACAAATTGGTTGACGCAAGTTTTAAGTTTTCATCAGTCTTTCTTCATTTTTCTTTTAGGTTCTACATTAATATTGTATATACAATATTTTTGTGTCATAGTTGTGATGAAAAATCCCTCTTTTTCGTTGATTGCTTAATCAACACCATAAAAATACTAGACACGAGCAACAATGACATGTGAATGGGGCCAACGTTGAAATTTTTTCAAACTGTTTCTGTATGCATTGAAATTTGACATGGATAGACTATTCACATGCTTTAACGATAAGGGAGGGTTTTTGGATTCAAATTTGACTCACACACCTACTTTATTCCATCATCATATGATCATCATGTAAACCATAAACCCTATTTTTCATATGTTCTAGTAGATATGTTAATGATTCCTAATTTCATATTTGTATTTGACTCAAAGTACAAATAGCTTGCAAAGTATCAAATTTTGATTTCAAGTTGATAAACCAAATATGAAATGAATCCAAGCATCATTTGATATCATCGCAAGAGAGACACATGTAAATAATCTTGTGACAAATTAGCTATACTATTGACGAAAAAATTCCGTCGATAGTATAGCTAATTTGTTGCAAGAATGTGTCTTTGAATGGTGTTACATGGTTTGCAAGTAGTGTAGGGATTATATGGTGCAATTTAGTGTATTCTATAATAACAATCTCTATTCCAAACCTCAAAATGGATAATACCATATCTTGTTCATAAGACAAATATCATTTGTATGTTTCCTTTGTGGTGGCTCAATCCCTCACACATGATGTATGACAATGAAATGTAACAATTTGACTATTGAATGATAGTGTTATGTCACCCATGGTTAAGGAAAGAACATAAGGTTCTTAGGTCCTATTTGAATCTTCTTAGAATTGAGATTCGTTACATAGTCTTTGAATTGAGTTTTTCTTAGCATACATTCCAATTGGTATACTAGAGGAAAGAAGAGGAAAATGTTTTAGTTTTTCTAGAAGGGAAGAAAGGAAATGAGGATTCCCTTAGTAAAATAGATAATAATTGCAAAACCAAAATCCCTTGGAGGTTAGGAATTAAAAAAATAATCATTTTGAAACAACCTTGGTATCAAATGACCTTGACACCCATATCCCAGTGGAAGGTCAAATATCTCTTAAATATGTTCTTTCCCTAACCATGGACAAGACCTAAGTTCCATACATGGTGTGAAAAAATTGTGAATGACACCCATATCCCACCCAAGCACCATATAAGTCTATTAAATAGGATATATGTGGTGGATTGAGGCCTTGTTAATGGCCAATGAGCCAAAAAAAATATGTTTAGGACCTAAGGCCCTTTTTTTCCTCTCTAGTCACGGTACAAACCTTGAGACCTATTCTTATTATGAAAACGTACCAATGGTTCCAAATATACCCTACATAGATCTTGTATGGTTTTTTAAGGACTACCTCACAAATCTTGGTCATGAGAAGATTCAAATAGGGCCTAAGCACCTTATGTTCTTTGCTATACATTATTCCCAAAACTTGTGAATGGTGACCATATCCCACCCAAATTCCATATATCCCTTAGAAATAGGCCATATATCCATATATCCCTTATGAAAGTTCTCAAATTGAAGGGCCATGAAATAGGCCTCAAATAACCATGTATATCTTATGTAAGAGATATTTGACCTTCTAGTGGGATATGGGTGCTATTAGGAATTTTTTTGCACAATATATGTAATTCAAGGTTTATATCATCACCAAGGGAAGAAAATCAGGGCCTTCTTCCCTAAATGAAGCTTTTTTATGCTTAATGGCCAAGCTTGTTAAACGAATTCAAATTTTTAAGCAATAGAAATATTAAATTCTTAAATTTAAGTGGTATATTTTTTGTAAACAATATTTAAAATTTCATAAATTAAGTAGTTTAGATCCTTCTTAAATTCCAAATTTCATAAAGGCGAAGATGACTCCCTCACCCTGACATGTAAAACTCCCTCACCTTGACATGTTTCAAAATGAAATCTTTAGCACTAAAAACTTCTTGTAAGGGCAGAGTTCTTATTTTCCTTATTTGGGCATGGTAAATGCCTCTAAACACATCCATTTTGCACAAAACCACCTAATGGCACTTGGAAGACCACTCCAAGGTAAAAGAATGCACAAAGAGGGCATGTGCCATGGTTGGAGGCCTTTTTCACAACACATGATGCCTATATTAAGGTTTATTTTCCATAATAAGGATATTGTTTCCCTATTATGATCATGGTCAATGCCTTGAGATTTCTATTTAGTGAGGAAAACTTATTAATGGAGACCATATCCACCTCCTTGTAAATTCTAACCTTGTACAATATCTACTGCAAACTGATATTCAGAAAAGAACAGAAAAGATACAATGGCAACCACAAACATTACACAGAGATTTTTCACCTGGAAACCCAAACTGGGAAAACCAACATATATTATATTTATACACTTGTGTTACATTGTTTACAATACAATATACATATAGGAGCCAGCGACATCCAAAACCCTAACCCAATGACCTGAATTAGTCCAAAACCCTAATTCCTTAACCGGAAATAGAAAACCATCGGCAAAAACCATGTGCCGAAAACCACCTAATATCATGTGGTCCCAGAAATATGTCGGCTCGAAACCGACAAAAATATGTCGGCCCAAATTTTTTTTTAGGGGGCGTTGCCCCCGAACCCCTGCGCGGGGGGCTCCGCCCCCCTGCACCCCCCAAGGGGGGCCTAACAGCCCCCCCTCTTACCCCCCTGCGTGCCCGACGTAGGCACTCAGACACTACTACTCGTGCAAAGAATATAACACATACCCAACACTCCTAGGAAAAGGACCCCCTAGTGAGGGTTCATGTCATAGTTCTAGGTGTTGTTCCTAGCGCTTGAGCTCATGAAGGTTCAATTAGGGATTAATGTCATTTTCCCCCCCTTGACCATGTTTAGGAATTAAGACCCATTTCCAATGCATAAAACCTACTAATGGTTCATGCATCCCACTCATAGGCTTGCAAACAACCCATACAATGGACTCATGCGTTGGCTCGAGCACTCATTCAAGGTTCTTGAGCTCAAGAATATTCAACAATATCTTGAGGCACTTGTTTTCCTTCCTTGAACATGGTCAAGATCCTATGATATATACTCAGTGCACAAAACCTCCCAATGGATTCCATATCCAACTCTGATGCTAAAAACCCCTTATATAGGGCTTGTGTTATGGTTTGCAGGTCTTTTTCATGGTGATTGATCCTAAGAAGTGATGTTTAGGGAATAAGGTCCAAGTTTTTTCCTCCCCTAACCATGAAATTTGAGCTCAAGAAGGTTCAGTTAGGGATTAAGACCCTTCTTTTCCCATTAACCATGTTAATCCCTCAGTGAACATAAGGTGATTATTCCTTGTTTAAATATTCCCAGGAGATATCTTCATGATGTAGTCATCAAAAAACTAGACAAGACCTATGCAGGGGATATTTCACATTTGTGGGTATCTTTAGCATCATTGATATGTTTTTTTAAAGAGTAAGAATGGATCTTAGGGACTATATCATGTTGTAGGGAGAAAAACAAGGGACTTGGGTACACAATGAATCTTTTTGAGTTTAAGGGCCATGCACTAGGCTTTGAACAACCATGTATATCCTTTCTAAATGATCTTTAGCCTATAAGTGGGATATGGATACCATAATAATTTTTTCACACCACATATGGGATTCAAGGCTTATAACATCATTTAGGGAGGAAAACAAGGGCTTTAGGTTGTAAACAAACATTTATTTTACTTAATGGCCATGAAGAAGGGCTCCAATTTAGAATGTGGGAACCATTAATAAATTTTTTAATATCAAAATAAGAATGGATCTCCTAACCTATATCATGGCCAAGGGAGGAAAACAAAGGCCTTAGTCCTTACACAAATTTCTCAGCATTAATGGCCATGAAAAAGTCCTTAAAACACCACACTAATCCTCTCTTTGGAATTTATGGCCATTGGGTGGGATATGGACACCACTCACAAGTTTTATGCACCATGTAAGGCACATGGGATATTGTCCATGGCCAGGGAGTAATATAGGCCCTATTTGAATGTTGTAATTATTATGATTCATGTTGTAGTCCTCAAATAACCACACAAGACTTGTATAGCTCTATAAGTGATTTTTAGGTGATAACAATCTCCCTAGTTGAGAACTGGTTCTTTCTATTGCTACTTGTCTTGATGTACTTTACATACACACCTTGGTGGTTTGGTCACTCGAGTATCAAATAGGAAGGACTTAATGGACTTTAGATAATAAGTGATACTAAGGGTCATACCTAGATATGGGAATGTTGAGTAGAACCCTTCACTGAAAGACTTCCACTTATGGCTCTATCAACAAATCTTCTTGTGTAGCTACTAGACCTTAAGGATATTCCCGAAGGTGTACATAAAATTGTGGACTCAATGTTTTTCTAGAAATCCCTTCCAAGTCCACCTATTATTGAACCCATATCTATGTAAGATAAGATCGTTATTTCCCTCATAGACCTTCATAAAGGTGATTGCATCTTTTGTTTCCCCTAGAATGTTAATCGCTTGGTACTTGAGTGGCGTAGAAAATTTATTTTGCAATCCTGGTTGGACTTATTCCCATCTATCAAGTCCATCTCTATAAGTATCCCACCACCTACATGATGTGGATCTCAATGTCACATCTAGTTCTTATAAAAAATCCTCCAAGCACCACTAAGCTTAGATCCTCCATAAAATATTCAACACTCCCTATACCATCAAATATGGGAGGGATTGGTAGCTCTATACCAATATCATGGATAGACCTAATCATGGCACAACAATGAGACAAAATATTATAATTATTTTTTCCCAATCTTATAATGCTTCTTATCTCTTTGAATTATAATAACATATTCTTCTCCAACTGACTAGTCTTTTTTCTTATTGGATTGGTATAACCATTCTATATTTTTTTCCATTAAGTTATATTATTGGCCCATTCTTGCACCATCAATGATGTCATCAATTGGCTCTATGTATCACTCCCTTTTGATTGGATCAATGGGTTGTATCACTCTAGTTCCATTGGCTTCAAAATCCATTTTCCCTCTCTTTACATTAATTATGTTTTTGTTTTCATTTTCCCATTAGAATCCCAAGAGATTGAGATGATTATGATTTTCATAAACAACCTCAATGAATTCAAAATATACCATTATTTTTATAGTTTCAATGTTTACCTCAACATCCTTTAGGAGGCCAATGGGGATAATTATGTATTAATCCATCAACTGCAATTGAATGGGTTAGTATACTAGGAATAGGCTCCCCATCATCTCCGACAATTTTTTTGGAATGATGTTCATGTCATATCTATAATCAAGCATGACATCATGCACCTTGTACCTATGGATATAAACATAAATATTAAGTTGTCAACCAATCAAGTGATTTTTTTCTTTCGACCAATCCACTTACTGAAGGAAAACTACAACTTATTTATTAACCCTTAATCATATAGGATTATAATGAATGCATGAAAGCAATCATGGATTGTTCACATTAAGGTGATCTCTTCTATAGCTCATTGTTGTGATCCCTAATTTTTTTTTCCTAGCCACAAATGGTTAGGGTGATTCCAAGATGCTAAGTTACTATTTACATCATTCCCTACCATAGTATCTACTTCTTGAAATGATTTCAACATTTATAATGATCCTAATGATTGTATACATCAATCCCTAGGTATGTAGGAGCACATTTCCTTATTTTGGATGGAAAAATTTCTAAATTAAAGTTTATATTAATTAAAATTAACAAAAAATCGCTATTAAATTTCTATTATGATGAATTTAATTAAAATATGTATTAATTAAATTAACAAATAATAATAATAAAACATTATAAAAAAATAAAAAAATACAAATGACAAAGTAATCCTTCCGCTCCCATTCATTACAAATAAAATTGGGTGCGGGCGGCCATCTACTAGCTTGGATATTCCCACGTGAGGTGGAAACTACACAACACACAACATGTTTGTAGAAAAACTGACCCATACATCGCATTCATAGAGAAAGACCCCAAAATGACTGCCATACATATTCGTGTTCGGAGCATATGAGAAAAACCCCATCTGACATAGGTAGAGGAGTGGCGATATTGAATCCAAGATTTCGATTGGACATCGACAGAGGCAAACAAGTGCCCCTATCTAGACAAACTTATGGAGATTACGCAAAACTCGGTAATGTCTATCCTTTGTCTCTCTGAAATTAGTAATCCTTTGTTAAATGTAGTTAAAACACTAATTTTAACATTGGCATTATTGCGAGAATAGTCTTAGGTTGAAATTTGTGCTTGCAACAAACTTTACGTTGATTCCCTCCATAGATATCTTCACAATAACTACTATTATGTCCCGTGGTTCTTACTTTTACCACTGATCACCCCTGTCACAATTTCGATAAAGGTTCTAAGCTTCAATTTAGTATATAAATTTTCTTCCCCTGCACTTTTCTATTGTAGACTTCATGATTCTATTCATTGTAAATACGATGATTACACTCAAGTGTCTTTGATTCTCTCATCGACCTCCTCATTTTTTATCCCTCCCTTGGTCCATAACCTTCTTCTCCCTATCACTCTTAAGAATTGAACCACAAACTTGATATTTTTCTCACCTAGTAGATTTTGCAGAGTAGAGTCGCGTCTTGGGCTTCTAGGCCTCTAATTCGCCTTTGCAAGTCTTCCTGACTAAAGAGGAAATCCCCTCCTAGTTTGTCACTCTCCTCTCCTTCATGGGTGGTGTTACCACTCATGATGCATGGGAACTTGTTGCATTATTTGAAGACCTTTTTTTAGCATCTTGTTAATGGAGGACGTATATATTGGAAGGCATAGCTGCAGTTTTGATGAAAACTTACACGTTGAGGATTACCTTTTGAGGCATCATTGCATATTTTGAGGCGTGGTGGTGCATGTGGCATAGTTCTTCCTTTTTGGATCCCTTATTGGTACATTTTCATGCATATTTTCTTATTGAAGGTGCATATTACACATTTCGAGGCATAATCATATATTTGAAGGCATGGTGGATCCCATGGAGTGGTATTGGATACTTGAAGAACACCCTTCATGTGATGGTTGTGCTCGTCGCTATAGTGCCCTCATAATTGTCAAACATTTTCCTTGGAAGGAGATACCATCATTTGAGTAGATTAATATATTGTTTTAGTTGTTGGAATGTAGTGATCATGATTTGTTGAGATGATAAGTGATATCCATAAGTAAATTTTTTAATGGCAATGTAGGTGGAATATAGCATAGATTACAAAGCTAAAGGAGATCATTAGATATCATTGAGGAGGGTTTTATTGAATAAAGTTATTGTCATGGGAGGAATTCCCCCATGTGATTATATTTGCAAGACATTGTAGGCTCGTATGTAAACACTTGGAATCATTCACCTTCTGAAGGAAAACATTTCCCAATAAGAGGAAGTGTTGGAGCCAAGCTGAAACGGAAAAACAAGGCGTTTCTGGGAAAGAAATCATGCACGAGGAAAGCGACAGCTAGAAGGAGGAACAACACGTGCGCAAGCAAGGAAGACCTAACGATGTTAGGGTTAGGGTTTTGGTAATGTATTGTAACGTCTAAAGAGATAGACACATATAAATATAGATACTGAGGTATCATAGAGGTAGGTTGTTTTTTTTTCGGGATGTTAAGGAGTTGGTTCAGAGTATTATTGAGTTTTTAGTTATGTATGAGTCGATGCGAAAGGGAATGTTTTTCTGTATAATCTATTTTGTATAAGATGTTGAGATGGAGAAGATGAACAAGGGTAGATCTTAAGGGTTATATCACAGGCTAAGGAGCCTAGTGCGATCTAGTCCACCTCATATAGATCTTACCCAAATGAGAAGAGTTGTAAGCACGTGGCATTGTAGTGACAGAACGACTATAATAAAAGAGATAAGAGCCAAATAATTGTGGACATATCCTAGGAGAGGGTGAATCATGGTACATCTGTGTTATGTGAAGAATGCATGCATATCTGCATCGTCTTTTCAATAGTTCTTGTTGTGTTAATGAATGAGTTGTTATATTTTCTTCTTATCCATCAATGACTATACATTGCATTTACTAGTTATAATAATGGTTCAATATCCAGTTCTCATATCTCGCACTCAATCCTAGGCTATAAACACATGAGTCTTACAAACACCCATTAAAGCTATCTTGGGTGAGACTATGCAACACATTTTGTGTGTTGTATTGCCTTCTTCTTTACTAGAAGGGCCGATAGTTTTAGAGGCTTTGTTGGAAACTTGAACAAACATGGACCCTGGGTCAATAAACTCAAACAATATATAGGAGAATAGTAACCAACAAGAGAGAATTGAGTAGATGATATAAGTTGAAGATATGTCGAAGGCAGATCAAGAAAATATTAGGGCAAAGAGAAATGAGCCATTATAAGGGAATGCTGAGACCGTGGAATCCCACAAAAGTAGAGATCAAAATCTAGCTAAAGAACCAAAGAGTTGGAGTTCACATAGAGAGACAACATAAACCCTAGAATAACACCCCACAAATATCTTGAGAAGTACGTGTTTACTGATTTACGCGAAGCCTTTTTCTGTAATTTTCCACACTTATTGCAGGAGTGGATACTAAGGTTGAAGGATAAAAACACAACTAACCGGGTTTGACAGTTAGAGTGGACCCCGGTATAGAGTGAGTAACTACAACAAACGAACAACAAATTCACCCGCGCAGTAGATTTTTGGCTTGACAGTATTGTGGCAGGTTTTATAACAGAGTTTGCAGTAGACATAACGAAGTCGTACAGTGCAACGGAGTAAGAGTTTATATGAGGACCTCGAGGAGGGTACATTACATCACTGTATACTTCTATTAAGATACTACTATACAATAAATGTGTAATGACTATGGAATCAACCAACTAAATTTCTCTGCGTGCATGGGTGAAGGGGGGAAGCACTGACAGAAAGAGGAGAAATGGAAGGAGGAAAGGATAAGGGAAAGAAGGAGGAACCCTTGGACCCAATAATGATGGATGATGACTAGATCTAGTAGATCACGATGATAGTTGGAAAGACGTGTAGTGGAGTACCCTACTAATACAAGGTGAATACCAAAAAAAGAGCCATAGCTGTGAGGGAAGGCTTGGCAAGTGACGAGGAAGAGGTAGAGGATCTCTGGGTCATGGAGAAGATTGAGGAAATCCTGCGTGCAACATATGAGAGGAAGATGAGAGGTCCAAGAGAGGTAAGAGAATGCAACAATCCTATCTATATTAATGTCAGTGTGGAACCCATAAACCCATGTGTGACTAATACACCAAATACAACACCACTGTTTAGACAACCAAAGTTTAGAAGAAGTCCGTCAGCAGGAAGTACATCTACACAAGGAACAAAAACTGGAGGAGCCAATTCATGCAACACTAGTCAAGTATCTACACCGTGAGGAGGTAGCAGTTCAACGTTCAGAATGGCAGGACATGATCCTACCATTAGGTTACCATAATTTCGAGGAGAATCAATAGAATACCCAAAGAAACATTTGTTCATTTGTGCAAAGATATGGGAAGAAAAATGGATCACTGATGAAGATACCAAACTTGCGTTGTTAGCTATTATGCTAAGAGACCGCGCACTAGACTGGTACATGAGTCTCGATGCAAATAGTGCACCTGGGACGACAAGGAAACTGGAAAAAATCAATAATTTATTGATAAATGAGTTCCAAAAGACGAACTTAGAGGATCAATACATGAATGAGATGATAGAAATCCGATAGAAACAAGGAGAATATGTTTGGGAAATTGACCAATGATTCAAACGTTTAAAAGGGAAGTTGAAATATCTCATGACCGATATGCAACATCGACACCTATTTTTCAATTCATTACTACCACACTTAAAATACCCATTGCGACAACAAAATTTCCAGATGCAGGCAAAGGCTCTGCAGGCATCTCTACAACTAGAAGAAAATCAATATCAACAAATAGACCCAACTATCAAAGAATTGAAGGAGGACCTAAAGAACTTAACATTTCAGCTAAACCAAAATAAGAATAAGGACAAACAAGAAGTTGTTTGGTGCACCACATGTAGAACGAAAGGACACCACAAGAAAAAATTTCCAACATTCGCACAGTATATGGTAGTAGGAATTCCAAATCTGTTACCAACAAGAGGACTATGGTGAAAAATATGCAAGAAACCAAGTGATGCTTCTTATCACTTCACGATGATGCATAAATACCAGACAGTCCCAAAGAGTTCATATTGCACCTTTTTCAAGTTAGTAGGGTATGACGACAAAGACTGTAGAACTATGGAGATGATGAGAGAAAGGACATCAGATGCATATAAAGTGCAAGAAGAAATGATGACTAGGCAAGCCACACCATAGTTTAATCCAGTTCCAGCTCCATACAACATTGTGCAACAATAGTATAATACTGTGCAACAACCATATAATAACACGGAGCCACAGTACAACACAACACAACCTCAGTACAATACCACACAGTATAATCATGCGCCTCAGTATAACGTGCTGAGAGGAGATCGAGCAGGCTACAAAAGTGGAGGACGAACAAGAGGAGGTTTCAGATGAGGTAAAGGACCAATGGTATGTCACAATTGTCAAAAAGCAAGACATTATGCAAGAGAATGTCCACTCCCACCAACAAATTGTATGTATTGTCGCGTATCGGACCACGATATAGAGGAATGCCCGACACTACTAGTAAATATCCAGGAAAATAGGAACCAAAACAACCATAATGTTCAGTGGATTTTAGCCGAAGCAAGGGATGAAGGATGAAACATCAATATAGTTACTCGCGGAGGAGCCAAAATAGGAAACAACGCAGTCTGACAAGAGCCAACACAAAATAAATGGGTGAAGAAGAACACCGAACCAAGGAAACAGTTTGATGCATAGAACAAGAAGGAAATAATTAAGGAAGCCAAATAAGAATTTCAGAAGGAAGACATGGCGTCGACTTCAACTTCACAACAAAGAAAGGAAACACCAGAATACAAAATGCCTTCGTTATTGGATCATACCAATGAGATACATTCCATGGGACAAGTAAATACAATCAAAGTATTTTTTCAATCATGTGTAAAGGTATTAAGTGATCCATTATCTGTGAAAATATTGCAAAACATACTAGAGAAATGTAGCATTAAGAGGGAAGGAAAACTAGAACCAAAAACAATCAATCACCTACATACAAGAAGAAGAACACGTAGGGAGTTTAGAATGATGCCAATATTGGAGATTTCAATATGGGAGGCATCATACTAGATCTAGGATATGAAGTTAATGTATTACCAAAGAAAACATGGCAATGCATGGGAGAACCCACACTAGGATATTCACCTATTCAATTGAAACTGGAAAACCAACATAGAGTTCTACCAATCCGTAGACTGAAAGGAGTAACAATAGACCTAGATGGAGTGCACGGTAAAGAAGATTTTGAATTCATCGAAATAGCGGATGACACAACACCTTACCCAACGTTGCTTGGTTTGGATTGGGCATTTAACAACCATGCCATAATCAACTTAAAGACCAGGAAAATGACATTTGGGTCAGGAGAATACAAGGTCATCACACCTTTAGATCCATCAGAATGGGAGAGGTTTGTAGAACCTACTTGCCTAGACTTGGAGTAAATCAACCAATTGTATAGAACAACTGCACGGGATGAGGATTACGTAAACCCAACTACAGATGGAATACTCAGTTGGCAGAGTATTACTTCATGTGTAACAGACTCAGACACTGGTTTAGAAAATTGGAAACAACGATTACACAAATTTTCCATGAGAAGATGTGAAAGAATAGACTGTGCAGTAAGATGGGTAGGCACGAAAATAAGGGAACCACCTAGTTTCCTCAGAATAAACGATTTGGAAACATTTTTGGCACTGTATGAAGATGAAGTTTCAGAGAACCAAAGATTGTTATCACTGGATATATCACTCAAGGCCACACCAGGAAGATGGTGGGGCGTGCACAAAGAGACAATCACAGATTGGTACCAATGTAAGCGGCTACTGCACATAAGGTTCAACGCAGAAAATAAAAACAACAAGAAACAAAAGTACGATGGTCAAGGGGAACCCACAAAACACTTGGAGGAGTGCAGAATGTTGTGGAAAATGAAACCCCCACAGGAATGGCCTCATCATTTAATACACACCCTAAAGGGAATACCAACGAACTGGTATATAGACCAGTAATTGCGCAAAGGAACTACGACTTGGACGACATTGCAACATGATTTTACAGTCACTTTCTCATTCGAGCACGAGAACCCCAACATAGATACCTCTCTGAAACAGATAAGAGGAGTGATATTCATCAAAGAACCATAAGCAAAACTTATCACAAAAGAGAAACAATGGAACAAATAGTCAGTCAAGGAAATGTTTTCATGTTACCATGTACAAGAGGAAGCATCGAATGAAGACAATATGTGCGATATTCAGATTGAAGAAGAAGAAGGAGAAAGAGAAGTGGAAGGTCCACCCATAGAATCATAAGTCATTTCCACACCGATAAGAGTAAAGAAAGTCAACATTGGGACAATGGAGCATCCCAAAATGGCTATCACTGGAGACTATTGGGATGAATGAATAGTGGAAAGCATAACATAGTTACTGTGTGAGTACAACGACTTGTTTCCCACAACATTTACAAAAATGAAGGGTATAGTCGGATATCTAGGATAAATGAAGATACCACTTAGACCTGAAGCAAGATCGATCAGACAACAACCATACAGACTGAACATATATAAGCAGAAAGTCAAAGATGAGATCGACAAGATGTCGGAAGCCAGAATCATAGAATCGGTCAAAGAATCAGAATCGATAAGCTCGATGGTAGTGCAGGACAAGAAACAAGGAGGGATTAGGATATGCATCGACTTGAGTAAGTTAAACGATACATGCCTACATGACCCATTTCATACACCTTTCACAGATGAAGTGTTAGAGAACGTCGGTGGACATGAAGCTTACTCATTCACTGATGGATTTTTAGGCTACCATGAGATCAAGATAGCACAGGAAGAAATATACAAGACCATGTTTGCGACATAATGGGGATCCTACCAGTACACAGTCATGCCACTTGGACTAAAGAATGCACCAACAATATTTTCCAGAATAGTCATCGTTGCGTTTAAGGAATTCATCCACCAGTTTCTCAAAGTATACTTGGACGATTGGACAGTCTACAATTTGTTGAAAAAACATGTATAAGTCTTACGATTAATGTTATAAAGATGCAGGTAGTTCCAGATATAAATGAACATAAATAAATGAATATTCAGAACACTGTTTGGGATACTATTGAGCCATATAGTATGCAAACAAGGTTTACTCGTAGATCCTACAAAGATCGCAATAATTGTTAACTTACCAGCACCAAAAAAAGTCTGTCAGCTAATAGAAACATTGGGACACACAGGATACTACAAGAAGTTTATCAAAGGGTGTGCGTGGATTACTGCACTAATGGAAAATATGTTAATAAAGGTTACAAATTTTCAGTGGAACAATGAGTGTCAACATGGTATGGATACATTGAAATAAAATATGGTCACCGCACCAATACTTGTATTTATAGATTCGGAAAATACATTCTATGTACATGTAGATGCATCAGCCATAACACTTGGAGCTATCTTGGCACAACCAGGAGCGGGAGATCTGGATCACCCCATAGCCTTTGCAATCAAAAATCTATCAGAATCGGAACATAACTACAACACTACAGAGTGAGAAGGCCTAGCTATGGTCTACGCACTACAGAAATTCTGACATTATTTATTGGGAAAACACTTTAATATTTTCATAGATCACTCAACCCAAAAATACTTAGTCAACAAGCCAGTGTTGGGGGGGAGAATCTACCAATGGTTACTACTATTTCAAGAATCCAACTTTGAAGTAATAGTCAAGCCAGGAAAACTGAATGCAGGACCTGCCCACCTATCAAGAGTCACAAATGGAGAAGAACCTATGAATTTAGAAGACAACTTTCTAGATGCACAATTATTCTCAGTCCAGATCATCGATGAATACTTCACATATATCATTTAGTACTTGAGTATAGGTACTATGCCAAAAGAATATAACACCGCGTAGAAGAAAAACCTGGTAGTCTGGGCTTTAGACTATCAACTGATTGCAAGACACTTATACAAAATGGGTACAGATAACATCTTGCACAAATATGTGTTAGAACATGAAAGACCAAGAATGTTAGCAGAAGCCCATGAGGGGATCACAGGAGGACATTACGCAGGAAAATCTACCGCACAGAAGGTATTGCATGCAAGACTATGGTGGCTAACGATTCATAGAGACTCGAAGGAGTATTGTCAGAGATGCGATGTCTTTCAAAGGGTAGGTAAACCCAATAGAATGGATGAGATGCCATTATGACCAAAAGAAACATTGAAATCATTTGATAAGTGGGAAATAGATTTTGTGGGACCAATCAAACCACCAACAAAAAGAACAAGAGAAAGGTACATTAGCACCACGAAGAAGTACCTAACAAGATGGGTAGAAGCTGCACCAGTGAAGGATTGCAGTGCGAAAACAACAACACACTTCTTATTTGAACAAGTAATCACTATATTTGGATTCCCAAGAGTTTTGATGAGCGACCAAGGCACACACTTCATAAATAGCACCATAAACGGTATGACTGAAGAGTCTAAAGTCCATCATCAGAAGAGCACACCATATCATCCACAGGAAAATGGCATAGTGAAAGAATTCAAAAAAATCCTGGAGAATGCACTGACAAAGATCTATAACATCAACAGGGACAACTGGGACCTCAAAGTACTAGCAGTATTATGGGCCTACAGGACTACATGCAAAAATTTTATAGGGAACATGCCATTTAAACTAGTCTATGACCAAGAAGCAGTGGTTCCATTATAATTTTTAGTACCAAGCTTGCGCGTAGCAACAATCACACACATGACAGAGTGAGGTGTAGTTCATGAGTGGCTAAACCAGTTAATGACCATGGAGGAAGACCGAATCTTAGCAGGATTTCACCAACAAGTTTAGAAAGCAAGGGACAAAGCTTGGCATGATAGACACATCAAGAGGAAAAATTTCAAGGAAGGATATCTAGTATTAATGTATGACAAAAAATCGTTTCAGCACCCAAGAAAAATCAGAATGCATTGGTTAGGACCATATGAAGTACAATATGTCACATATGGAGGAGTTGTACATTTGAGAGACCTATCAGGTGCATAAATCAGAGGAATGATCAATGGGAGCCAACTGAAGCTATACAAGGACAGTCGACCACCCACCGCACAATAAACAATATATATATATATATATATATATATATATATATATATATATATATATATATATATATATATATATAATNATAGAGGCAAAGTGCACTAAAAGAGCACACAAACTTAGGAATACAAACTCAACAAGGAGAAGGACAATGACCATGCACAAAGGAAAACAAGCAGGAAAACGGAAAGACGACCAAAGCAGTATGACATGATGACATTAGGTGGAATTAAAGGATGGAAAGGACCGATGGGATGCCACATTAATTGCACCAACTAGAGACGACAAGGCAGAGTAATGGAAAGTACAAAATAACCAGAGGTTCATTGAACCCACAATTAAGGAAACATCCTCAATAAGCTTCATGTGAAGCCCATACAACACACGGACGTGGGAACAAAGAGTCCATTTGCGAAAGGAGATCCGACAGAGAGTGATAGAGGTTAAGAAGCACATAGCCAAATTCACAGAGGTCACAAAGACCATCCAAACTCAATGAACATTTGACATTCAACACGATGGTACCACCAAAGCAAGAAAAAAAAAGATAGAGTGCCAGACCAACCAGAGTTCAAACCAGATCATGGGTACAGTTGCAAGAAAGTGAACATCAGCCACTGAAGATTGTCAATGTCGACAAAATCCCATATCCAGAAACAACACGGGTAAACCCTACCCCTATAGTGGAAGAAACCTAATATCCAAAACCAGAGAGCATGAATATAGATAGACCGACATAGGTATAGGAGCAACATAACCAGAACATAGAAACCTTGAAGGAGGCACAACTAGAAAACACCGAAGCAACTTCGAAATCCAATGGAACGTTGATGAACCAGTAAGCAACAATTGAACCAGACGAGTCTCAAATGACCATATCGGACCAGCCACCAGAAGGAACAATTGAAGATGTCACAGGTTGGCTAAAATGGTATTCCTAAACACAAACAAAAGCCACTGGAACCTCGAGCCAACCACCACCACTTCCGAAGAAAGACAAGCAATAGGTACCTAGGTCACCTCGCAAGGAACCAGTCACAAAAATTGTCCTACCACGTATACCATATGGGCTATGAGTGGAATCAAACTTGTTGGGCCATATTGACAAGCTAAAATACTTGGACCACGATGTAGAAGACGAAGACAAGTTTCTGGAATTTTCAAAGAGAGTGTGCATAGAGACGGTGGACGTAAATTTGTTTGGGGAACTGATTGATCAACCACTCTAATGGGAAACAGTATTGGAGAAAACATGAATCTTAGGTTTGTTGGATCTACCACAATTTGGCCGAGGTCAGTACACAGGTGCATGCGTCAAACAACTGTTAGCAGTCACACATGGTGGAGACATCTGGTTGGACAAGATCACCTCGGTATATGTAGAGCTTGTTGCAAACATAACAAGATTGCCATCCTGAGGCATGGATCCCGCACAGTTCCTAGATGACAAAGTTGGGCAGAAAGCGCTAGCGGAAGAAATGAAAAATAAATATGGTATGAACATGAGAACATGAGGGATCATCATCAAGAGGATCAATGATGTTGCAACTCAAATGGGCGCAAAAATCTTAGCTTGTAAGCTACTAAGAAAATGTCACAGGGAGAAAGTTCTAGCTGGAGTTGTCGCAGTTGCAGCTCAATGCGTCGAGGGAACCACAATGAACTGGGCATCGTATCTCTTGAAATTGTTTCTGGATGACTGCAAGGATTCATAGGATCTAGGAACAAAATTTCACTATTCATGGCTAATCATGTTAATAGCCATTATGGGATGGAGGGAACCAAGATATATAACTTTTTGTACTAGACCCAAGCCAAACCAAGGAGCGAGATACTTATAGCTGAAAGCCACATCGGATTCTAGGCACAAAAGGATGAATGGGTCCATATTTGAAGGATACCTATGTGACCTATACGAATCCATTTCCAACATGTGGAGGATCACACCATAGGCTATCACATGGTATAGGGACATCGCCAACTTCAAGGCCACATGAAACACAATGTGGATACATGCGTAGAAGGATCCCAATAAACAATGGCTATAGATGCACTATTGTATCATAGAGGGTGACATTGACATGGTGATCAAAGACTGGGAAGATGAATGGATGATTCTAGTCCTCACCCAGGACTTGCCGAAAAGAACATCAGAAGAAGAGGCAAGGTAGGGAGAAACATAGCCTCAGGAAATCCAAGTGCCCAAGAAACAAAGGACGGTCTAGGCAAAAACAACAAAGAAGATGGGGACCCAGAAGGGGAAGAAGGAGAATACGCAACCGACCAAAGAACAACAAAAACAAGCAGAGGTTGCGCAAGGGACCACAATAAGTTCCAACCCATAGGAACTAGGCAGGAATAAGAGGCCAGCCACACAGATAGGAGGAGCGTGCAAGAAAATGAAGGCACAAAGAAAACCACTAGAATATACGATCACAGACGATGATGGGGAAATGATATCCCGAATGGTCCAGGATTGTCTAGCCGAGGAATTTGACAATACTATGCACCACATGGACATAATTCAATAGGAGCTGGTAGACATCTGGTAGTTCCTTAAGAAAATTGGGGAAGTACAAGTAGCATGTAGCAATAGGGGAATAGAGTCATCATCACCACAGATAGAGGAAAGATTGGAAGAAGGAGAGCGAGATCCATTCCATACAATCCTACAACCAAACACAACATTCCACATCACACCTAGTATGTTGCACATGGACGAGATCGTGGGGAACACACTCCTGAAGGACTTAAACCAGATCCAATTGGTATTGATGCGGATGTCATCCATGGCTCTACACAAGTTGCAGGTTAGCATAAACCACAAGGTATAGTCTCGATCACGCAAAGAATTGGCTGAGTTTCAGTAGGAAAAAGAGAAGTGGGACATGTTGGAAATATTATGTGAGAAGGCTAATTTCGAGACCCAAGAAGAAAGGGAGTGCAGGAACGAATTGGAGAAAAAATTCGCTGGAACATACAAGAGGATTCCAAAGACAACGCAGGTGGATGAAATCATAGCAAAAGAAAAGATTGATCAGATTGCGCAGGAAATTGATCAATACCATAGGGATATCGAGAATCTATGAGAGCAGCTCACACCCACTACTCCACTAGCAATGAAGGAGAAAATGAAGCAGGAAGCAACATAACAACTACAGGAGATAGAACGACAGGTTAACACAACAACTGACTTGTTCGAGAATGCAACAAAACTTTGGACAAACATGGAGGAGGATCAAAAAATATAGTAGTGGGACAAGGAAGAAGAAAGGATACACATAGCTATCCAAGACCTCAAGTAGAGGCATAAGACAATGTTCATCATAGAGCACATCAAAGGGGCACAGGACATGAAGAAATTGTAGGCAAAACTAACCACTGCACAAAAATAGAAGGAGCATTAGGCTCAAATGGAACCATTTCAAGAATGGGTAGAAGAAGTCCTAGCACGGGTAGAGGAAGCCAAGACACATATAGCATAGACCCAGGCACTGTGCGCATAACTGATCAGGGACAAAATTGAATTTCACATAATGCACACACTCAAGGAGAATACTGTACAGGCACAGTCACAGGAAGTAGAGCTCAAGGAAAATTTCCAGGTGATCGCCAAGGAGATCGAAGAGTTGTGTTAGGTGGCTCGGGACGAGCCACATGTCTATGTTGGGGGCCTGTTGGAGCTAGGCCAAAGTGGAAAAGTAAGGCATTTTTGGGAAAGAAAGCATGCACGAGGAAAGTGACAACTGGAAGGAGGAACAACATGCGTGCATGCAAGGAAGACCTAACGTTGTTAAGGATAGGGTTTTGGTAATGTATTGTAATGACTAAAGAGCCAGAAGAATATAAATATAGATACCTAGGTATCATAGAGGTAGGATGTTTTTGTTCGGGATGTTAAGGAGTCAGTTCAGAGTATTATTGAATTTTTATTTATGTATGAGTCGATGCGATAGGGAATGTTTTGCTATATAATCTATTTTGTATAAGTTGTTGATTTGGATAAGACAAAGGAGGGTATATCTTGAGGGTTAGATCACAGGCTGAGGAGCCTGGTGTGATCTAGTTCACCTCATATAGATCTTACCCAACTGAGAAGAGTTGTAAGTGCGCGACACTGTAGTGATAAAACAATTATAATAAAAGAGTCAAGAGACAAATCTTTGTGGACGTCGCCGAGGAGGGGGTGAACCACGGTACATATGTGTTATGTGATGAATGCGTGCATATATTTATCATACTTTTAGTAGTTCTTCTTGTGTTAATGAATGAGTTGTTATATTTCCTTATTATCCGTCAATGACTGTACATTGCATTTACTAGTTATAATAATGGTTCAATATTCAATTCTCATATCTCGCAGTCAATCCTAGGATGTAAAGACCTAAGTCTTACAACCACCCATTAAATCTATCTCAGGTGAGACTGCATAGTGGATTCTGTGTGTTGTGTTGCATTCTGGTTTACCAGGAGGGCCGATAGTTTTAAAGGCTTTGTTGGAAACCTGAACATACATGAACCCTGGGTCAATAAACTTAGACAATATATAGGAGAATAGTAACCAACATGAATCCATATTAGATTTTTGTTTTTATAATAGGTGCTTCACCTGAGGAAAGATGTCCAAATTTTTCTTGAATATTTTATTATGGAGGTAGTTGAGGGATTCATCTATAAAAGAAGGATGGATTTCATCTCCAAGGGTGTGATTATTGGAGGAGTATAAGACTGGGTATACTTGATTGTTTCAACTAGCAGGATAAATCTTTTGGGCCTTATCTTCCTCATTCACTCTCTTATTGACCACCTATTTCCTTGATCCGTTCATCTTTGATTATCTCCCTTTAGTTCATTGTCTTTATGAGGGATAAATTCAATATGGCATTCCTTAGTTGAGACTAGTCACCACTCCCTTGCTATCTTCCCTAAGAGGTTATATTTGGAGGTTGCATCCTGTAGCCTATAGCTATAAGGTCACCTTCATTTCCATGAAATTTCCTTCCTCTCAATGCTCTCCTCCTACCTTTGATGGTACTTAATTAACGTTGTTTCCTTATGTTCATTTTCCATCCCCATGCTAAAATTTTCACCTCATGCCTTCAACAATTCCTTTCTAGAATCAATGACACATGCCCTCACTAATGTCACCTTATGGATAATTTATACGTCATGATGACCATAGCTATATCTAGTTGAATACCAATGAACATGTAATATGCCTATTTTTCATTATTTTTGAACCATCAACATAGGATTATCAATGGTTAGCTATCAACATGTTCAAAGCACTTTTGTAGTGGGATTTGTTTATTATAATAGTTTTGGTCCCTCATCAAGGCAACACCCATTCATCACATATTTCAACCATAAGCAACATTTATTTCATAGAGGTATTATGACCCGAATTCAAATGTATCATGTAAGGTCCATCCACACAGAGCCTTACCTAACATAAATTTAAATTTATGTTAGGTAAGGCTCTGTGTGGACGAAAGAGAACATGAGGAATAATTGCAAGTGGTGTTGTTCTGCCTTAGAGAGAACAAATTGTATGGGAAGTTGTTGAAGTGTTCCTTCTTCTAGAAATAAATTCACTATTTAGGTCATATCATTTCTAGTGAAGGAATCTCTATGGACACAGAAAAGGTAAAGGCCATTATGGAATGGCTAGTGCCGAAAAATGATCATGAAGTAAGAAGATTCATGGAGCTAGCAGGTAATTATCAGAGATTTTTGGAAGGGTTATCTAAAATAGAGAAACCCATCACCACTTTGCAGCGCAAGGGGGCCAGGTATGAATGGAAAAAAGAATGTGATAGTGCATTCATCGAGCTTAAGAGGTTACTAACTAGTGCACCAATTCTACGAGTGCCAGATATGGAAAAGGACTTCATAGTTTGCATGGATGCCTCAAAGTAAGGGTTGAGGGCCATGCTAATGCAGGATGGAGGAGTGATAGTGCATGCATCAAGGAATTTGAAGAAACACGAGGAGCTTTACACTACTCATGATTTAGAGTTGGAAGTCGTAATGCTATCTCTAAAACTTTGGAGGAACTATCTAGTGGGATGAAACTTTGAGCTCAAAACAGACCATGAAAGTTTAAAACATCTCTTCACTCAAAGAGATCTTAATGCCAGACAGAGGCGATGGAGTGATTTTATGAGTGAGTATGATTTTGGTATTTCATACATCAAGGGAAAATAAAATGTGGTTGCAAATGCCTTGAGTAGGAGACCACGAGTCTTCTCCTTGGTACCCTTAAAAGTCAATCTGAGGGAACGTGCATTGACACAACTCCTTGGAGATAGTTGGTATTTAAAGGTTACTTCAAACCTTCAGAGTGGGAGTAAATCAGATCCAAAGTATGATGGACATAGCCTGGAAGAAGATGTATTATTAAGATATCAAGGAAGGATGTAGATCCTTAAAGGTGGGGATATTCGAAGCATCATACTGAAGGAAGCCCATGGAGTACTTTATTTTGCACATCCAAGTGTGAAGGAAATGTACGCAAACATGAGTAATCTCTTCTTTTGGGTAGGCATGAAGCGCGATGTAGTCCATTTCATCACCAAGTGCCTAGAGTGTTAACAAGTGAAAGCCAACCACCATCACCCGACAGGACTCCTACAACCACATGATGTTCCTATGTCCAAGTGGGAAGTCATTTCTATGGATTTTGTTGTGGGGTTTCCCTTCACATCTCATAGACACAATTCCATTCTTGTGATAGTTGATAAGTTAACCAAGAGTGCTCATTTTATGCCAGTTAGAGACACTTACAATGTCACTGATGTGGCATGCGTGTTTGTAAGTGAGGTCATCCATTTGCATAGGATACCCAAGAAGATCATTTCAGATAGGGACTCCAGATTCACTTCTAGGTTTTGGACAAGTTTGCAGTCAGCGTTGGGGATGTATTTGAACTTAAGCACAACTTATCATCCAGAAACAGATGGGAAAACTAAGAGAGTAAACCAAGTCATGGAAGACATGCTTAGGATGTATGTCATGGATAATCAAACCCATTGGGAGAAGTACCTACCTTTGGTAGATTTCGCCTACAATAACAGTTTTCATAGCTCCATCAGAATGCCACCCTACGAAGCTCTGTATGGAAGTCCATGCAGAAAACCATTGAGTTGGGAAAGATTATAAGACCGAGTAATAGTTGGGTGATAATTGATTCAAGAGATGGAGGAACAAGTGATACAGATTAGGCAGAGACTAAAGGAAGCATAGGATATATAGAAAAGTTATGTTGATGCACATAGGATTGACTGAAGTTATAAAGTGGGAGATCAGGTTTTCATTTGTATCAGGCCTAACAAGAGTACCATTCAGTTCGGGAAGGGGACAAAGTTGTCACCTCGATTTATAGGACCGTTCAAAATCCAAGAGAAAATTGGACCCGTTTCCTATCGTCTTGTACTGCCACCCCACTTGCATAAAACTCATAATGTTTTTCATGTATATGTTCTATGTCATTATGTTACTGATGAATAACATAAACTAAATTGGAGGGAATTGCAGGTATTGGATGCGGGAAACCTCACGGTAGAACCATTATGCATACTGGACCGTAGAGTCCGACAACTCAGGAACCGTCTGGTAGACCAAGTTAAGGTCCAGTGGGACAAGTATAGTCCAGGATCTGCTACTTGGGAGGATGCCGAGACATTACGACGAGATTATCCCTCACTTTTTTTACCACCTCGAGAATATGTTTCTTGAAGGTTGGGTGTATGTAACACCACCTTTTGACTTAGACAACTAGGATGGCTTGAGGCCTAATCACCTTTATTTTCTATTCACACTGAAACTGTTAATGATACACTTGAACTCTTAAGACATATGAACCTTTATGAATGTTTAAATGTTATTTGAATGATGATGGATATGATGTGATCTACTATGTGAATGTAAATTCTATGAATGTTTAAATGTTACTTGAATGATGATGGATATGATGCATTCTATTATGTAAATGAAAATTCTATGAACGAGTAATGTTAATTGAATTATGGGGATATTATGAGATCTATTTCTAACTTGAAAATTTTGACATTAAATTTGTTGGTATGTGGATATCGAATTGAGATTATGGTCGAATGCATTTACATTATGATAATGCATAGATATGTATGAGTTTGTGTTGTAGACTAATTTGTAGGTCAATGGGCTATGGAATAGCCAAGGGATAATGGTAATAAAAGAGGATGTCATGACCACTGATTGAGAAAAAATATGGTATGAATCTTTGTATGTGAAATTATATTGGTACAAATGCACTGTTATGATATATGGACCAGTGCAGGTTTTCAGGTGGTGAGACTGCCCAAAATTGAATAAACGATGACAAAATTCCCAACAACACGGTGCCACTATATATTCCATTGTAGGGTGTGGACCCTAGTCCTATTAAGAGGGGTGGAGGCATTTCCCACCGTGTATCCTCTAAAACCTAGAGTCATGGGAGGATGGTGTTAGCTCACGCTCCCCTAGATGTGTGATGATGACTGTCAGTTGCCTGCTGGGGAAGCTTGGTCAAGATAGTGACACTTCCACTTACGGGTTCTATTTGGAGTTAGGTCAATATAGTTAACGCTCCAAGATAGTCCAACAAAGGAAGGATAGGAATGGAAGATGGAAGTAAGTTAGGGAGGAAGGAAGAATAGAAATAGTTGAGAGTGTATGGAGATTTTCCTTATGGTGGAATTTATTGTTTTTCCTTCTGAAAAGAAAATGTGTATATATGTATATTCATAATTACTTAACTAAACTACAATTGTCTAAATAAACATTGTTGAGCTAGATTATTGAAATTAAGGGATTTCACAAACATTTGATTGGTTTATTATCTTTTATAACATGAATAGTATTGTTGATTGGATTGGATGCATACATAAATTGCTATAGAGGTGATATTTATGGATTGGTATGTGCTAGCTACACATGCATTTCTTGCACATGTACACTAGTATGTATGATTTTTCTTTGGCTTACTTACCGATAATGTTGTTTATTGGATATGAATGTGTGAACCATGTATCATTTCCCTTGTATTATAAATTACTTTAACTTCGGGACAAAGTTTCCTGAAGGGTGGGTGTATGTAACAACCCTAATTAATTAATTAATTATAATGATTAAATATTTGTTTAATGAATATTAGTTTAATAAATTATTAATTTTTATTTTGGAGACTTATTGTATCGGTAGATGGACCCATTTATGGAAGGGGGGATAAGGTGGTTGAGGTTTAATGGGGGGATAAGGTGGTGGATAATGAAAGGGAAGGGGCATAAGTCAAGGAAAAGCACTCGAGAAGGGGGAGATATTTTGGGGGGTTAGGATATTTTAATTTAGGGGAGAGGGAGAAGGTGAAGGGAGGAACAGTTTTGGACTGCATCTGGATTACTGGTTTCATTTGGGTTTTACTTGAGGAGTTTTCTTGAGGAATTTCACAAGGGGCACCTGTTGCTGGGAATTTTGGGCCAGGGGCCAGGAAACCATAAGGAATGCCGGGGCTAGGGAGCCAGATAGGTTGTTCCTAGCTGGCTGGGAGGTTAGTTAGTTTTGGGCAGAATTTCAACTTGGACAGAGTTGGAGAACAACATCAGTTTGAGGTATTTATCATCATTGTTATGCTATGTTCATTATTGTTATATTGTTTATTTTTTTTTTATGTTGAACATGTTATTTATTATCAAGTTGCTCTCATTTTTAAATTCTAATGAATAGTGAACATAAAAGAAATTATTATAGCATTTATATATTTAAATTTATGTTAGGTAAGGCTCTGTGTGGACAGACCTTACATATCATGTTACACATTTTATGGTTTCATATTGTAATTAACATGATTATCATCATGAACATAGGTATCCTTGCCTCATTGATAAGATTATAGAACATGTTCACATCACAATTGTTGTTATGCAGGTGATATTATATCTCTCTCCAAGGTTGGGTTACCTTCAACAAGTTTCCCAATACCTACAATATATTGACTCTATTTTTCATAATTAAAAAAAACCCTTTATGAATGAACATGATAAGATATTGGTCAACAAGGTGAAGCCCTCGTGATCCTTATGAGTATTCAAGATGTGTATGGTGGTCTCTATAATCATAAAAGTTTACTATGTTAGAAATGATGACATTTGATTCAATGTTGTATAGGTGTACTAAGTGAACTATGACATTTGCATGGTATTTTTAAAATTTGGGTCATTTTTCTTCCATTTATCTGGATAATTAAATCATACTTTTTGTCATTAGCAGTGTTGCACACATAGTAATCTATCAAGAAATTATTTCTTTTCTTAAAACCTCTTGCTCCTTACCATAGCTAGTTTTCATCGAAGTTGAAATTCTTTCATTTCATTTTCCTCTTGCATGTTTTAAAGATTCGAGTCAAAACACCATCAGTTTCACGACCACTCCTTTGAGTAACAACAACCTAAAATCAAGCGCTAATTAAAATTTATCTAGCAAATTTTATAGGGCTCTTCAAACCCATCTTAGCTTAGGTGTAGATATTTGGAATAGGATTGTGAGAATAACTTTCCAAAGATTCTAAACAAACAAAAAGCCTTGAGTTAGGGAGTGAAATCCAATTGCTATATCACTGACTTTGGGAAGCCCTTCTAACACAAGGGTCAATCATGAGGTCACATTGGGGCCCTCAAAGTAATCAACCCTGCTTTGTTGGTATTGGTGTCGACTGTCGACTGTCCCCCCTCTGCTTTGGTATAGTAGGTGGTACCATAGATTCCATAATCTTTTAGACTTCCTACACAAGGTGACAACACATGGAAGGTGGTGTTGTACCTAGGATCGACATTGGCTAGACTCACTTAGACTCCTTGGAGGGTTGCCCACTTCTCGGTGAGGTAACTTGCACCAGGGTGTTAGTTCGTTAAGAATATTGTTAACATACCTTTCCCACCCGCCAAAACTTATCATCCCCTTCACGCATCGATTCTGCGATGTTGGATTTCATCACCAAGTAGTGCTTCTTTGTGAGAAGGTTTGTTTGCATGCTTGACTCCTAGATTAATTAGTGTGTGTTGTTTTTTCTCCTTATTTGGCATTAGGATTGAGTTTGTGTCTAATGGCATAAATTCCAGGTTAATTCCTCATTTGATCAATACAAAATATGGATACCATTAAAATAAAAGGGAATAAAGAGGTAAAAAATATCTCATACATAACTTACGTCTTATAATTCTCCAACATTGTTCTTTACACTTAGTGAAACAAACACCAAATGAAATGGTTTACACAAGGCCAATGGAGAATGTGGTTGGAGAATTCAAAATATTATCAGAAACCCACATCTCACATATTTGTACATACACCATAGATTCACAATCTTTCATGAAGAGGTCCGGGAGAAATGCCTCCATGAAAAATTGTCCAGATCAGAATTGTCCATATCCTTGATGGGAATATATAAAATTCCCTTGAAGATATTTTAGTCCTTGTCCTTCTTAAAAAGGATGATCCCATTCTGGAAGTGGTCAAAGACTACTTTTATCCCCCCTCTATCTAGTAAATGCTACTTCTTATACTAGCCTCCCCCTACAATAGGGAGTGTTGTGTCCCTTTTCTTGAAAATAAGTGAGGTTCCTCTTCTTTCTCCCATCATTCTCCCAAACTATTGGACAAGAATACATGCAACCTCAAAACTAACGTTTAGGGAAACTAGAATCCAATCATAAACATGTTCAACATTCCACCCTCTTGCATCCATGGTATATGACCACATACTCATCCAAGTATGGGAGGTGAAGGTGGGAATATACAACCATTCGGTTTTCCTCCAAAGTGTTGAGATAGAGTTCTCTCAAGGCCTTGATATATTGTGAGGTCCTCACATTCAACTCACTAAACCTCCCTCTTAGCTTAAAACTCACCTCTCTTCCAAGCAAGAGGGAAGCCCCTCCTCTTAGATAAATAGTTGTTTCCCTTGATTTGACCCTCTCCCAGCCTCTTCAACATATCCCCCTTTTGATGGAACATATATCTTTCCTTCTTTCTTTCAAGTGGTTTCTCCACTCACTATCCATGGCCCAATTGAACCTTGGGTCTCCCCATCAACCATGTCATTATCCCTTAAATCCATGAGTCTTGGTACATCTATATTGATGGTTCCTAAAACTTTACCTTGAACTTCTATCCTTGATATATTCTAAACAAGCAAAGTAAATGTGTAGCAACAACAATTGTCCCCTTACAATCAAAACTTTCCAAACCTTAGCCAAGGAATTTTAATGTCCTACTCCAAACCTTAGCCAAGGAATGTAGTTTTATTGTAAATAAACCACATACAATCTTCACCACCCAAATATAGTTGTATTGTAAATACATCCTCCCATTTTCCCCTTATAATATGCAACCATTCACTAAGATTAATCCAATTTTTATCTTCACAAAAATGTGGTGTTGCCATTAATTCTTAAGAAACAAATACTTGAAATATAGGTTCAAATAAAAATTGGCGTAGCTTACTCTCCAATGCACATATGAAGTTGAAATTGTAGGTGGATATTCCTCTTTCAATATTCTTCAAAACACCTTTTCCAACACATGAATAGGAGGTATTGTTAAAATTTCCTCGAGCCAAAGCTTCTCCAATATTAATTTGTACCCTATAATTCATCTATTTCTTTGTCTCTAGGATTAGTAGGTGCATGGATTCTGACAATACATAGTTACTAACAATTTGTTGGGATGTGGGTAATAGATTAATGTCTTGAATTGTCTGCCATAAACCTTATTTGGTTGACATTTCCAATGTATTTCCACATTACAAGCACTCCACTAGATACTACCTTATGATAGGATATAATAAAAGAGGCTCCATTTCAAATCATATTTACAACCCCAATCTACATTACTAAGTTGACTAAGAACTAGATGGCATTCAACTAACACAACTATTTGAGACTTCCAAGCCCTTATTAGCATATTTAACTCAATTGATTAGACAAGCATAAGTAAATTACCTGGAGGGAGGAGTTGTGCCCCCACCACCTTTTGGGAATCAACAACATAGTGTACCACATTACAACCTTCAAAAGTAGGGGGGCAATCCATGTAGTCATTAATTGTTTCTATATGTCCTGCTTGCAAACTTGGACCTACATGCTGATTGCAGTATTGCTTTACATAAACTGATTTTTTCCTCTTGTAGGCCTCAAATTGGAGTAGCTATCCTGAAGATCTTGTTAGCGTTCTCCCTCCTTGGATCGTTGTCCTTGCAAACTCTATCGCACCTTGAATTCTTCCATAATAAACTATAGAATTGAACACAATACTTCAATTGTTACCCCACCACTCATTAGTGGGTGACTCTCCCACACCCATCTTCTCAACTAAGTTATGCATGTTAAGTGTTTCAACCCAAAACACTTCCACTAAGGTGTTCCTTGTTGTGGTGTTCTTTCTAGTGATTCACTTGCTACCTACAACCTTATCATGTCACAGACCTATCCAACCTATAAATTCACACTCTCTTTGACTACGATGTATTCTCCATTAATATTTATCATCCCTTTTCTCCACCAAGACAATGACACTTTTTTCATCGCAACTTAAGAAAAATCGCTATGCACTGTATGAACAACTTGTTTCACTCTAGTGAGCACCTCAACCATATTGCAATGCAACTTGTAATGTGTGTGGATACACCATGACAAGTTCCTAAGTCACAACCTACTCATCCTAGTTGCCTTCACCTTGATCAAGATAGTACACATGGAAAGTCCATTTGTTCTTTATGGGAAAACAAAAATCCTTACATCCTCCCCCACTTATGTTCAATGGTTTCCCAACAAAATCCTCGTAAATTCTACATGTCTCTGTCAACTAACTACTATACTACATAGAGTCACCATCCATTTTCAACTAAACTCACTTCGATTTCTTCACATTGCCACACACACTTGTACTTACCTTCAAATCCAATTTCCCATGCCTTAGTACACCTTTGTCTTCATGCCTTCAAACAAGCTAGGTAGCTAGTCCAATTCTACATTGAAAACCATGAAAGTACATCATCATGTGTTATATAATCAAACACTCCTAGTAGGATTTTCTAATGCACTTATTTGTATGTGATTCTCTCTTTAATAGACTCACGTGCCTGATCTCACGTTTAAAATATGCTAAGTCCTATCAACTTACACCAAACTAGGAACTTACTTCCTTGTGGGGTGCTTTGGCTCCACTACCTTCCAAGCTAGTAGTGAGTCATCCTATGAGTTTGTTTAGATATAAAAGGATGGAAAGTGGCCACCAATTCCACTAGAAACACTAACATTGGAATCCATTCCTTCCTTAAAGTCTACATCATTTTTTCTAGAACTGCTTAAGTCAAATGAACCATCCAACGAAAGTTTAGACCATCCTTATTCTCTAAATAGACATCCATTACTTTGGATATTGTAGACATAATGTTATTTACTATGGATTCAAACCTAGTAAACAACTTTTTGTGTGGGCCTTCATCCACCAAAGGTTACCAAAAACCTACACTCAAGATCTTCTTTGATGTCTTAAAACCTCCAAATTCATCTTTGTAAGGTAGCACTATTGCATGATTGGTTGTTGTAATCATAGTCATGGTAGTCTCCTAGTGATTGCACTCTATTTCCCCCTAAACATCAGAATTACGTGAAGTTTTGTGTCATCAAAGCTTAACAAATTGTTAAGGTGAGATATTGGTGCCACCTATCACATCCTCATAAACTCTTGCACAAAAACAACTTCAAAGTCATCCATGGGTACCACTTTGAAACTAGTAGTTCCACTCTAGTGTCCAAGCTATAAGTTGAATCCTTTAGCCAAGCCAACCACCCTACCTGTGTTAGAGTTTATTTCCTTGAAAAAAGACTGCACCAATTTCAACTACACATTGAGTTTAACAACCACTACTTCCTACATAAAAATGTGGGTTGCACTATTGTTAACCATCGCCATAACTAACTTATTCTTCAACTTGGATTGAACAAAACTAATATTTGTATAATTCTACTCTTGGCTTGAACAAAACTAATCCTTGTATAGTTATACTCTTGTCTTGAACAAAACTAATATTTGTATAGTTCTACTCTCTTGGATTGCCTTAGACTTATTGCCAACTAAAGCACCCAAGATTTGCAACAGACCAACTGATGGTTGGATTTCTTACTCCATAGCATTGACTCTCATCTTCAATGGACATTTCTTATAATAATTCTAATTTGCACAAATCCAACAAACAACAACCTTACTACTATTTTTTTCTTAGATCCGTATGATAAACTTATCATGTCCTTAGTGTTATCACATTAATATGTCCTTAATATGTCAAAAATCAAGAGGGATATCACATTACATTAGGTGGTTGACCACTATTCCGTAGTGTGAAATCTAACCATAGTGCATATTGCTTGCATGGATAAGTGAGTCGAAATAAGGTGCACCCACCTAGAGATTCATACCCTTCACTGATTTGGGAATCTACTGCATGCATAAGTGCCCCTACTAATATTGGTAATTTCACCCTAGTATTATTGTGCATCCAAAACTAAAGATATAAAAATTTTATTTAGAACTTTGAATATAGAAAAAAAAAAGTTCAAAAATTGGAACTAGGATGGGGATGGACTACTCACTAACAACACATGCACATGCAATTGAAGGTACAACCAAAAATGTACCTGTCAGATATTTATTCTTTGAGTGAGGAAAGATTAGGAAAAATAGAGGGAAATGCGATTACATCTAGTAGATACAATAAGCAAACAAGGACCAGAGGTGAAAAAGTAAAAATAAATTTTTATAGATGCATGGAATTTTTTCTTGCCGAAGGAGGATCATGCTCTGATGATGATGAGAGCATAGGAGACATAGAGGTTCCACTCAGGTATAATCATCTGGTGAAACAATGGGTACCTAAGGAACTACCTCCTATAGATGTTGACTTCATTATCAACAATAGGACATATTGTTTTGCACTATCTTCCCTGCATGGTCTGGGGCTATTTTCCATGGATGGAATAATTGTAAAATACAATACACTAACTGAATTGATGGACTATGTCAGAACGTGTTACAATTATAATGATTGGATGCGGCTGGTCCGGTACATGCAAAGTATGCGGAGATATGCACTCACCACAAATTATATACAACTAATAAAAAAGGATAAAAATAAGGGAGCGACTATATATATTGATGGAAGGCCTAAAGCTTCTGGAAATATCGTAGGGTTTATAAACAACACACGAACCGGGACAACAAACAAGCAATTGAATTACATATATGAGGGACGCAAAGAGAATCGGGTAGTCCTGTGCGCAATAAAAAAGATAGCTCCCAGGGAAGAGTTATTAGTGGATTACCATTTGAATCGAATAGAAACATCGAATAATAGTGTGTGGGTACTTATGCAACACCTCTTTAAGAAACCTCTACTTATTGCATTATATATATATTTTTTTATCTTTAACATTGTTTTAAATATTTCACGGTCCCAATTTTATAATAATGTGGGAGCTTGATCGTCGAGGTTGATTTTATTTGGGTGGCAATCAAGTTTTTTGTTATTGTTAACAATTTTTTAAATATTTGGGGGTTCTAATTATATTATAATGTGGCAGGATGATTGTGGAAAAGGGCCAGTCACAAAACATGTAAATGATTATCAATTCTCGCTTTCATTTTATGTGAATTTTATTATTTGCTTATATAATTTTATTGAAATAACAATGTTTTTGTTGAAATTATATGTAGTCAGTAGGCCATGTTGATCATGATTCTGCCGATGAGGAGGGTTGTATTCATCCCCTGATCTGATGGTATTAATAAATAAAAAAATATCATTAAAGTGAACAAGGAACTTGCTAGCTTATTAGATCGTCCAGATCAAACTCCCGACGTCCTAGAAAAGATCCATCTCCTTATGTCACAACTTAACACATATAAGGTAATAACCATAATTTGAAGTTTTTTTTTTTCTAATGTACTCATATGTTCAATAATGAAACTTTGTTCTTTAACTTTTACATTATCTCATGAAAAAACATTTTCTATTTTATAAAGATATTTTTGGAGCCTGTTCAGCCTGGTGTTGGTAGTAGTGGCACTGTAGAGATGCTACAGATTCTTGATGCGGGTGGTCATACAAATTCTAGAGTACTATTTACTTCTCCATCTTCCACACCTAATTTAGATAGGAGCCATGACACACACCACCATACATCCACACAACTGTCAGAGTCTAGAGATGGTGACAAAGATGAGGCTGGTGATGTGGAAGACATGGTTTCATTTCCTGGAGCTAGACGTGTGACAAGCACGGGGACCCTTCCATGCACATTTTTGGTCGACGATAATGGACTTCCATTAAAACAATCAAGATTCCCAGGTAATTTTAATTCATATTTTAATCGTTTAATGTTGTTCATCTCATACACAGATCATCTAGATTATTAAATTTAAATTAATGACCGTATCTTTTTGTGTGTAGGAAATGATCATTTTTATAGGCACCTAGAGAGAAAGGCCTTGTTGATTTTTGGGGAAACCTTACGCATGAGGTGGAATTTCCAGAATTCCAACCTCAAAAAGGAACTTATGTATTATCTTGAAGGCCTCTTTGGAGTAGACACGTTCAATAAAAAAATAGTCACCTCTCCAGTGGGTGAATATTTAAAATATACGCGGGATGTTTATAGATGAAGCTTGGAAATAAATCCTAGGTATGAGCGTCCTCCCTCAATTCTAGAGAGGGAGTGGAAGGCGATCATTGATGATGCAAAAGAGAATATTTAAAAAAAAAACAGGAGAAAAAATAATTGGTACACCAAGGTAAATTACAATATTTTGATTTCAATACCAGCTTTAACTTTCTTTAGATCTAAATAAAAGTGTGGTTATATAACATACTTGAAAATTTTGATGATAGGTTTCTTGACCCTTCAAATGAAAACAAAACAAGGATTTCCAAACATGGCCAACACAAGCTAGGCCAGGGAGGCTACTTGAGGTTACAACCACGAATAGTAAGTACCCAAACATATTAAGAATATTATTTGTATCACCTTACAACTTTCAGGTAATTCCAGCCAAAAACATTAAAAAACCATACCCCTATGCAATGCAGGGCGACGACTTCGGAACTGAAACCACGGAGGAAGACCTCCAACTTGGTTACAAGTATGATTATAAATTCATGGTTGATCATAAGAAAATCATGGGGAAGACCCCAAGATCCAGTTTGTGGGATAAGGTAAATACAAATGAGTCCACATTAACCTTTCATTACTTATAAAATACGTAAATGTTTGATATCGTCCATAATTTAATGTCTTACTTTGTTTTAATCAGGGGAGAAGCATTATCAACGAAACCATTAGTACTGGACAATAGATCATTGAAAGTGCAACACAGCCAGAAGATCATGGTGCTCCCCAACAACCCCATCCCAGTGGGGTGTAGCCCTAAGATGTTCCTGTGATTGAGGCCCACAATGGTAAAATGGATGTATATTAATCATATACTTAATAATTATGTACTTATAATTTTGATGTTTCAATGGAAGAGAATGTCATAGTTGATCCTCCTCGACCTGAAGATCAGGTGAACAAGGAAGCCATTCCAATGGTGCCGACTAGAGGACCAGATAAATAATTACATTGCAAAGTTATTTTTAAATATTAATGAACTACTTCAATGATATTCAAAAATTGGCCATATAAATTTAATATTTTTTTTTGTAGGTGACAACCCCTCATAGCAACATCCATGCCATGGGTACGAGACCAAGCATACTCGATGTGAAAGGACTGAAACAACATCAACTGCTGAAGAGCACCCAGTAAACGAAGACATGGAGTTGGATGAATTACTTAAGACCTGGAAAACACAAAAGAAGACTAAAAGAAATTGATGATGTGTAATAATTTTATAAGACCGTTAGATGTAAATTATATAGCTGAACATGTAATGATGCATATAATGCATTGTCATTATGGGTACTTTTTCATCTGATAATATACATAAGGGTATTTCTATGGCTTGTATATATCTGTGAATGTAATTTTTTTATACACTTAATGATAATTTCAACTTCTCTTAGACTTGGTATATATTGATTCAATACTCCTTGGTTCTATTTGCCTTGACATACAATTTATGCATCAATTTGTGGCTCCATGGATATCATCCTAGCGATTTGAAGGCATTGGTAAATGTGAAATTAAAGAGATTGAATTGTTCAAGTTTGGATTTAAATTTTACATGCTTGTTTGTTTATGGGTTTCAAGAGTTACAAACTTGTATCTCTTTGTCTTTTAAGAATGGTAATCTCTTTGTATTTTAAGATATAATGTGAGAATCCAGGCAAGACCTAGTGCCTTGTGCTTGGGCTATGGAGTCTAGGAAACATATAGAACTTTAATATGCAATATGCAACTTCCAAAATCTTGTGACATGATATATGCAACTTTGAAAGTCTTGTGACATGTGACATGTGGCAAGCATCTTTTCCAAGCAATGTGCAAACTTTAAACTTGGTGCAACATGCAAAAATAAATTTTTGGGAAGATGTAATAAGAAATTCTTGGAAGTTGTAAAAAGAACTTAAAAAATATTACAACTTGTGACATGCGACATCCATATTTGAAAATGTTGCGACATGCGATATGCAACATGCAAAAAGAATTTATTCCATGCATGTGAACTTTGAACTTGGTCTGACTTGTTAAATTTGAACTTGGTGTGACATGTGACATGAAAAACTTGAACTTGGTGCGATGTGTGATATGTGAACTTTGAACTTTGTGTGACATGCAACATGCATCGTTTTGCAACTTGTGAAACACATATTTTAGTATTTTCACCATAACTTTTGAACCCAAAATTTGTTTTGTGTCATATTTGTACCATTGTAAAGGTCTTGTTAAGATATAAAACTTTATTGTTACAAGTTTTATGAGATTACTTACCATTGTTTCAAATTCAAAAAATGAAAAATATGGGCACATTGTCAATGACCTAAAAACCCAATAACACAACATTTCAACTAACATGTCCTTAAAATCATTATCAAAGTGACCAATGGCATATCTCATGAAAGGAGATTCAACTCAAGGAAGTAAACTTGAGCATATTATTAATTTGTCAATTGACTTCTTTATGTTAAATTATTTTTTCTAAAATATGATTCAAAGTTTGTATATTTTCATCTTATGTATCTTGTGGCAACAACATCCATTTATTGATATTAAAAAGGAGATTATACATTTTAATCTGAAGATATTACATACGAAAGAGTGAAAAGTGGAAACAAGGATGTTATTCACCTTTTTCCAAGCATTTTATGGAGAGATGTGATTCCTATGATGCATATGTCATGGACTATTCTTCTATATCTATTGAGCATTAGGGTTATTGTAGGAACATCCTTTACATTGTAGACTATCTCATGTTTAGAGTTTGCATTCTTATTTCTATTTTCTAGAAATATTTGTATAAACCTGTAGCCATGAAGTTGTAATTAGTTGATTAATACAAAACTATTTTGGGTTTTGCAACTATTTACTCATATTCATGTTTTTATTTTCACAGTCAACTTATTTCTAGGTACAATGGTGGTAATATGTTTGGTTATGTGTTTTATTCGTCATTTCTATACCAAAATTGGTAAAACCCAAATCAATAATGGCTACTGGGACAAAATATGGATGGCTTCCCTATATCAAACAAGGATCAATATAATTGGGACTTCTCACTGGGGTGAACCCTTGTTGTTGAGTGAGCCATTTCAACCCATCAACATAATTGGAACTAGAATGAGGGTGAATTACAAACCAATGCATGTGGAGGCATTTTCTCTGAAATGATTTAATGGCCCATGGCTCTTCTCCATGGCCATTGAATGGACCATTTCAACCCACGATCCAAGCCAAAAACAAGACTCACAAGCCATTCTAGTTGCTAATATCTAGTTACGAAAAATTATAGTTGCTAATATCCTTTTTATCTTTTGGTCATTGAGTGTTCTGCATTTTATTATCACACGTCCATACTTTATTAAACATTGAGTAATTTGGTAAAGTGGGTTATCTATTTAATTATTGTTGTTAGCTTAGATCTAGGAGATGCTACAAAAGTCCCACTATGTATTACAATGGTGGTACTCTTTTAGTCCCCTTTGACCTACTATTGTGGTCATTTGTTGGACATATATAAAATTATCTTATCTTATCTGACATGCTCATGCAACCAATTTACAATTACTTCTTCGAATGCTACCAAATTATTATAATCACATTCGTACCTATGAAAGCACTCTGATTACTAAATATTTTGGCCTACATGTTGTCAAGCTAGCTGGAGGGCATAAGGTACTTTATTAGGTTTCTTGTTCTACATCCAATGTCATAAGATTGTCCTTATTGTCCAGGATGACATTTCAATATTTGAGGTTTAACTATATATAGATATTTTCAAATTCTATGAATAAGATTTGTTTTCAACGTCTAGAGTATTTAAAAATGTTCGCGTTGCAGTAGTTGTCTCTAAGACCATGTATTACAGTGTTACCCAATGAATTTTTTTTTTTTCAAGTCCTTGTAAAGTTGAAATATCATCTCTAATAAATTGAAATGGGAAATTGAACAGGTTTGTTTTATATTTATAGGTAATATGTCCTTCTTAGAGCTCCACATACATAGATGCTTTGATCTAAAAGGTTCATCTGAAGTTCGCTCAACAAACAAAGTTGAAATTGAAGAAACAACAACTCTCAAGGATATAGATTTGGTCTTTGTATTTGACCTTGAACCATCTCGATGTCATATCAAATTTATGTTCTTTACTCTTAGAATTATACAAATATATCATTTTTTATATTGGTATTGTCACCAGGTAGGCACACAAGGGTTGGATATGCTTCTTTCCTTCAAGGCTTGAGTTCTTTTGTGTTTGCAATGCTTTGTTATCAAAATCCAATTGAATAAAACACACACCAAATTTGTTTGGGAAAAAATCCCTCATGGATGAACAAACCCATTTCCAATTCCTTCATTCACCTCTCTCTTTTAAAAAAAGCACATTTTGTTGGATAAAAACATGAAGTAAAAGGTTAAATGGAGTGATAGAGTGCTAAGCTCTTATTGTACAAAAATGGTTGTAGCTTGGCAGTGCTACACTCATAGATGTATGTGCTAGATCTCTCCACAATCTTATGAAACCCAACAATACAATTGTCATCAACACCCCAACAAAAAACTATACAAAGCTCTAGTATCGAGAATTAGTGAGATGCTCCAAGATAATAAATTTTATTCCAACAACAAACACAATATGTCACTCCAAGAGATAAATATATCTATATATACTAGAACACTCAAGCTCTACTCAACCTTTATGCTCCCAGCATTGAAAAAAATATGTCTCTATCCCAATTCAGAGAAACAATCATTATCGTAATGATATCATATTTATTTCTAGTGTTTGGATAACCAAGAACTTAGCTCAATAAACCAATACCCATTCCTATCATAGACATGTACATAGGCTTCAAATTAGTTGTCACCAACCATTAGAATATAATTCACAATACCTTCACAAGTTTTTTGTTCTTTTAATTAAACTCCAATCCAACTTATATTCCATTAATTTAATATAAATCAGATGTCACACAATGACATAATGTTTAATCTAGAAACCCAAATGGGAAAACAAATTTCAATGGTTACTCAATTCTCATTTTGAGAATCTTTGGTTACAATGTAACTCATGGATCTTTATGCATACTTTCCTCTTTGGCCAAAATAGCCTTTGAGAGTCGTGTCACAAGGACAAATAGGAGATCTTGGGGGTAATGGGAATGCCAAGAGAACAACCTTTTAGTTTACATTGCTCTCTCTCTCTTTTTCTCCTATTTTCATTTTTCTATTTTATTTTGTTTCACTTTTCTTTCTTTGTCTCATTTAATTTATAAAATTTGCATTATCCTTTATTATATAACCTTCATTAATTTTTAAATTACACTTGTAGGTATTGATTCTTACAATCATTCTCGTGTTCAGATCCATTTCAAATCAGGCCTCCCCATTGAGAGGCTTTTTGGTCTCAAAAATATTAGAGGACCAATCTAGAACAATGTGCCATCTTTATGTTTCTCTTGAACATGGATCTAACTATGAATGTTGGATTTTGTTACTGGCTCAAGTTCTTGCTATGGATTTATCTCTAGTTCCTATCTTTATTTTTCCTTCATTACAAAAGTATCCTCATTGACCCTAAGCTCTAAGAAATATTAAGATCCAACTCTTCACTCAAAATTCATTCCCATATTTATAGTGCAAGTATCTTGCATTTTCAGACTTGGATACAATCTATCTTGGAAGTTAACGAATCCAATTAGAATTATGGTTTTATTGTTCAGTGTGAATCCAACAAGCTATGCTATCATGTAGAAATTCCACAAAAGGATGTGTGAATGACCTCCTTCTACTAGAACCGATTGGTTCCTAGCATGGAAACAATTTTCTTATGTTTCACATTCTTACCAACACTTTATCCATGCAACGAATTCACTTGGAGGACCTCCTTAGTGTGCAATCATAGCACCTTGTTTCACCCAAAATAGTTGAAAAATCCCGCACATGTATAATTGTAGGTGGCATTCATCAATAGGCTATAGTCTTGAGGATGAGGGTGTTATCACCTTAAAATTGCTCACTTCCACCACTTTTAGTAGTTACACATGAATACATCACAATTGGCATGCATAACCCTCATTTTAAGCCCCTTTCCATCATCACATGACCTCAGACTTGTTGGAATCGACCTAGTTAAACCTTGAAATTGACCAAAAGAGGTTATCATAGTTATTTCCCCCATTATGTGCATGCATATAGTGTAGATATACCACCCAAAAGTTGTGCTTCCCTTTAAAATCACTAATTTTGATTATTTATGACCCCCATCAATGCACTCGAATTGTTATAATGGGATGTTAATTATATGTGAAACCATGTTAAACCCTAATTGTTATTTTTAACTTTGATCTAGTCATCTTTAAACATTGTAAAGAAGGTCATGTCAATGCAGTTATCCACTACACAACTATAATTGAATCCTGACCTACCATTGACAAGAGTGTTGAGTTCTGGAAAAGGCTTTCTTTTTCTTTGTGTGCAATTGTTGATTCATAATCTGGATAATTAAATAGAATAGTGTGTCTTGGTTCTCCATGTTCCCTGCCAGACATAAATTTAAAATTTGCATTTATTGTGGAAAATATCGTTTTATTATTTATCTGCAACTGTTAGTGTCCTTGAATTGTAAATGGATCCCACCTAGAGAAGGAAACATGGGATAGACATCTTACATAAAACAACACAAAATGTGGGAAACTCTGGGAAATGGGGAAGTCTCAGGAAACAAGAAAGGAAACTAAAATCATAAAATAATATATTTGAATTTTCATACTATTGTTTCATCATTCATCCACTTTAGTACACAAGTTGCATAAAATTCATATGCCTAGATGATAGACTACTCATTTCTCTCTTTCATATCAGATTTGAAATATCAAATTGTTGTTCATATTCATATCAAAACATAGGTTAAAAAATCTAAAAGGTGAAAATAGAGGCAGGAAGTTGTGTGCTAGTATCATAAGTGCAACAAAATGACTAATGGCACCATTGTAAATTAGAGAACATTTCCCTCCTTGTGCTTAAAAAAAACACTATTTTTGAATTCTTGGTTGTTAACTATTTTCAATGATGTAGTTTTTTATATGGTTTGGTATTTCTTAGGGTATATTGTAGTTCAATATTGTACTTGTGTTTTATTAGTGAATTTTTATTAATGAATGTTATAGATGTTTGGCAATTTGTTTTGCTCAAAAATCCTTTTATAATTGTCTCAACATACTGTGAATAAGGGCATCAATTTTTATTTTTTTTAAATAAACCAATCTAGAACAATGTGCCATATTTATGTTTCTCTTGAACATGGATATAACTTGAATGATGGATTTCATTACTGGCTCGAGTTCTTTCTATGGATTTATCTCTAGTTCCTAGCTTTCTTTTTCCTTCATTACAAAAGTATCCTCATTGACTCTAAGCTATAAGCAATATTAAGATCCAACTCTTCACTCATAATTCATTCCCATATTTAGAGTGCAAGTCTCTTGTATTTTCAGACTTGGATACAATCTATCTTGGAATTTAACGAATCCAAGTAGAATTCTGGTTTTATTGTTCAGTGTGACTCCAACAAGCTATGCTATCATGTAGAAATTCCACAAGAGGATGTGTAAATGACCTCCTTCTAATAGAACCGATTGGTTCCTAGGATGGAAACAATTTTCTTATGTTGCACATGCTTACCAACACTCTATCCATGCAACAACTTCACTTGGAGGACCTCCTTAGTGTGCAATCATAGCACCTTGTTTCACCCAAAATAGTTGACAAATCCTACACATGTATAATTGTAGGTGACATTCATCAATAGGCTATAGTCTTGAGGATGAGGGTGTCATCACATTAAAATTGCTCACTTGCACCATTTTTAGTAGTTACACATCAATACATCACAATTGGCATGCATAACCCTCATTTGAATCCCCTTTCCATCATCACATGACCTCAAACTTGTTGGAATCGACCTAGTTAAACCTTGAAATTGACCAAAATAGGTTATCATAGATATTTCCCCCATTATGTGCATGCATATAGTGTAGATATACCATCCAAAAGTTGTGTTTCCCTTTAAAATCACTAATTTTGATTATTTATAACCCCCATCAATGCACTCCAATTTTTATAATGGGATGTTAATTATATGTGAATCCATGCTAAACCCTAATTGCTATTTTTAACTTTGATCTAGTCATCTTTAAATATTGTAAAGAAGGTCATGTCAATGCAGTTATACACTAAACAACTATAATTGATTCTTGACCTGTCATTGACAAGAGTGATGAGTTATGGAAAAGACTTGCTTTTTCTTTGTGTGCAACTGTTGATAAGGGCATCGATTTTTTTTTCTTTAAATAAATATATGTCATCGCAAGAGCGACAACCTCAAGAAATCTTGCAACGAAATTGCTATACAACCGACGAAAAATTGTATAACAATTTTGTCGCAAGATACCTTGTACTCATCGCTCTTGCGATGATCCCTTCGATAGCTGTTTTTTCGCAATATTTCTTCAGCTTGTCGCTCTTGTGACAATCTCCCTATATTGTCGCTCGTGCAACGATCTCCTTAGATTGTCTCTCTTGCAAAGATATCTCTAACCTGTCGCTCTTGCGACGACCTCCCTGCTTGTCGCTTGTGTGACAATATCCCTACCTTGTCTCTCTTGCGATGATTTTCATTGCTAATCACTCTTGCGAGGATTTCCCTTCCTTGTCGCTATTTCAATGATTTCCCTACTTTGTCACTCTGGAGACGATATCTTTTCTTTGTTTCTTTTATGACAACTTCCTAGTGTCATCTATCTTGCGATGTTGTTTCAGGTTCATCACACTTGCCACATCACATGAAGCAACGTTTGGGAGATCCAAGATTCATTGCAATTTCCATGACATAACGTCGCAAGAGCATCGAAATAGCCGTCGCAAAATGACCCAAATTTACTAGTGTGTACAGGGGTACTTTGGTTGTTACCTTCTTCTTCTTCTTCATTCAAGGTAGTCTGGATGAACAAGTTACTAAATCCTACCGAAAACATGTGTTCCACAAAGATCTTTTTAGGGTCAAATCCCTTGATATTTTCAACATATTTTAAGCTCACATTATTTAAATGGATTGCAAACTCGTCAATTTTATTTATGTTCCTAAAAATGAAATATCTAATCTTCAACAACAAGGGGATGAATTGTTTTTTCCTTTTTTCATTGAAAAATGTATCTAGAAGTTGTATTGCCTTGCCACTTCTATAATAAGAAATTTTTCAGATACATGGTATGGAAGAAAAAGGGATTTATTTGGAACAAAATATCCTGATGACACTATGATTTTCCATCTGTTCTATCATTCCCTTTTTCTCAAATAATTTTTTGTCCTAGTCAAATATCCTGGGGGTATTTTTACCAAAAAACAACCCTTTGAAGTCTAAGATAAAGTCATTGTAAACTTCATAAAAATACAAAGAATTCTTGTGTCTCCATAATGCCTGATAATAGAAGGTAACTGGATCTATTTCACAGTTCACCCTTTTACTTATAGTCAAGTTTAGAAATCAACAACAATACACTATAGAAAATACCAAATAGGAAGCCATAAAGAATTTTTTGTCACTTTTTTAATGTGATAACTGGGATGAGATTTTTGGATCACATAACCAAGATCCAGGTTGATTATTTTAAAAACCCCTTTCAAGAGATTGTGTGGTTGTTCACAAGGTTGACAGGTCAGGAAAGTAATGCTACCATTTGTCGCATGATTCTTTATATTTTATATTTTACAGTAAAAGAACAGGCTATCTTTGRCTGGGGAAAATTGATTTCCATCKWMGATGGAAATCAATTTTCCCCAGYCAAAGATAGCCTGTTCTTTTACTGTAAAATATAAAATATAAAGAATCATGCGACAAATGGTAGCATTACTTTCCTGACCTGTCAACCTTGTGAACAACCACACAATCTCTTGAAAGGGGTTTTTAAAATAATCAACCTGGATCTTGGTTATGTGATCCAAAAAGGATCTAGAGAAGGCTAAGAACAACTCAGAATGCACAGAGGAAACTCAGGATGCTTAGAATGGCTTCAGCAAACAGAGAAAGGAAAAAAATTCAAAGATTCCAAAACTCAGTAAAAATGGCATGATTGCAAAGAGCGCATCATAATATTTTCAATGGAAAAAATGGTTCCTCAAATGAAGCTCGTATGAAAAATTTATAAGTGATCAAAGTTCAGGTCAAACTTGGTCAAAAATTCAAAGGTCAATGTGACATGTGTCACCACTACAAGGGTGACACGTGGCACGTCCATACAAGTTTATGTGTTCTAGTCTCTGGTTGACATGTTGCAGAGGATAGCAAATGAGAGGTTTCCACATGGAAACCCCCCATTGGCCTCTTACAATACAGTTCATTAAAAAATATATTGGAGTCGACAGGAGTCGAACTCCTTACTTCCTAGAACAAAGGCCTTACACTCTGCGCTAGACAACATGCCATTACATAGTCCTTATTTATCGTATGGCACAAATATTATTTAAAGTTAATAATGTTCTACGTGGGTAGAAAAAAGGGCTAGGCCCTCATACTAACCCTTGGTTATGTGCTAATTCATCCGACCACACTCCATATATGGCATATTCGCCATTCTAGTGGTATCTCCACTTAATATAGTAGTCGTCCTCCAAACTTAACCACTCCACCATTTTAGTAGTGCGCCAAATTTTTTTATAACCATATGTTAAAAGGGGAGGCCCATGGGTTTGACCCTGAGACCTCCGCCAAATGCCTTAAGATAACATCCATCTACCAATGCACAAACAGACTCATCAATGCATAAACACCTAAATTTTGTATTTAAAGGGGGTTCTTCCAATGTATGGAGGCCAAAAGCATGGATTTCGAGACTGGGCATGCATTTCGAGAAATTTTCCAGTCATTCATTACAGAGGCAGACACAAAAACTGAGGCAAGGGTGTCTCTTGGGCCTAAAAGTGCCAAACTCAGATCGAGGCATGGAGACAGTCATTTTTAGGTAATTTGATGCCACAAACGCAGTGGTGATGTTTGTTTTATGATCTGAGCAAATATTCTATAGTTTAACTCCATAATTATGTATACTTATGTATTTTACCCAATTCATTTGTGGAGTTAATAAAAAGGCCTACCCATTTGAGAGCAGGACCTAGAGACGTAGTCCACCAGGGACGAACTTTGTTATCAAGTTTTTGTATTCATATTTCATGCTTATGTCTCTTTCCTTTTGAGATTTTCCTTCTTTATGGTGTACTTTAGTTTATCCTCATTTAATACAATTCTTTAATAACTCATCGAATGAAAAGATCACGGATCATGTTGGTATCAAAGCAATTGTCTTTGACTTGAATTGTTGAGTATGAATGCTTACTAGGGACAAGCATAAGCAGGGTGAAGGAACTCTTAAGACGTTTGATCCTGAAGTTGGTCATGCATCCCGAAGGAAGAAAATGGTAGAAGAGGACAAGCGTGATGAACATGAGAAAAACTTTCAAATGGAATTTTATCGCATGTCAGAAATGGTCGAGTGAATATATGGAGATTACGAGAAGAGGATTAAGAAGAAATGGAAGAAAAAGGAAGCACATGGAGATGATGATGCTTCGGTAAACCAAGGGGCTGAAGGAGATCCTCCTGAGCCTCCATTTTCACCTTCAAGTTCTGGTTCTTCTTCCTCTGAGCATTCTCAGCATTCTCATCATTCTAGCCATAAAGCATATTTTAAGAAACCATTATTAAATCTTGATGTAAAAATTTCTTTACCTATGTTTAATGGAGATGCTAATCCTAAAAATATAAATAATTGGATCCGACAGCTTGAAGTATAGTGTCGTGTTCAACATATTGATGAAGAGGAAGTTAAAGTGCAACTGGCTTCTCTTCAGTTGGAAGGCACCACTCTCATCTGGTGGGAGAGTAAGCTTTAGGACATGAATAAGTGCGATAATCTTCTTTCCTCATGGTCGAAATTTAAATCAGAGATAAGGAAGTAATTCTATCCATTAGGGTATTTACATAAAGCGACGATGGAATGGAAAACTTTAAGGCAAAGTAAAGGTCAAACTGTACAAAGTTTCACAGAAGAATTTAGGAAGAAGGCTCTTTCATTGAATATTCCTTTGGATTCTTATGAAACTTTAATGAAGTATATTGGCGCACTTCACAGTTGTATTCTTCATACTTTTCTCTTTTTTAATCCCACTAGTATTGAATAAGTTTGTGTGCAAGCCACTCAACTTGAGAATAGGGGGAAACATGTTCAAGAAGATCCCACGAAGAAACCTTCCAATTTCCCACAAAAGACTTTCAATAAGTTCAAAAGGAAGAAAAATAAGACTGCTATAGTAACAACAGAAGGAGGAAAACCATCTTGCACTCATTGCAAGAAGAGTGGTCACGATGAAGAACAATGTTGGAAATTTCATCTAGAAAATAAACCAAAACAATTCGGTGGAAAGGGGAAGACAAAGACTATTGCTACAGTGAAACAAGATCTTGGTTCCGAATAAGGAGATGAAGGAAAGATCACAACTGATGGAGTAAAAGGTAAATATTCTCTTCATGCTAGTTCAAGTTCCAATGATGAATCTCATGTTGATGAATGAAATAGGAATGGGTTATTTCATATCAGATTTGTATCTAAACATGCTAAGATAGATACATTATTTGATTTGGGTTCCCAAGTAAACTTAATATCTGAAACACTTGTCAAGAAGATGGGTCTTGAAATGAAACCGCATCCGAAGCCTTATCCTCTTGGTTGGGTATGTGATAAAGAAAAAATTAATGTCACCAAACAATGTAAGATCATATTTTCTATTGCTTCAAAATTGATTGATGAAGTGGATTTGGATGTTGTACCACTTGATCTATGTGGCATAGTGTTGGGGAGTCCTTATCTTTATGATAGAAAAGCAATATTCTTTCTTCATGAGAAAAAGTACCACCTTACTAAGGGGGGAGTGGAATATATTGTTAGAGCTCACAACATGAGGGTAAATACAACACTTGTTAGTGCAGGACAAATGAAAAGACTCATAACCACTAATAAGAGATATGTACTCATGGTTGTCAAAGAGAAATATGTCGGGACATCCAATGCTTTCCAATGATGTGATCTATCTCATAAAAAGGAATTAATTGATATTGTTTCTAAGTATGATGATATTTTTCAGGAACAGGATGGATTACCTCCTAAGAGGGAAATCCAACATGAGATACATCTTCAACAGGATTCTCCTCTTCCTAATGTGGGCATGTATAGGATGTCAGTTGTGGAGATGACAGAGATCAAGAAGCAGGTACAGGGCTTATTGGATCAAGGGGTCCTCAGGCCCAGTTCATCTCCTTGTGGTTCTCCGATCATGATGGTGCCAAAGAAAGATGGCACATGGAGAATGTATGTCGATTACCGGGCCTTAAATAAACTCATGGTGAAAAATTGATACCCTCTTCCTTGTATAGATGATTTACTTGATCAGTTGAACAATGTTGTTTATTTCACTAAGTTGGATTTGCGTAGTGGATATCATCAAATCAGGGTTGCAGAATAGGATGCATGGAAGACTGCCTTTAAAACCAAACATGGAATGTTTGAGTGGTTAGTTATGTCGTTTGGTCTTTGTAATGCTCTGACAACTTTCATGCGTGTGATGAATGAGGTATTCAGGCCTTTCCTAGATGACTTTGTGATTGTGTATTTAAACAACATTCTTGATTTTAGCAGGACTTGGGATGAACATGTGAGGCATGTAAAGAAAGTATTGTATACTTTGCAAAGGGAAAATCCGTATGTGAAAATGTATAAATGTGAATTTGGAAAGACTTCACTTGTATACTTAGGTCATATTGTAGGAGGAGGGAAATTGAAAATTGATCCTTCCAAAATTGATGTAATTGTAAACTGGCCTGAGCCAAAAAGTGTAACCGAGATCCAGAGCTTCTTGGGTGCAGTGCATTATTGGAGGAGATTCATTCCCAACTTATCCTTTATAGTAGCTCCTTTGCATGCCTTAACCAGTGTGAAGAACACTTTTCAGTGGGAAGGAAAGCAACACAAATCTTTCAATACTTTGAAGGAGAAGATCAGTACCGTACTAGTATTAGCACCACCAAATCTTCAACAATCGTTAGAGATCGAGACAGATGCAAACAGATACACCATGGGTGCAGTATTGATGCAATATCGTAGGCCTATCTATTACCACTCTGAAACTTTTAACCAAGTTGTTGTTAACTATCCTACATATGATAAAGAGTTGTATGCATTAGTCCAACGAGTAAATAAATGGGAGCACTGTTTGTTAGGAAAGGAAACAATTATACATACAGATCACCAACCCTTACAGTATCTCCAAGCATAGACCAAACTGCAACAATCTTGACACTATAGATGGATGGTTTTTCTACAACAATTTCATTTGGTAATCAAGTACAAGAAGGGTACAAGTAACAAGGTAGCGGATATGCTTTCTAGACCTCCTATTGTTGCTTCTATTATTTTGAAGTATACTTATTTATCTCATTATAGATATGTAGAGCAATATGCCATTGATGAATATTTTCAAGAAGTATATGAGAAGCTAACCCATGGTGCACAGATAGAAAACTACTGTCTGTAGGGAAAATTACTCTATCATCTTGGGAAGCTATGTATTCCTACAAGTGAACAAGTCCATGTAATATGAGAAACTCACACTTCTCTTGTGTCTGGGAATTTTGGGGTAGGAAAAACTATGGCTCATTTGCAAAGGTTTTGTTACTGGCCTCAAATGAAAGAAACTCTAACTAAATATGTAAATGGGTGTGTGATGTGTTCTACTTGTAAGCCCGCTAATAGAAACTTGGGGCTATACTCACCACTTCATGTTCCATCCCATCCATGGGAAAGCATTTCCATGGATTTTGTACGGGGTTTACCAATGACCAAAAGGGGTCATGAATATGGACCCTTCACTATCTTGGAGAAAAGAAACACTAATTCTTTTCGCTTAGATCTTCCACATTATATGTAGATTTACTTAGTTGTGAATGTAGAGAACTTGAAACATTTTTAGCCTCCCATGATCATGGATCAGGATGAGGAAGTTTCAATACCTTCAATTGATGAGTTTTCACTGGAGTACTTGGATGAGTTACAGGAAGATATCATCCTGGACAGAAGGACAAGGACTTTGCACAGGGGTGATGTTGATTATCTTTGAGTAGGCTTAAAGGGCACACATCCAAGCAAGGCAAAGTGGATTGAGAAGGACAAAGTGAGGGGACTCTTCTCTCACTTACCTATTGATTGATGAAATATTTTGGTGGTCCAAAAGGATCTCAGTGGGAAGGCGTGATCCAAAAAGGATCCAAAGAAGGCTAAGAACAACTCAAAATGTGAAAAGGCAACTCAGGACACTTAGAATGGCTTCAGCAAACAAAGAAAGGGAAAAAATTCAAAGTACCCAACACTTAGTAAAAATGGCATGATTCTGAAGAGCACGTTGTAATATTTCCAACGACGTAAATGGTTCCTCAAACAGAGATCGTATGCAAAAGTTATAAGCGATCAAAGTTCATGTCAAACTTGGTCAAAAAGTCAAAGGTCAAGGTGACACATGTCACCACTGCAAGGGTGACACATGGAACATCTGTACAGGGTTATGTGTTTCAGTCTCTGGTTGACATGTGGAAAAGGACAACCAATGAGAGGTTTCCACGTGCCAACCCCCCATTGGCCTCTTACAATACAATTCATTAAAAAATTTATTAAAGCCGATGAGAGTCGAACTCCTTACCTCCTAACAAAAAGGCCTTACACTCCGCGCTAGCCAACATGCCATTACATAGTCCTTGTTTATCATATGACACAAATATTATTTAAATTTAATAATGTTCTATGTGGGCGGAAAAAAGGGCTAGGCCCTCGGCCCAACCCTTGGTTATGTGCTAATTCATGTGCCTACACTCCATATATGGCATATCTTCCATTCTAGTGGGATCTCCACTTAATATAGTAGTCGTCCACCAAAATTAACCACTCCACCATTTTTAGCAGCATGCCAAATTTTTTTATAACCATATGTTAAAAGGGGAGGCTCGCAGGTTCAATCCTGGGACCTCCGCTTAAAACTCCACCAAAAAACACCTTATGATAACATCCATCTACCAATGCGCCAATGGACTCATCAGTGCATAACCATCCACATTTTGTATTTAAAGGGGGTTCCACCAATGTATGGAGGCCAAAGGTGTGAATTTCGAGACTGGGCACTCATTTTGAGAATTTTTCCAGTCATTCATTGTAGAGGCAAGCATGAAAATTGAGGCAGGGGTGTCTCTTCGGCCTGAAAGTGACAGACTCAGATTGAGGCGTGGAGACAATCATTTTTAGGTAATTCAATGCCACGAATGCAGTGGTGATGTTTGTTTTCTGATCTGAGAAAAGCTTATGTATCTTAACTCTAGAATTAAGTATACTTATGTATTTTTCCCAATTCTTTTGTGGAGTTAATAAAAATTCCTACCCATTTGAGAGTAGAACCCAGAGACGTAGTCCACCAAGGATGAACTCTATTATCAATTTTTTGTGTTCATATTTCATGATTATGTCTCTTTCCCTTTGATCTTTTCCTTCTTTATGGTGTACTTTAGTTTATGCTCATTTAATACAATTCTTTAATAAGTCACCGGATAAAAATATCCTAGATCATTATGTCTTCTGTAATAGTCGTAGGATTCTCCAAATATTTAGGCAGGAGATCGATGCCATTGTTATGTTTCTTTAGAAAATATCTACAGTCTTGTCCTTTGAAGGTAAGTGTTTGCTTTGGTAGTTTCAACATCTTGCGAAAAACATGCGTTGAAAGGGAAATGGGGGAACGATGTTGGAGTCGTATAGTTTTATGGCTCAACACGTACTTCTCAATGCACCATGCAACAAGTTCTTTGTTGTCGAATACCTCAGGAACACACCCTGTGTGAGAATTACGAATGTACATATTACATATTTTTGTGCAGGACGAGATGAGTAATATGAATATGCTCTGGACCACTGAAAGTTCTGGTCTTCACGACCAAAAATATTCAAAGTATCTCCATAGAATTTTTGTCTAGTTGTTGCTGCCATTTAGGTTGACGAGAGTATTCTTCAGCTAAATAATAACTTGAAATAAATCATTTTGGAGAGATGACAATAATATAATCCTTTGGAAAATGGAAAATTAATGCAATATAATGAATAATATCCTCAAGTCTTTCTCAATTAATGACAATCTCTTAGAATCCTGCACAATTAGTTGTTAGCATTAAAGAATATTCAATGCATATTGGAAAAGTGTGAGAATGGCAAGGACATATGAGAGTAGTTTTGAATATGAAGTTTTTCACGAACCCGCCAACCGGGTAACCTACCAACCCACGGTTGTGGATGATAAAAAATAAGTCAAGTGTAGAACATCGTTCAGTCGGACTTGCATCCAGGAGAAATAAAATTCTTTTAGGGACTCAAGACCTGCAACAAGTCTGATGGTTGAAATGAGGATCACAAAATTTTGGGTGCAAAGTGGATATCACAGAACTTGGAGAATGAAAGCTCGACCCCATGAACCCGCAATGTTGAAAAAAAGGCTAAGTATAATATAGCAAAGCGGTCGGATGGACTTGTGGCATAAGAAAATGGATGGAGATGAAGACCCGCGAATCCACCTACCCACGAACCTCCCAATTTTTGAAATGCAACTAAGTATGGTAACTATAAAGGGATAGAAGAAGGGAATAAAGGAAAATGGAAACAAGGGAAAGTATAGAAGAGGGAAAAGAAATGGAAAAAAAAAGTTGGGAAAATAGAAAAGGGAAGGAAAATTTGGAAGTAGGAATTGATCTCAACAACTAGCTCCAATTGTGGGATGATAACCCCCTGTGGGTTGTCAATAGTCCATAATCTTCATGACAGTTTCTTCCATCCATTGGGATATGGATTCAATAGTAAGAATATACAAAATAAAAGAAAACTATGTACAAGGAAACGAGAAAAATTCAGGTGAAGAATCCTTTCAAATGTTGCCCATTAACATGAAGCATTAACATTTTACCCTTCATATCTTTGAGCATATAAGAATTAAAGTCGAGGATTTTTTCAATGATATATGGTCTGATCCAGAGTGATTCAAATTTTATGTGCATTTATGGCTTCTCCTTATCTTTATTCCAGAGTAATAGCGGTTCACCCCTTTGAAAATTATTTACTGTTGTATTCTTGTCAAAATATTTTTAGCACTTTGTTTTCTCTGAGAAGTTTTGTTCATGGATTTGCTTCGTTCTTCCTCTAATTTCAATAACTAATTGAACCTCTGTTGGATAGGTGAAAAATCTTCAACACCCTATGTATTGACCACAAAAGTTAAAGCATTCTTCTCAAGGCTAATTGGCATTTTTTCTTATTTCCCATAAACCAATGTATACAGAGACATCCCAGTGTTGTCTTTTGGAGTCATTATGCTTACCCACAACACATCATTCAATTTTAAATGTCAATTCCTTTGGTTCTTATCAACAATTTTCTTCAATAAATGAATGAGAATCTTATTGGTGGATTATACAAGACCATTCCCTTGTGGATACTAGTATGATGATTGTCCCATAATAATTTCATACTCTCCACAAAATTCTGTAAATTTTGAACTAATGAAAATTGACCCATTATTAGTGATGAATTTTTCTAGGACACCGAATCTTGACAAAATATTATCTTTGAGAAACTTAATCAAATCCTCAGAATCAATCTTTTTTAATTCCACTACTTATGGAAACTTTATTGATGCAAACCCCCTATCCCTCCTAAGGGTTGCGTGACCTCTCGGTCAGTATCTTCTGATTTTGGAGCCGAAATGGCTCTTCTGGTTCCGAACTGGAACCCTTTGGAAAATTACACAGGTCCCTTACAAATGCTCAGTTGGATTTTTCGGGCGTCAAGAGTGAGCTCCCACAACGTGCGACCAAGTGCCAAGCCGAAACGGCACCTATCGGGGACCGGGACTTCCCAAGTCAAGTGTCCCGTCTTCTGGTCTCTCGAACCTCCGGTAGCCGAAATGTCGAAATGGTCGGTACTCGCTCTTTTGGGATTTTTTGTTTCATGAAATATATATGCAAGGGATATGCTCGCACCTTGGGGTCTCTGGTCATCGAAAAGATGAAATACCCAGCGCCTATTCTTTCGAGATTTCGCGTTTTGCGAAATCAGGATGCACAGGATGTCCTTGCTCCTTAGAACCTTCGGTCACTGAAAAGATGAAATGCCCAAATGTCAAAATGTCGAAATGCTTTGGCGTTCAATCAACAACTCACAATAATCCCTGTGATCGATGGCTCATGTCGAATCACGATTTCTCTATTTCGCGATTCGGGGTTCTGAGGGACTAGAACCCCTGTCTTTCCAACTCCCGGTACTCGAAGTCTCGAAATGGACCAATGGTCCAGATCATCCTGTGATTGACGGCTCTGATCAAATCGTGACTTTATGATTTTGTGATTTGGGGTTCTGAATGATAAGAGCCTCTGTCCTTCCACCTCTCGGTACCCGAATTCCCGAAATGAGCATTGAGAAACTCTCGACGTTAACCTCCTCACAGCTCTACCTGATCTGACGGCCTACGGGGTTTCGGTGTTCCTCCTTCAGGATTCTCCACCGTCTATTTAGATTTCCAAACTCTCCTCCTAGATCTATGCAGGGTTAAAGCCTGTGCTCCTTCCTTCAATCAGACGGCCTGCGGGGATTTCCACCTCAATCCAATGCTCGACGACATTCTTCCTCCTAAGATTTTACTCAACATCAACTTAGGATATTTCTAATTCTGCGAAGACTCAATCTTTGCTCCTTCTAGGGAATGGGTTCCTGGATCCCGATAACACTTTTCAAAGTGTTATTCCTCCTGATCTTTGTCTGGTTCAGACCCCGGCTCCCGCGCACTCCTTGCGTCTGAGGGAGTTCGATAGCTCAGATTCATGGTGTTTTCTCTCTAGCTCAATGCACACCTTGCAAAGATCCCGGTGGAGAGAAAACAATTCCACAACGTTCCTCCCTGGCTCAATGCACACCTTGCAAATCTCCAAATGAAGAGAAACAATTGAAAACTACCCAAAATCTCACAGTTCCATTCACTTGTTTATAAAACAAAAAATAACAGGAAAATACACACAGTCCAAGATCAACACATTTGGATCAATTTTCCATTCTATTATATTCACAAGTGCCCAATGGCTATAGATTACATTCAAAATTATAGTAACTCAAAAAACATTTTCCTCCTGCTAACTCACAATTCTCTCTTACAACTAATTTTTCTCTGTATTTCAGCTCTCCCCTCTAACTAGGTGTGTAACTTCTACATAGCTCAAAAATGATTCTAGGGTTTCCCCTGGCTACTTGCCTACTCTAAAATTCATTCTACACTATCTAAGTCCAGTCGCATTCCAGAGCCTAAGTGGAAACTCCTACTCTGTTTAGAATTTTCAAAACATGCCTCAAAGGGTAAAATTCGACATCGGTTCAAGCGTGCCTCCAAAGGTGAATTCCAGTGCTGAGTGAAGGTGGATTTCAAAATCGTTTGCAACTATCAATGTTGAATTTTTGGAAGAACTCACACGTGTTGAGTGGTCCTGCCTCTGTGCGCTTGCCAACAATGTTATTGCATCATACTCCCCTTGACAAAAATTCATGGACTCCTGTCCATGAGCTCCTCTACTGATTTTCCCTGCTTCTAGATAGTAGCTTCATTTTCCCAACTGGCATCTTCTATTGGGTGTCCCTTCCATTTGACCAGATACTCAAAATAAGTCTTCCTCCTCATCTTTTTTCCAATCCTCTGATCAACAATTTTCTCCATCTACGACTTTTCTGCTACAGGCATCTGTTTCTCCCACTGAATCTTTCCTTGATCTTCTGAACCTTCTGTGTCATCTTTCCTATAAGGATACAGGTCTGAAACATTGAATATGGGTGAAATGCCCACACCATCTGATAGTTCGATCTCATAGGCGTTTGCATCAAACTTCCTCAAGATCTTACAGGGTCATATCTTCTTCATCTTCAATTTGTTATATGTTCCCCTAGGGAACCTTTCCTTCCTGAGGTGTTCTAAAACCTGATCTCCCACTTCAAATTGAAGTTCCCTGTGATGTTGATCAGCTCTGTGTTTGTATTTCTGGTTAGAACTCTATAATTGTTCCTTGATCCAACTATGGAGTCTCTGCATCTCAGCATCAAAATCCTCTGCTCTAGCGCTTCTAATCTCTCCCTATTCCAAGTCCCTTAACTCAGACACTCCCCTAGGTTGCATTCCATAGAGTATTTGGAACAGGCTTCTTCCAGTGCTTCTGTTTGGTGAGTCATTGTATGCAAATTCTACTTGTGGCAAAATCTGATCCCACTAGTTATGGTGTTCAGTAACCAGGCTTCTCAATAAGTTTCCCAAACCTATATTTACCACCTCAGTCTGCCCATCTGTCTGAGGGTGATAAGCTAAGCTGAAGGAAAAATATGTCCCCATCTTCTTCCACAAAGTCCTCCAAAAGTGACCAACAAATTTTGTGTCTTTGTCTGAGATAATGCTCCTGGGTAGGCCGTGAAGTCTCACAACTTCTCTAAAAAATAGATTTGCAACATGTGTTGCATCACTGGTCTTCTAGCATGGGATGAAATGTTCCATATTTGAAAATCTATCCACCACCAAAAATATGGAGTCAAATCCCCTTTGTGTTCTAGGCAATCCCAACACAAAATCCATGTTTATTGCATCCCAAGGCCTCTCTGGTATTGGCAATGGTTGATACAATCCAGTGTTCTGTCTTTTCCCCTTTGCATGTTGGCAGATTCTACATCTATTCACCAAATTTATCACATATTTTATTATACCTGGCCAATAGTATGAGATGCTCAACTGTGCAAACGTTTTATCATGGCCAAAATGTCCAGCCAATCACCCACTATGCTTCTTCTTCAGAAGATTGTCCCTCATTGAGCATCTTTGTATACACAATTGATTTCCTTTGAACAACAATCCTCCCTGAACCATATACTATGTCCACTAACTTCTATCTCTCAGTACAGGTCTTGTGCATGCTTCGTAGGTCTCTTTGAAATCTGTATCATAACAATACATATCCTTAAGGTGTTCAAACCCCAAGGTATTCACCTAGAATTCCTGCAGAATTAAACATCTCATGCTTAAAGAATCATCAACCTTGTTAGCATTCCCAGCAATATGTTTTATCACAAAAGTGAATTTTTGCATATATTCAACCCATTTTGCATGCCTCTGGTTCAGTTTTTCTTGTTAGGTTATGAATTGTAAAGCTTGGTTATCGTTGTATAAGACAAACTCTTGCGAGACAAGATAATGCCTCCATTTCTTCAATGCCTGAATTATGGTATAGAACTCCTTGTCATATGTGGAGTATTTCCTCTTAGTCTCATTCAACTTCTCGCTGAAATAGGCAACAGGTCAATTGTCCTGACTCAGAACTGCTCCTATTGCAACTCCACTTGCATCACATCTTACCTGGAATGTCTTTTCGAAATTCGGCAAGACCAGAATTGGTCGTTCTGTTATCTTCTCCTTCAGTATATTGAATCTATTTTCAGCCTCCTCTGTCCATTTAAAGGAATTGTGTCGTTTCTTCATTGTATCCATCATTGGTGCACAAATTACACTGAAGTCTCTAATGAACTTTCTATAAAAAATTGCTAAACCATGAAAGCTCCTTACCTCGAACATGCTTCTTGGTGATGACCATTGTCTGATTGCTTTCACCTTCTATGGATCCATCTTCAATTCATTCGAAGATATCACAAAACGCAAGTAAATGAGCTCTATCTTCATAAAAGAGGACTTCTTCAGATTGATCAACAGCTTCTCCTGTTGTAGCCTCCTCATTACTAGCGTTAGGTGCCTCAAATGCTCCTCTTTAGTCCTGCTAAAGACCAATATATCATCCAAATATACAACCACAAACTTGCCAATGAAATATTTTAGAATTTCATTCATCAGCCTCATAAAAGTGCTTGGGGCATTTGTTAAGCCAAATGGCATAACTATTGGTTGTGGAGCCTGATTATCTTCCTGATTTAGAGGTCTTTTACTTTCAACCGTGTTTATACCCCATGAAGTATTTACACCCCAGAAGTATGTACACTCTTCCACGTGGGGGAGTGCAGAGGGGGGGTACCGCCTCTGCGGGGTCTGGGGGCAAGCGGGCCCTCAGCGGGGGTTCGAGGGCAAAGACCCCAAAACAAAAATTTCCTTGTAAAAGTATATTGTAATTTCATTGTAAATCTGGACCGTTCATTATAAGGTCACAGATCTAACGATAGAGATTATGTTAGGGTTTTTTGCCCTAGAAGGCAACCCTCTTTTATGAGGGAAATGTATTGCGGCTATGTATGTTGGCGAGTATTGTATTTTGAGAGAGGAGACTGTGAGAGAAAGAAGAGGAAGTTACAACGGGTTTTGTTTTAGGTTGTATCCCTTCATTTTGTTGGATAATAATAAAGAAAGGACCTGGCAATTTCTCTGGTGGATGTAGCCCACACTGGGTGAACCACGTAAATATGTGTCTCTCTTGTATTGTGTATCTTCTGTGTTTTATTTCTGCATTTGTTTTATTTTATTGCTCCATGGTCCTATTTTTCTAACAATAACTAGCCACTCATACATGCCTTCATTCGTCTTAAAGGTTGTTTTCCATTCATCACCTTCTCTCATCCTGATCTGGTGATATTAGATCTATTTTAGAAAAGAAATTTACTCCACTTAAGCAATCCATTAAATCATCCATTCTCGGTAAAGGAAATATGTACATGATGGTGATCTTATTGATGGCTCTCGAGTCTGTGTACATTCTTCATCCTCCATCTTTCTTTGGGATTAACACAATTGGTACTGCGCATGGGCTCAAACTTTCCCTGACTAGGCCCTTATCCAGCAACTCTTGGACTTGGTTCTTCACCTCCTCATTTTCTCGAGGTGTTAATCTGTACGTTGCCTTGTTTGGCAGGCTTGCTCCTAGTATCAAGTCAATGTGATGATTGATACTCTTGATGGGTGGCATTGAGTTTGGCAGCTCATCCACCACTATATCAACAAAATTATCCAGCAGCTCTTGAACTTCTTCAGGTAGATCATTCACTGATGTAATTGTAAGGATGAATCTGGGCTTCCTCACCACAACAAACTACATCTCCTCTTCTTCTTTGACTTCTTTCAGGAGTTCCTTCCCGCTCATGAGAAGTATGTTTTTCCTAGCTTCCTCTTTAACTCTCTTCTCCTCCATTGGTAGAAACATGTGCATCCTACCATTCTTCTCCAATGTATATGTATTCTTTCTTCCATCGTGAATGACATTTCTATCAAGCTGCCATGGTCTTCCCAACAGAATGTGGCATATGTCCATGGGAATTACATCACATAGGATTTCATCTTTATATCCTCCTATTTTAATTTCAACCAGACATTGTTTAGTGATCGTTACCTGGTGTCCTTTTTGCAGCCATGAGACTTTGTATGGACTTGTATGTGCAGTTGTCTTCAGCTCCAAATTCTCCACCATCTCTGTGGATACTAGGTTGTCAGTACTCCCACTGTCAATGATTACCTTGCATACTTTATCCTTAGTCTTGCAAGCTGTCCTGAAGAGACTATTTCTCTTCACTGTCTTTTCAATTTCTGCCTCTGGTTTTAAGAGAAATTTTCTCAACAGCAGGGATGCTCCATCCTCTGCTCCTTCTGCCTCAACATCTCTTCATTGTGATTCTGAAATGTGATCTTCTCCTCCTTCTTTCTTCTTCTCGGGACATTCCCAAGACATGTGCCCTACCTTTCCACAGTTATAGCACCTTACTCCTCTTCTGTCTCTTCCTCTAGAAAAGTTTCTTCCACCATTCTGTCTCCCTCATGAAATTCCTCCTCGTTCTGAGTGATTGTGTGGTTTTTCAGCCTCGTCCTTAGACTAATGTGCTCTATCACGATTAAATCCCTTTCTTTTGCTTGGGATCGATCCTTTACCTCTTCCTCGCAGGTTTTGTTTTCTGGCCAGTTTATCCTCTGCCTTCAGCACAAACTAATAAGAATCTTCCACAGTCCTTACTGACATCATGCTAAGCTCGTCCTAGATCTCATATCTAAATCCATTTATATATCTGGCGACTTTTTCTTCATCTCTCTCCCGTTGTCCAATTCTAATGTTCAGCCGGTAGAACTCCTCGGTGTACTCTTTGATTGTCATCCATTTCTGTCTCAGGTTATGTAGCTTCTTGAACAGATTGATCTGGTAGTCTTTGGGTATGAAATTAGCCTTCAGTTTGGCTACCATCCTGTCCCAACTCTTAATCCTTTGTTTTCCTTTACTTCTCCTCTCAGCCTGCAGTTCATCCCACCACAATGTTGCATGCCCTTTTATCCTGGTGATTACTCGCTTCACCTTCTTTTCCTCATCGACATCTTCATAGTCGAAGTGTTTTTCCATGGACCTTATCCAGTCCAACAGTTCTTCAGCATCTAGATTTCCCTCATACATGGGGACCTCTATCTTAGCTCTACCTCCCAATATGGAAACTACTCCCAATAAACGTTCTTCTGCAGCATCCTCTCCTATAGCTTCTTCAACCTCGGCCTCTTCACTTTCTGCATCACTAACATCCCCAACATTAGGTGCTCTTCTCTGTGTTGCTTCCATTTCTTCCATTTGGGTGTGAAACTCTCACATCTCCCTTTCTACAGCACGGTTGGCTAAAGGCGGATCTCATCTTCTTGGCGGCATTGTGTTCACTGTCTATCACACACAGAGTACAGCTCTGAGTTTTTTGTCTCCTTATTTTTCCTCCTTCACTTGAAATATACAGACGAAAAATGTACTCTGATACCACCTTATGTAGACCCCCTATCCCTCTTAAGGGTTTCGCGACCTCCCGATCAGGATCTTCTGATTCTGGAGCCGAAATGGCTCTTCTGGTTCCAAACTGGAACTCTTCGAACAATTACACAGGTCCCTTACGAATGCTCGGTTGGATTTTTTGGGTGTCAAGCGTGAGCTCCCATAGCACGTGACCAAGGCTTGTGACCAAGTGCCAAGCTGAAAAGGTGCCTATCAGGGACTAGGACTTCTTGAGTCAAGTTTCCCGTCTTTTAGTCTCTCAAACCTCTAGTAGCCAAAATGTTGAAATGGTTAGCGCTCTCTCCTTCGGGATTTTGCGTTTCACAAAATCTGGATGCAAGGGATATTCTCGCACATTGGGGTCTCCGGTCGCCGAAAATCCAAAATACCCAGCACCTATTCTTTCAGGGTTTCACGTTTCGCGAAATCAGGATGCGCGGGATGTCCTTTTTCCTTAGAACCTCCATTCACTGAAAAGCCAAAATGCCCAAATGCCAAAATGTCAAAATGCTTTGGCGTTCAATCAATGGCTCACAATAATCCCTGTGATCAATCTCTCATGTCGAATCATGATTTCTCTATTTCGCAATTCGGGGTTCTGAGGGACTAGAACCCTTGTCTTTCCAACTCCTAGTACCCAAAGTCCCGAAATGGACCAACGATCTATATTGTCCTATGATTGACGGCTCTGATAGAATCGCAACTTCGTGATTTCATGATTCGGGGTTCTAAAGGACGAGAGCCTCTGTCCTTCCACCTCCCGGTACCCAAAGTCCCTAAATGAATGCCAAGAAACTCTCAACGTTAACCTCCTCGCAGCTCTACCTGATCCGACGTTCTGCGGGGTTTCGGTGTTCCTCCTTGAGGATTCTCCACCGTTCGTTTGGATTTCTGAAATATCCTCCTGGATCTATGTAGGGTTAAAGCCTATGCTCCTTCCTTCAATCATATGGCCTGCGTGGATTTCCACCTCAATCCAACGCTCGACGACATTCTTCCTCCTAAGATTTTACTCAACTTCGACTTAGGATATTTCTAAGTCCGCGAAGACTTGATCTTTGCTCCTTCCAGGGAATGGGTTCGTGGATCCCGATAACACTTTTCAAAGTGTTATTCCTCCTGAGCTTTTTCTGGTTCAGACCCCGACTCCCGCGCACTCCTTGCATCTAAGGGAGTTAGATAGCTCAGATTCACGGCATTTTCTCTCTAGCTCGATGCACACCTTGCAGATCTCCCGATGGAGAGAAAACAATTCCACAGCATTCCTCCCTAGCTTGATGCACACCTTGCAGAGCTCCAAATGAAGAGAAACAATTGAAAACTGCCCAAAATCTCACAGTTCCATTCACTTGTTTATAAAACAGAAAATAACAGGAAAATACACACAGTCCAAGCTCAACACATTTGGATTAATTTTCCATTATGTTATATTCACAAGTTCCCAATGGCTACAGATTACATTCAAAATTACAGTAACTCAAAAAACATTTTCCTCTTGCTAACTCGCAGTTCTCTCTTACAGCTAATTTTTCTCTGCATTTCAGCTCTCCCCTCTAGCTAGGTGTGTAACTTCTACATAACTCAAAAATGATTCTAGGGTTTCCCCTGGCTACTTGCCTACTCTAAAATTCATCCTACACTATCTAATTCCAGTCGCATTCCAGAGCTAAAGTGGAAACTTCTGCTCTGTTTACAATTTTCAAAACGTGCCTCAAAGGGTAAAATTCGACATCGGTTCAAGCGTGCCTCCAAAGGTGAATTATGACGCTGAGTGAAGGTGGATTTCAAAATTGGATGCAACTGTCAACGTTGAATTTCTGGAAGAAATCACACATGTTGAGTGGTCCTACCTCTGCGCGCTTGCCAATGATGCTCCTGCATCATTTATAAAATAATCTGTAGTGGTGAGAATATATATGTGTGTGTGTGTGTCCCTTTCTTTAATTTGGGTTTATTGGCCCAATGACATCAAGTCCCCATTGGGAGAATGGTTGTTCCACATATATAGGTTGTAGTGGCATTGCATATCTCTTCATTTTCCTTGAAAATTGTTGGCAAGATACACACTTCCTTATTGTGGCATATGAGTCTTTATAAATTGATGGTCAATAAAACCCAACTCTTATTATCTTATGGGTTGTGGTGGTAGGCACAAAATGTACACCACATATTCCTTCATGGAATTTTTTCATCAATTCTTGAACTTTCCTTTCATCAACACATCTCAACAATATACCATCATAGTTTCTTATAAACAATATGTCAACTATCATCACATATTGACTTGATTTCATCTTCAATGTTTTTCTCTCTTTTGGGTTCATGGTGACTGGGAAGTGTCCAAACCTCAAATAAAATATAATATCTCTATATCATTCTGAATATTCCATGGGTTCTCCTAATGAAATTGAAATCATTCCATCCAAAGAATCATTGTTTGCAATGAGTTTACATAAACCCTATCCTTTGATTTCCTTTAAAGGTTTGATTTCAATGTCATATTCTTGAATTTTTTCTATCCAATTAGCTCATTTTCCTTCTCTCAATTGTTGATTTAAAAGCATCTTCACAGGAGAGGATGGAATGTAAGCGATGACATGATAATTTAATATGTAAGTCCAAAAGTGTGCCACCGCCTTCACAAGAGATAGGTCTTATTTATCTATTTCTTAATATATCAATTCATAATCATGAAGGGTCTCACTCATTAAGCTAATCAATAGTTCATCACCCTTGGTATTCCTCTGAGTAAGAATAGATGCAACCACCATTTCTATAGAGAATGAATAAATGATGAAGTCTCTTTGAAAACCTGGGATAGTAAGAACAGGAGATGTAGTGATTCCCTTTTGATATTATTGAAAGATTCTTGTATTTTTTGTCCATTCAAACCTTTGTCCCTTTTCAACAATAAATTGACCAGCTTCACAATACTTGCATAGTCGAGGACAAATCTTCACATAAAGTTGATCTTACCAAAAAATGATTGAAATCCTTTCTTAGATGATGGGGGTTTAAGTTCATTTATATCTTTAACTCTTTCGGAATCTATATAGATTCCTTCTTTTCATACGATATGACCCAACCGTTTTCCTTGAGTTACAATTAATAGACATTTCTTTGGATTTAAGGAAACACCATACAATATACACTTGTCAAAAACTTCCTTAGGTGATGAATGTGATCACCCCTTGTTCTTGAATGTACTTTTAAGTCATCTTCATAATCCACCATGAATTTTCCTATCAAACCCTTAAAAACATGATCCATGGCCCTCTGAAATGTAGCTCCTGCATTCTTCAAACCAAAGGGCATCCTATCATATGCATATGTCTCCCAAGGTGTTATGAATGTTGGCTTTTCTTTGTCTTCCTCAAAAACCAAGACTTGATTATACCCAGAAAAATCATCTAACATGGACATGTCCATTGATCCCGTGACTGGATGGAGAAGAAACTCCATGTTAGGTAAAGGATAATTATCCTTTATATTTTCTTTGTTAAGATCCATGAAATCTACACACATACGAATCTCCCAATATTCTTTCTTACTATCACATGGTTTGAAAGCCAATCAGAATGTCTAATGGGATATATTATTCGAGCCTTCTTTAATTTCTCCAATTCAACCTTTACCAGAGGTTTTAATTTTGGATTCATCATCCTTATCTTTTTCTTGACCGACTTTGCCCCTTCTCAAGGGAATAATATGTTGAAATATTGTTTTATCATAATATTTCAAATAATCATAAGTCCATGCAATTACATCAAGATATTCTTTAAATAATGAAACATATTGATCAACTTCCTCAATGGTGCAATCAACTCCCAAGTTAACATATTTTGGGGAACTGTCAATTTCAATATTGATTTTTCTTATTTCTTGGACTTTTCAGATTGAAATTTCTTGCAGGAGATTCTTAGCATGATCATATTTCGTAAAAAGAGACTCATATTGAATACAATCCTTTGCGACAATAGATATGTGATTGTCTTCATCATCAACATCGTTCAATTTTTTTTTCCAATTGTTCATCATTATCAAATATTTGTAAATATTTTTGGTTATCAGGTACAAAGGTCAAAATACTCTTTCTACTTGAAAATATGTTTTGCTTTGAATATCATCCGGGTTTGACAATGAGGCCGCAAAATCCAATGAATCTTCCTTTTGATTCTTGTCCCTTGGAATGAAAGAAATGTTGAAAGAGTTGAAAGATTCCATAAATTCGTTAACTCTTTTGAAATATAATTTGAGTCTTTCCTTTTTGATTTTATACCTCTGGGTGACTTGATTTATTACCAACTTGGAGTCGCTAGTCACAATTAGATGTTCTATCTTCAATTCTTGTGCAAGAATCATTCCCTGATTCAAAGCTTCATATTCTGCCTCATTATTGGTACATGCAAATTCAAATCTAACAAGGACAATTCCAACTCCACTCCCAAAACTAGAACATGATCTATCAAATGGCATCCTCCATTAACCTTCAAACGAATGCTATTGATTCTCCATACCTTGAATTTTGTCAAGGATTTCAATATATTCCTTGTCTAGGATATCATAGTTTCCAATCCCAACGTCGATACAATCTTCCATTAATTCATTATCCTTCTTTTTGAAAGAGAAGGGTTTCCTGGGTTCATGAGGAACCTTAATCATTGCTCCTTCTTTGTTTGGAAACATCATGCAACTTCCATCATTCATTATGTATCCCTCGATCATAGATGACCAATATCCTCCTAGAACAACTCCATATGCAGGAGGGAGGTCTACCAAAATAATATTGAAAACTGTAATGATATGGGGAGTCGTCATGATCCAAGCATAAAAGTATTGAATTTCACCATAAGTTGGCACTTGTCTGTAATAGATTGCATATATACTTTCACCAGTCTCATAATATTTGGTGCAGTTCATGCCCAATGCCTCCATGACCTCTAGTGGCATAATATTATTGGTTGCACTAGTATCAACTAAACAATTATGAAGTGCAACATCATGATTTTCAATTGAAATATAAAATGGTAGAATTTTACCTCTCAAGTTGACGGTTGATTTGTTCTGGCTTTGTTTTGGACTTGTAACAAAAACTTCCACTTTTTTAGATGGATCATCCAATAATCTCAAAATGTTTTCCCTTTGTTGGGGAATCTTCACCACTTCTATAAGAGGAATAGTTATCCTTAGTTTACTGAAGTCCTCTACAACATTGCATTTCATCTAGGTGGAGTTTGACATCAAGTGTTGCTTCGTACTTCCAATGCTATCCGTCATCTTCTCATTTTCCTTTTTCTAATTCATTTTTTCTTTATATTTTTTGTTTTCTTTTTCAGAATCATTTTTGTTCTTGTATTTATTTACAAACACTCTTGTCTAGAAGACATTTTCTTGTGAGTCGGGGTCATTGTCTCCTTCTTCAAATATATACATGGATGTCTCACATCTGTCCATCTATATAGTTTCAGAACTTTCATCAAGTAAATAATAGTTCCCTTGCTCAACCATTTGCTCATCATATATATCATCCAAAACACCTACATTAGGGATTGGTTGTTTGGGAACCCTTGGCCTTTGTGAATTATCATTATTTTCAAACCTCATTCTGTTTTCTTGGGGAGGGTTCCTTCTTTGCTCTTGGACTGACATTCTTGGATTTTCTACATAATTGTCCCCCCTTCTTAATCTAGTTATCTCATTTTGCATTTTCTTTATGGTTCTATTCATTTTTTCAATTTCAATTATTTTCTTGGTTTCTTGTGCTACAACAAGGTCTACCTTCACATCTGGTATGGTCCCCTTGAAAAATTCTCCTCCACTTGTTTGATTTTGGGCCAGATATGGCTTTGGTTCCTCGTTCTTTCTTAAGCTAGAGACTCCTTGATTATCAATACTTAAGACTCCCAACTTCCTTTGTACTTTTCCCATGATAATGTCAGGGTCGACACCCGTCTCAATCATAATTTATTCCATATCAGTGGATTTAATCATTGATTCCTCCAAAGTGTCCATCTGGTATGTTTTGATAGCATATTTCACATTTGGGGGCATCACATTCTTATAACAACCGAGTATCAATGGGTCATTAGGTATTTTATCTTATGGAATCTTACTCAAAGGTTTTTTGAACCTGAGATTAAAATCTCATATTCTCTCATTCTTCCTCAAACCAATCTGGGTGAAATTGGTGAGAAGGGTATGATATGCAACTTGAGGGACGAACATAGTCAAGAACATGGCTTCGAGGTCATTAAACGTGCCAATGGAACTACCAGGTAATGTCGTATCCATTCATAATCTCTTCCCTATAAGGTTTGAAGAAATAACCTTCTACCATCACATCATCATATTCAACACGATGAAAATCACAAACATCAAGAAATAAGTTAAGGTGTCTTTTGGTGTCAATTGTTTTGTCTCCAGAAAATTCCTTCAGGGTACCCTTAGGGAGAAAGGGAACATCATGTTGCTCACCTCAAATATTTAAAGGGGAATCTCTTACTCTTCTTTGATTTTCAAATCTTTGGTTTTATTATTTTCTTCCACCAGCTCCTTGTCTCTCCTCATGAGGTTCTTGTTGACTCCATGTTTTGCCTAATTTTTTCCTTCTCTAAGTCTCTTTTTTGAAGATGCAGATCATATAATTATACTTATATTATCATTTTTGAAGGTATTATCATGTTTCTTCTATCAATATTCTATGGATCAACATAAGGTATGTGTTGTATTCATTTTTTATAATTTTATGATGATTTATCCTTAATCGAATAAACCCAATCGATTAACATTTGTCTTTTGATTGAAATAGGTCAAAAACATGATACAACCCTCTATCTGACCCATGATTTGACCCTCGATCCATTCCTCGATACGATCCTTGATCCGGCCTTTGATACAAGACTCAAAGAGAAATGAGTTATGGTTTGGTATATCGGCAAGCTCTTCCTCGCAAATGTGAAACATGGGTTTTATCCCTGTTTGAACCCTCCAGCTATGGGACTCATTACATCTTGATTCGAACAGTTGTGTTTGACCTCTATTTTGAGGGCATGAAGTTGCTAGAAGAGGTTGTCTGTTATTGTTTTAATAATTTTCTATTGTAGGAGAGCGTCGACCCTTTTAGTGATTGACCTCTCAGTCATGTTAAAAACTCTATAACTAATGAGGTTTCTTAGAAAAAAAAAGACAACGATATAATATATCCATTATACTGAATTTTCTTTGTAACTCAATTTTGGTGTTAATATAAGTGATGAGTTGATTGTTTATTGAGCTAGAGTAGTACCATGACAACCTGGGGAGCCCACTAGTGGTCTGTGTATTGTGTTTACTTTCTATAGATTCATATTTATACGTATAACTCTTTTATGCAGGATATTTGTGATTTTCCACATCTAGACATCTAATTGTATATTTTATGACATACAACTTTGTTATGCAGGTTAACCACTTAGACTGTATTCCATAACTACGTACATAATCTTTCTCATTTCACTATTCATATACACATAGATAATTCTCATCTCATTCACATAAATTATATTCTAGTTTGTAGATTGGTCATCTAAATAGTGTATATAATAGTCTTTTATGACCCCTTAAGTTATGGTTTAAAAACTAATCTCTGCAGGACCGCATAGTTTATTACCTTTGTACTAGAATATTTCCATTCTTGGTGTGATAGGATAGTGCTAATTTTGATTCTCTTTTGAATACTGTTATGGATTATGTTAATATGAAAATATGTATTTAATCAATTGATATTTCCTCGATGACAATAATTTCAGTAGATTGTCTTGTTTATACTCTGCACATCTCTGTAGAAATTAACATTGAGTTGATTCCGCTTGAATTATCAGTAGTAATAAGATTCCACTGTGATATATTTCACCATCGTAGACACAACCACTACACTTAAAAGTCTTTATGATATTGTTTACTTTCAGTCAATCAGACTAGTGTAAAATATATGATTTATTTCTTGTAGAATATAATTAATCATAAGTTTTTGAAAAGATTCTTTAAGAATAGAGTTCACTTCGAAGAGTTGCTTTTGAAAGATAACTTGTTTTTATAAACTCATTTTCCATAATTGTAGATTGCTCTTAAAGAAAGATAACGTGTTTTTATTCAATATTTGTTTACTTAGAATAATGAGCTCACCATTCATAGTTGTAGATTACTTTGTAAATTTAAAATAAATTTTCACTATCTAAATACAGTTCAATTTGTTTATAATATTTTTCTAAAGACAAAATTGTAAATCGAATATAAAGTATCGATCCCTAGGATAAACCTTCTTTTTTCCCAGCTAGATCCACTTTTCAAACCTCACAAGCAATTAACCCTTGCTCTACCTTGACTCATATTGTGTCACAAATCTAAGTCTACTTACCCTGGTCGATAATTTAATTGAGGGAAATTAAGGCATATAGTTTACCCATAATTTTTTGGCATCATAGTTGGGGAGTTTTCCAAAGGTAGAAAAAAATTAGGAAGTAGATTATTTCTGATCATTAATGCTAGTTTGGTGGTGAGGGAACTTTAAGATGAGAGGTAAGAACCTTTGCATCTGTTATAGTAGGTTCCCCCAAACCCAATGATAGTTTTTGTTTTGCTTCTTTGCTTTCATGAACAAACCTAGGGACCCAAAGGGTAGATATGTTAAAACCAATCCAAAACTTCCAATCAAAGTTCCTTATAACCTTTTTGGAGGAAGAAATACTCCATATATAAACTCTACAGAACGACATCAGAAAGTACAAGTAGGAGATATCTCAACCCAAAAAGCTAAAAAAGTGCCAAAAGAGACAAAAACTGACGAAACCATGGAACAAAAAATTGAGACACCAACAATAGAAGGACATGAGGTAAAACCACTCGAACCTTCCAATTTCTCATCATCAAAGCCAACCAACACAACTTTTTCCTTTTTACCACCATCAGGGGATTCAAACTTTACATATATCATTGACCCTGAACAGGTGAATTCCCTGTTTGGAGGTTCAACAAATATAGTTGTGTCACAAGTTGAAACAACAACTCTTGAACCAATAGTTTCAACGGGCTCAAGAAAAGTCCATGAAAACCAAATAGTAGATAATTTTTCCTATTAGAGAAATATCTCTCCTGAAAAAGAACCTTGGGATGCCTCATTATCTCCAAGAATAAAACCATTAAGGTATTCTATTTTTGGGAATCAGATCAATATGGATGATCATGAGGATCACAATCATGTGAGACATGATGAGGGAGAAGAAGTAGGAAATCGGACATAAACCACTTTTGGGTTTCCAATTTTGGATACCGCACAAAATATTAATATGAAGAACATTCCACTTTCTGCACTACCTTCCTTTTATGGTAAGAGCAGTGCAGACCCAGACACCTTCCTATTTGAGTTTTACATCTTGTGTAGAAGTTATAACTACTTGCAAGATGCTCAAAAATTAAAACTATTTCCTGCCACTCTTAAAGATTCTACACTTAGATGGTTCATGGGATTAAGAGAGTCTAGTATCAAATCTTGGGAAGATATGAAGACCATATTCCTTAGTAAATACCAAGACTATTGCAAATTTAAAGATTCTTGTAATGATATATTTAAAATACAACAATTGGAAGATGAGAGTCTTGAAGATTACATGGAACGATTTACCTATATCTCACAAAAATCAAAATATAGTGACCTTCTAGATGATGCAATCAAAACTCTTTTTCTTAAAAGAATTATGGAAGAATATATGGAAACACTTAATTTGATGGCATCAAGAGATGTCTCCCATAAACCATTTGCTGAAATTTGTGAGATGTGTAGAAAATACTCGAGAAGCAGGGCTAAAACTAGAAAGGGTGTTTGAGATCCCTATAGTAGAAACTCAATAGGAATTAGTTATGGTGGGATTACAAGGATGGAAATAGGAAACCTGTTAGAAAATTTTAAAACTGGTATATTAAGTAAAATAGGTTCCCAATTGGACACTTTAAATATTAAGAATAAACATGAAGAAGATAATGTTGCAATGTGCATATTTTGTCCGAGGTGCAGGAGGAAGCATTCCTCAAGGGAATTCCCATTAGACAACATTTTAGTTTGTGGCTTCTGTACTAAAGATCATTCAACTGAAAAATGTCCATCACTGCCTAGTTTATTAGCCATTTATAAAAGTGGGGATCCTAGAGAATCTTCTTATGCACCTAGAATGCCATGGCAGCCTAAGAGTCAACCTATGTACCAGGATCCACCACCTCAAGCTCCACCTTATTACCAAAAACCACAACAATGGAACTTACCAAATTGGAAAATTTGGTCTCCACAATATGCTTCACACTATCGTTGGCTAAAAGGATGGAGGGGAGGACATACACAGGGAAACACTCAAATTCCACATGTCCCTATGCCCACTCATCATTATCCACAGTTTCCACCAAATATTCAACAACTTTTTCCAGGTTTTGTTCCTCCACCTTTACCTCCTATTACACAACAACCTTAACAATTTCAAAGTACAAATTTCCCAAGACCAACATTATTACCAGCACAACCAGTTCCTAAACCAAACAATAAACCAACTCAACCTCTTCATAATGTTGAGTTGAAAACTTTTTCGACATATGTTATTTCTCTTGTTCCATTACATGAGATTCAACTAAGGTCATAGAAAGTTTTGATTAAACAAAAACCTTTAGTAGTCATCCGTGAGGAAAATGAAGATGAAACTCCTGACCAGCCAACATATGACACTAAATGGGAAGATTTTATTATTCCCAAATATCAAGAACAAAAGTCTCCCCAAAGTGAATCCTTACAAACTACAAAAGTTCCTCCCTATCCAGAGAGATTAGCAATTGAAAAACCAATGATTCAGCTAGAATTTGACATTATAAACGAATTAAAAAATATATGTGTCGTAATTCCCTTGTTACAAGAAATAAAGGATATCCTGATTTATAGTAAGGTAATTAAGGAATTGTGTATCAAAAAGCGAGGTAGAAAACAAAAAGACCCTCCAACAGTGCATCAGGTAGGAGAGTTATCTGAATACATATCAGAGCAGGATAGGGTCATGAAGTATGCAAACCTAGGGAATACGGTAGTAACGATAATCATTAATAAGATTCCCATTGGAAATAATCTCATATATATAGGGGTATCCATTAATGTTACGAATGTCACTACCTTAGAAGAATTACATTTGAAACACTTCCTTCGACCTAACCCAACTATTTTGGAATTGGCAAATAAAACAAAAGTTATACCCGAGGGTATATTGGATGATATCAAATTCACATTAGAATCATGAGAATATCTTATAGACTTCCTTGTCATTCATTCAAAGGATCCTGCTAAAGGGAATTCCATTATTTTGGGAAGACCTTGGTTAGCTACAACCAATGCATTCATGGGATGTCGAGAAGGTGAAATGGCTATCTCTAATGGACTTTCTATGAAGAAACTTATGATATACCCATCGGATCAACATGTTATAGAGAATATATGGTGGCTTGAATTTCCATATGAGAACGAAAACTAGGAAGAACTTGTGTTTCCTAGTGATCACTTTTGGGCACTTTAGGAGCAACCAATGGAGAATGTGTTAAATCAATTCATTTCTGAAATCACATGTGTTGATTTTCCTCAATATTTCCCCCAATTTGAGTATATGTTTGGTGAATAATTTCAAGAACATTTGGATCCATCAACTCTTTCTTCAACATCTTTTATCTTTGAAATAGATGAATCTTCCATATTCTACACCATGCCTTATGAGATTAGTCCTAGAAAATTCCTACATATTAATTCAGGACTAGATGCAGACCAACAAGAACAATTAGTGAATTCCCTTAAGGACCAATCAAGAGCATTTTCCTGGGAATATATCGATATGTGGGGTATACACCTCAACACATGCATTCATCATATCTATACCCAGATAGAAGTAACACCTGTTAGGAAACCTCAGAGAAGGATGGATCTGACACTAAAATTTATAGTAAAGGAAGAAATACAAAAACTATTGAACGTTGGTTTTATTTATCCAATTTCTGACAACAAATGGGTATCCCCACTTGTAGTGGTTCCAAAGAAAGTAACCAGAAAATGGAGAATCTATGTTGACTTTCGGGAACTTAATAAGGCCACTCTTAAATATTATTTGCCTCTTCCCTTCATTGACCAAGTCTTGGATACTTTGTCAGGAAAATGATACGTTTCCTTCCTTGATGGATATAGTGGATACAATAAAATTCTAATAGTACCTGAGGATCAAGACAAGACTACTTTCACTTGTACTTGGGGTAGTTATACTTATAAGGTTATACCATTTGGTTTGTGTAACACTCCTACCACATTCCAACGAGCAATATTAGGGATATTTGTTGATCTCATTCATGCCTGTGTGGAAGTGTATATGGATGATTTTACAGATATGGTAATACTTTTCAAGAATCCCTAGATAACCTGAGGAAAGTTCTCATTATATGTCAAGAGATGAATTTATCCTTAAGTCATGAGAAGTGTAAATTGTTATTGACTGAAGGAGTAGTCTTAGGGCATCATGTTTCATCTGAAGGGATTAAAGTGGATCCTACTAAGATTGAGGTAATTGTCAAACTCCCACCTCCAAATACTCCAAAGGAGGTGAGAAGATTTCTTGGACATGTAGGATACTATCAATGATTCATTGAAAATTTTACGAAAATTTCCACACCAATGTTTGTATTGCTCACACAGGATGTTGACTTTCATTGGAATGACCATTGTTAAACTGCCTTTGAAACTTTAAAAGCTAAATTATCTGTGACACTAGTTTTTAGAGGAACCAATTGGGCCCTTCCATTCCATATATCTAATGATGCCTCTGATACTGCAATAGGAGGAGTGTTAGGGTAAAACAAGACCAACAATCCTATCCCATTTACTTTGTAAGTAATAACTTGACTCATGTTGAGATAAACTATATAGTCACTGAGAAATAATTGTTAGCAGTAGTTCATGCCATCAACACATTTCAGCATTATATCACAGGATATGAGGTATTTGTACATACATATCATTGTTCCATTATATTTCTCATGAACAAACATATTACCAATGGTTGAGTAACTAGGTGGCTCATTTTATTACAAGAGTTCAATATTATTGTCCTTGACCGACCATGGAAAGAGAATTTAGTAGTTGAATTTCTCTCTTACATTGATCATGAAGGTGATAGTATTCATGTTGATGATAGTTTTCCAAATGAGAATCTCTTCACCATCTCCATAAACACTCTGTGGTTTTCCGATATGGAAAATTATTTAGCCACTAGAAAATTACCAATTCATTTGTCGCCTCATGAAAAGCGTCGAATTATAACACAAAGTGATAACTACTCATGGGTTGGTCATGAAATTTTTCGTACTGGACCAGATTTGATAATTCATAGATGTGTCCGGGAAGACGAGATAACAAAAATCCTACGAAGTTGTCATGATGGACCATGTGGTGGTCATTTTTCTAATAAGCGTACAACATACAAGGTTTTACATTCAAGTTACTATTGGCCTAACAGTTTTAAGGACACTGCCAAATATGTAAGACATTGTGATTGTTGTCATAGGATAGGAAAACCCACATCAACTGATGAAATTCCTTTACATACCCAGGTTATGATCGAACCTTTTGACAAATGGGCCCTTGATTTTGTAGGACCAATTTCCCCCATGTCTCGTAAAAATAACTATATTATTGTTTGCACATATTATGTCACTAAGTGGGTAGAGGAAAAATACTTGTTTAGGGCTACTGAAAAATTTGTTGTTGAGTTTATTTATGAAGATATTTTTACCCTCTTTGGCCTTCCTCGTGAGATTGTCGCAGACCAGGGTACACAATTTACTTCTAAGTTGATGAAGGAATTAACAGAAAAGTATGGGATAAAACATCGTAAGTCCTCTCCATATCACCCACAAGCTAATGACAAAGTGGAATCAACAAACAAAGTACTGGAAACTATCTTGAAAAAAATTGTCCAACTACACCATAGATATTGGGTTGATAGACTTCCAGGGGCTTTGTGGGCATATCACACCACATGGAGAAACACCACTGGACATACCCCATATGAATTGGTTTATGGAAAACAAGTACTCTTACCTATTGAATTCCATGTAAGAACCTTTTGTATTGTTGCACAATTGGGATTAGATTTAGATGAGGCACAAAAACAATGAGTCCTACAATTGAACGAATTGGATGAAATTATACAGGATGCTATCCAAAGGACAATCTTAGTTCAAAACCAGATAAGCAAATGGCATAATAAATTCATTAAAAATAAGTAATGTCAACCTAGAGATTGGGATCTATTGTTTGATTCAAGGTCTAAAACTTTTAAAGGAAAACTTACCACTCGATGGTTGGGTCCTTATGAAGTGGTTACCATGTTTGATAATGGGGCTGTAAAAATAAAAACAATTGATGATGAACAAGTCTCTTTTGTAGTAAATGAGCATAGACTTAAACTTTATCACAATCTTGTTTCTAAAGAAGACTTTATACAAGTCATGTCAGTTGACAAAGAACTGGCCTTGGTAGATGGAGAAGTTTCTTCTCCTTCTCCATGTTCTTGAAATATTTTGATTTTCTATTGTACATATGTAAATATTTTTGAGTGTGGTTTTTGACAGGGAATTTAAGAAATTTTGCAGGTATTCATTTACAAATGGACATTTTCAAGGAAGCTAAGAAAAAAGGGGAGTATTTTACTTCAAAATAAAATGTTATTATAATCAAATTTTGTCATCTTACTGAACATGATTTGAGTAATGAGTACTTTATCATGATTAAAAACTGCTTGTTTAGTTAGTCATTTTTAGTTCTTGGATCAAAATTCTATATTCTTTTCAAACTAAACTTTCAGGGAATCTCTTATAACAATTTCTTATAGCCCTTAACTACCAGAAAATATATTGAAAAAGTAACATTGATCTCATCAAACCTATAGGCTACTAATACAATCCATCCAAACCCTTGAGTGGGTGAGTAGAGTATTTTTATAAAAGAGTAGCAAGGAGGTTTATCCGATAGCTAATCCATGGACACATCCATTTAATTTCAATAGAAAAAGATGAGTAGGGGCTACATATATCTTTTCTCTATTTTCCAATGGTTCCATCCACTACACATTAAAATGTTCAATAATGTCATATCTTCAGATTGGTTACCCTCACTTAAGTATCCCTTACATCAAGACAATATGTAAAGGTAATCTATATAAATAAATAAAATAACCATCCTCCAACTTAAATACCATCCCATCGTATAAAAAGGTTTGCAGAGTTGCCTCCCCATATTCTTGCAAAAAGAAACATTTCTATACAAATCTTAAAGGTGAGGGTAAGGACTAGTCTCTTCTATAAAAAGGGGTGTAAGAGGATAACCCTTGATATAATGAACAATGTTGATTAATTGGGTTGGTTTTCATTGATTTCATCCCTTTGAAGAAAGTCTATTAGGGAATTCCGATAGCACAATGGTTTGTGTAATGGACTCAAGTTTGTTTGATGGATAATGGTATGAGTTTTGATATATTTGCAGGTAAGACTATTCTAGATGGACAGTATGTGTCATGTCATTTCCGATGGTATGTGAAATTTCACATAACTCCTCACGGTTAGAGAGTTATGTCCATGTGAAGTTGGAGAACCCTCATGAGTCATCTAGAAGCCCCAAAAGGTCAAACTAGTCAAAGTGGTTGAAAAGAATAAATTATTTAAATAATAAAGTGAAGTGACGATTGTACTATAAGTCAAAGTGGATACAAAATAAATTATTTAAATAATAAAGTTAATGAAGAATTTACTAAGTGGATAAGTCGTTAGAAGTGGGTTAGTCCTAAAATAAGGAAAGTGGGTTAAGATGGTTAGAAGGTAATTTAAATAATAAAGTGAAGTGATGAGTGTACTATAATTCAAAGTGGATACAAAAGAAATTATCTAAATAATAAATTTAATGGAGAAATTACTAAGTGGGCAAGTGGTTAGAAGTGGGTTAGCCCTAAAATAAGGAAAGTGGGTTAAGATGGTTAGAAGGTAATCCCTTGAGGAAGTTACATGAAAGTATAAATAAGAGGCAAGGGTCTCTCATTTTTAATCACACTTGAGCATATTGAATATCCACAAGTGAATAAGGTAACCAAAGGATATCTAAGCCTAATTTTAGAGGGAAGGTGAAGTAAATAAGACTGAACTTCAACGGAGGATAAATTATTTTGATGATGCTTTCTAAGGTATCCTATTTACATGTCATCTCACCATTTTCTCAATAAAAAAATTTCTAGAATTATGCAGACCGTGAAATTGGGAGGCCATTGAGGAAACATATCCAAGTAGTTGTGATAAAAATTTAATCTTGTGGGTCGTTGTATTTTTGGATTTACACGCCGTGGAAAATATGGTTTGTGGCTAGTCCTGGAACTAGTCTAAAACAGGTGTTTCAGGTAAAAATGTCACAACTTATTCATAACATATTCAAATTATGTAAGACTAAATGTATTGGTTGGAGTATAGTATTTAGTATTCTTTGTACAATTTTCAAATCCATACAACAAATATTATGTGCGGGGAACGTTCTACAAGTTTTCTCTCTAGAATAAGCCAGAACTCAACAAGGTATGCCATTTTTTCTATAAATCCTTTTCTGAGAGGTTCCAAGTAGTGAAATCTGGAGGAATTGCATAAAAGACACTGAAGAAAATTGTGTACCATTTTCATATCTTTATTCATTACATGTACATAGTTATGATTATTTCAAGTTACCGTTGTTGACTAATCCAAAATTAGTCATGTGAGACTAAAGTAAAGTTTGATGAAAATGCTAGTCTTTTGTTGTTAAAGTTAAGGAAGGTTTGTAGGTATGTGATCATATACACCAGGTCTATTACAGAGTTACAAATCATATTTGGATGATGAAATTGATGAGGTATTTTGGTTGAGGTACATGTTGGCTATATGGTTGAGACAAGTAGTTGATGAGTTGGCACATACATGAGGTGTATAGTTGATGATGTTGGTACATCTTGATGAGTCATAGTTTATGTGTATTTGATGCATGATTGGTACATATTTGGTGCATGGTTGATGCACTCGTTGATGGTATAGGTTGAGGTACAGGTTGGTGCATGGTTGATGCACTTGTTTATGGTACATGTTGATTACAGTTGTTTGGACAGTTTATTGTGGCAGGTTATTTGTACAGGTTTTGTGCATGGTTGATGCATTTGCTTATGGTACAAGTTGAGGTACATGTTAATGTATGGTACATGTTGGCACAGGTTATTGGTAAATGTTGTTCCAGGTTGATTACATGTTGATTAGTATAGGTTTACAACAATATATCTCACAGTGATAGTGTGACAGTGGTTCCATCATTCTACTTCTACATCAAGGTGGTTGGATGGGGAAAGAACAGGTGGTTGTAGACACCTTCTGTTTGTAGACGGAGAAGATAGGGGATTGTAGACTTCTTCTGGTTATAGCCAAAGAATTGAGGAGTTGGAGCTTCCCTCAGGTTGTAGCCTGAGAAACTAGGGGGTTGTAGCCTCCTTCTAGTTGTATCCAGAGAATTAGGGAGTTGGAGCTTCCTTCAGGTTGTAACTTGAGAAAGTAGGGGGTTTGAGCCTCCTTCCAGTCGCAGCTAGAAAATAAAGAAAGTTGGTGCTTCCAATGAATGTAATTCTTAAAGACATATAAGAAAAAATATTTTGTGGTTTTCTCTTGATTTGGCTTTCCACTTAAAAACACTGGTGTACTGTGTATGTGTATGATTGTTCATTTGTTCATTTTTTATTTACCTTGAAACTATTGGATGATAATGTTAGATTGATATAACACTTGCATTTATGGTTAAAAAGGATTGAATTACTCTATTACCGATTCACCCCCCCTCTCAGTAATCTAATAATTGGTTTCAAAGAAGGTTCCTTTAGGAAACAGTTTAACCACTGGAAGGAGATCATGGATTATTCTGAGAATGGAGTACCAATGTTTAATAATCATAATGATTTAAAGTATGAGAAGTGGAGCAGAAGGATGAAATTATTTTTACAGACACATGGGCATTATATTTGGCTATCAATTGTTACAGGACATGATAGTTCAAAAAGGGTAAAGACTGCAACCAAGAAGGAATTGAAGAAGAATAAAACAATAGCAATGGATTTCATCTGGGAAGGATTACCTAATCCGGTAAGAGAATAGGTTGGTAAATGTTCATCATCCAAAGAAATTTGGGATAAGTTACATGACATATATTCTTCACTTGTTGCAGATTCAAAAAATACCAAAGAAGATGTAGATACTGATCAAGAAGAATTGTATTCACCATGTCAAATAGATTTAGAAGATGAAGAGTACATAATAACCAGAGGTATGTTGTTTTTCTTTAATTGTGAAAAACATGTACATCTTGAAATAGAATGCCATGAAGGAAATGAGACCAAAAATCTAATTGAAAAGGAAGACAATTATGAAGCAGAATTGATTAGTGCTTTAGATGAACTAAGAGAAGATAATAAGTCACTCAATAAAGAATTGATGAAACAAAAGGAATATGTTCACATTTTTTAAGAATCCCAACAGGTCATCGAGAACTTAAGAACTCAGCTAGAAGAAGCCAGAAAGATCGAAGAAATCTTGAATATCAAAAGAAATATTTGGAAGCCAACATAGAAACACAAAAGGAAGAAGCAGAAATGAGAGAGAATATATTGACAAATCATCTTAAGGAAAGAACTAATGATCTAAACCAGCTTGAGCTAGAGTTTGGTCAAGAAGAGAAAGGACTTGAAGAAGAAATAATCACATTAAAAATTCAGCTTGAAGAAGCGAAAAAATGGAATAATTCATGAAGTATCAGAAAATGAATAAAGAAGAAGAGGTTGAGAAGATTGAAGAAGAAGAAGTTGTCACATTGAGAAGTAAAATCATCAAGATCAACAAATATGTTGAAGAGATAAAAACATCCACATCAGTTATAGAGAATGAAGAGAAGCACTCAAGGTTGCTAGAAAAGAAAAATGAAGAAAATAGAAAGATTTATGCAGAAGTAATCAAAGGAAGGAATCATGGTCAACCAGAATCTAAGAAAACTATTGAAAATACATCTTCAAGAAGATCATTCATGTTCAAGCCACAAAGAAGATTCAATCATGATCATGATTAGTCAAGGCAGAAATTTAGAAGGACTGCACCACAAAGAAGATTATTCACTCCCAGGTATGCAAATTTCTTTTATGGTCATTGTTTTTGTTGTACTAATTTTGGACATAAGGTTGCAAATTGCAGGGATTATAAAAGAAATGTTCAAACAATAAATGCCTATGTGGCCCCACTTAACATTGAATGTTACAAATGTCATAACTATGGACACATAGCTAGTGATTGTATAAGCATGATCGATACTTCCATGAAAGAGAACACTAATATCAGATATAATAAAGTATGGATAATAAAACATGAAGAACAGGTGAACAAAGACCAGGTACCAAAGATCGCAAGATTGGAAATAAAACGAGATGAAGAAAATTCTATAGATAAAAAGAAAGATGTCATATACATAAAGGTTTGGAAAATAAATGAAAGAAAAGAAGGATAGGTAAATAAGGAACAGGTTCAAGATATTATACTTTCATGTATTGTAGTGAAATATGAATCCACAGACAGAAAGAAAGAAATTAGAGCTCAGAGAGATGATGAATCTACCAATGAAGATGATGATGAATACACATCAGAGAAGGAATTGTTTTGAGCCATCCAACTTAGAGACTCCCAAGTAATATGAATATTAGATAGGGGGAGTCTATGCGGTAGCTGAGACAGAGCAGAGAACCATCCTTCGAGAAACTTACAGAATTTGAGTAGATAGATTCAGTGCATTTAGTTAGCAGAAATACAATATGATAGATTAATCAGCTATAGTAGTACTTCATGATAGTAAAGTGATATATGAATCAAAATTATGGATAGTTGTGTAACAAAGTCTTGAATAGTATGAACATATATGGACGTGAAATCATCTTTTTTGAAGGAGGAACTTGAAGAAGAAGTCTACATTGAACAACTGGTTCCTAGGGCATGATACTCTAGACTGGATAAATATCTACAACATGCAGGGTTCAAAAAAGGAAGTGCAGAAAACAACCTCTACATCAAGGTAACTCAAGATGGTATTTTATTAATTGAAGCTTATGTTGATGATATTATTTTTGGAAGTACTGATGACAGGTTAAGCCAGAAATTTGCAAATGATATGTAGAATGAATTTGAAATGTCATTACTTGGAGAATTATCCTTTTTTCTAAGTATTCAGATATGTCAAAGAAACCAAGGAATTTTTATTTCTCAAACTAAGTATATCATAGAAATGTTAAACAGGTTCGGAATGGAAGATTGAAAACTAGTTACCACTCCTATGAAAACCAGTTGCAAGTTGAAAAAAGATGATGATTCAAAGTCTATAGACCAGATGAAATACATGTCAATGATTGGTAGCTTACTATATGTGACAACATCCAAAACAGATGTAATGCAGGCAGTTGGAAAGTTGGCGCGATTTCAAGCAGCACCAAAGGAATCACATGTATTAGCAGTGAAGAGGATTTTTAGATATCTCAAAGGAACATGAGAGTTTGGATTATGGTATCCAAAAGGAAAGGATCTATCACTTATTTCCTATAAAGATTTAGATTGGGCAGGTTGCATTGATGACCGATGAAGCACCAGTGGAGCAACTTTCTACTTGGGTGAGTGTTTAGTATCTTGGATAATCAAGAAACAATCATCGATATATTTATCTACAACTGAAGCAGAGTATATTGTGACAAAAGGATGTTGTACTTAGGTTCTATGGATGAAACAAACTTTGACAGATATAAAGGTTGAGTATAATGAGCCCATTCCAATCTATTGTGATAATACAAGCACCATCAATATCTCAAAGAACCTGGTGATGCACTCCAATACAAAGCACATTCCAATAAAGTATCACTGACTACGGGAATAGGTTGCAGAGAGGAACATCAGAGTTGAATATGTGGGCACAAAAGAACAAGTGGCAGACATATTTACAAAACTGCTTCCAAGGGAAGCCTTTGAGTATTTTCACCAGAGACTCGGAGTAATTTCTACTCCAAAATGAATGGTTTTGAATGTTTATCTTATATGTCTTATATTTACACGAGGAAGCACCATAAAGATGAAATTTTAGGTTGAGGAAGAGTTTAGTCAGGGGGAGTATCCCCAAGGAAAATTCAGTTAGGGGGAGCAGCCTTGGATGGAAAGATACCTTTGCCATTGATGACAAAGGGGGAGAGATTTATCAGATGCAAAGGTAAATGCTTGAAGAAAGAGCACAAAGGCATGGTTCCAGGGAGATCAATGGTCATAGGGGGAGAATGAATGATCCAGATTTTATGAGAAGAACAAAATGAATACAGATTATTAACAGGTGCTTAACATAAAATAACAGAGATACAGTAAAACTGGTTTTCTATTCAATAACGAAATAAGCTGAAACTGTAAAATGCAGCGGAAACAAGCTTGCTAGAATGGTGGCGGCTTATCTCTGAGAAGAGATGTGACAGCAGTGCGCATTCGCAAGAAGAAGATTACAATGAGGCTCTGAAGGAATTTTTACAATAATCAAGAATGCCAAAAACCCTAGACATCCAAAAACCTAACCCTAGGAGATGAAGCGCCAAAAGTCATGTGGGCCCCGTTTGGGTAAGTTAGTACATCAACTTCCCGGGGTCGTAACTTTTGCATACGATCTCCATTTTAGGCGTGTGATAGCCCGTTGGAAAGGTATCATCGAGGAGATTCATTTTGGGGGATCAATCATTCCTTTGGATATCATTGAGGATATAGATCCTGAAAAACCTTCATTTAGGCCCTCAAAATGTCCCCGAAAGTTAAAACTGCTAAAAATAGTAAATTGCCAAAATTGTCAGAAAATTGTTTTGAGCCAGTTGGAAAAAGTGGGTGGCCACTGATATCCACATAGATCAATCCTCCCTCCTTAGGAATAAATGGTCTCCATTGCATTGAGTTCCCCCATCAGATGAGGAAATTTATGTTGAATTTGGCCCCAGGTGAGCCACATGCCTTGGTGTAGGAGTTGCCCTACTTTGACGACTCGATAAAGCTGGATCCTTTGTTGTCGAGTGCCCTTGATCTGTCTGTCCACAATCTGATCATTGGATTCTTGTTGTAGGAATTTGGGGTTGAGCTCTATTGGTGTCAGTTGTTCTGCTACTTCTGAGGTGTCCAATAATGGTGGGAAATAAGGGCAAAGGAGATCCATGTTGAACACTGGGTGCAGACCAAGGAAAGGAGGAATGTTGAGCTCAAAAGCATTATCCCCCACATCCTTTTTGATAGTGTATGGCCCATAATGGAGTGGTCGAAGCTTCCGATGGGGTCTTGTAAGGCGTTCTTTCTGCAAGTGCAACCAAACTTTGTCGCCCACCTGAAACTTATGCGGCACTCGATGTTGATCATGGCGTTGTTTGTACTTGTCATTCAACTTCTATAGGATATCCTGAACCTGTTGGCAGATGTGTTGAATCCACTCAATGAAGTGGGTGGCTTTGTCAGCTTCAGTTGGAGCAGGAGATGAGTCAGTCGAGGTGACCGCAAGGGGAAGTGAAACATCTATGGGTCCCAATGGTTGGAATCCCAACCCCATTTGAAAGGGGTTGTGGTCGGTTGATCTATGCAAGGCTCGGTTGTAGCTATGTTGGACATAGGGAAGGCTCTCATCCCATGTGTGAGGGTGCTTTGAATTATACATGCGAAGGATATGCACAATCATTCGATTTACAACCTTGATTTGTCCATCTGTCTGGGGATGGAAGGTTGTGGATTTGGTGAGCTTGGTGTCCAGTAGTGACCAAAGGCTCGACCAAAATGTGCTGAGAAATCAACTATCCTGATCTAAGACAATGGTTTGTGGGATTCAAAAATGTACCCAGACTCGTTCATAGAAGAGCTTGGCAGTGGCCTCTACTGTGATGCTCTTCTTGAAGGCAACCGGAATCGTCATCTTAGAAAAGCGATCAACAACCACAAAAACACAATCATTTCCCTGCTTAGTGGACGATAGGCCCGACATGTAGTCCATTGAGATGGATTCCCATGGCTTGTCAGGAGTAGGAAGAGGGGTGTATAGGGCCTGTTTCTTAGTGGTCGGTTTGGAAATAATGCAGGCAATGCAGGACTTGATATACTTGATGACCTCCTGTCAAAGTTTCAGCCAATAGAAATGTTTTTGTAGCATCACCACTGTCTTTTCAACACCGAAGTGTCCTACCACCTGACTGTAGTGGGATTCCCATATCAGCTTCGCTCCCTCACTTGATGGAACATGTTAGGACCACATATTGTACCCTTTTTGCCCATACTTTTTGCTATTATTTTACCCTTCATCACCTGCATTTTGACTTATACTATCATTTCATCTGATCATTCCAAGGTATACAACGTCCTTTCTCATTATTTTAT
>ML787894.1:52460-65316 GCA_009831015.1 Picea engelmannii | reverse complement strand
ATTAATTAATAATCAAATTAATCATTAACCATATTGATTAAAGAGTTAATTATACTTAAATTAATCATAATCAAGAATAACTAATTAATAACAAATAATTAGTTAAGGTTATTTAATAAATAATTATAGTTTAGCTAAAAAAAAAATAGGATTATTTATTAAATTAATCATCTTAATAATTAAGGGTCTTTACACCATCTAACCCTCATTCTCCTAAAAATCCAAACCCTTCAATTAAACCTCTTCCCTCATCTGCTACGAAAGTCGAGAATCCTATTGTTGACCCTCAGTTATCTATACCTCCTATTGACTCTAAACAGAAGAAACTACAGGACTCTTTTCACCATGATTTTCCTCCAATTCCTACAAGGAGGCAAGGTGCTAACAAAGTCAAAGGGAAATTATTTCGTAGGAGCACTCTAAGTATGATTGGAAAGTCCAATACAAATTATCCAATTACCTCAGACCCTATTCAATTGTCCTCTAATCATGAGAGCCCTAAAAAGAAGCTTAGAGAAGACTCTGCAGAAGAATCTAAGCCTGCCAAAGAAACTAAGTCTGAACCTATCATGCCTAGTCTTTCTCAAAAGGCCATTGTTACACCTTCTTCCCAAATTCCTAAACCTTCAGTCAAATGTGACATTCCTTCCACATCCACTGAGAAACCTAAGCATTCTCCTATTAAATAGTCTAACCAGTCCCCAATCGTTGAACAGTTGCAAAAAGATAATGCTCAGCTGATCGAATATCTTACGGAGCATGAAACCCTGGATCGTCATTTACACCATGACAACGTTGTCCTACAAGAAAAGGTAAATTTTCTACAGTGTTTGTTTTATTAAATGAATACTACCAGGCACAGTTTAAGAATGCAGTTGAAGCATCAAAAGAGGCCTAAGCAGAAGTCTCCGGGACATGAGGGAGAAGCCCCTAAAGCTTAATCTACCTCCTCCCTCACGAGTATAGCTATGTTTTGGTGATCCATTTTTCTTTGCAGAGGGACATACAAAACCTCAGGCGTGGGAGGAATTTTGACTCCATGTTTTGCCTAATTTTTTCCTTCTCTAAGTCTCCTTTTTGAACATGTCGATCCTATAATTATACTTCTATTATCCTTTTTGAAGGTATTATCAGGTTCTTCTATCAATTTTATATGCATCAACATAAGGTATGTGTTGTATTCAGTTTTGATGATTTTATAATGATTTATCCTTAATCGAATAAACCCAATCCATTAACATTTGTCTTTTGATTGAAACAAGTCAAAAATGTGATACAACCCTCGATCTGGCCCGTGATCTGGCCCTCGATTCGGTCCTCGATCTAGCCTTCGATAAAGATCTCAGAGCACAATGAGTTGTGGGTTGGTATATCGACAGGATTTTCCTAGAAAATGTGAAATGTGGGTTTTATCCCTATTCAAACCCTTTAGCTATGGGACTCATTACATATTCATTCGAACAGTTGCATTCGGCCTATATTTTGAGCGCATGAAGTTCCTAGAAGATGTTGTTTGTTATTGTTTTAATGATTTTCTGTTGTAGGAGAGTGTCGACCCTTTTAGTGGTCGACCTATCAGTCATGTTAAAAACTCTATAAATACTGAGGTTTCTCAGAACAAAAAGACAACGATATAATATAGTAATTATATTGAATGTGCTTTGTAACTCGATTATGGTGTTAATATAAGTGATGTGATGATTGTCTATTAAGTTGGAGTAGTACCATGACTACCTAGGGGCCCACCAGTGGTCTGTGTATTGTGTTTACTTGTTGTAGATTCATATTTATACGTCTAACTCTTTTATGCATGATATTTGTGATTTTCCACATCTAGACATCTAATTGTATATTTTCTAACATATAACTCTTCTATGCAGGTTAACCACTTATATTGTATTTCATAGCTATGTACATAATCTTTCTCATTTCACTATTCATACATGCATATATCGTTCTCTTATCATTCACATAAATTATATTCTAGTTTGTAGATTGGTCATCTAAACAATGTATATAAAAATCTTTTATGACTCCTTAAGTTATGGTTTAAAAGCTAATGTTTGCAGGGCTGCACAGTTTATTACCTTTGTACTAGAATATTTCCAGTCTTGGTGTGATAGGATAGTGTTAATTTCAAATATCTTTCGAATAGTGTTATGGATTATGTTAATATGAAAATATGTATTTAATCAATTGATATTTCCTCAATGACAAGAATTTCAGTAGATTGTCTTGTTTATACTCTGCACATCTCTGTAGAAATTAAAATTGAGTTGATTCCACTTGAATTATCATTAGTACTAAGATGCCACTGTGATATAATTCTCCATCGTAGACACAACCACTACATTTAAATGTCTTTATGATGTTGTTTACTTTCAGTCAATGAGACTAGTGTAAAATATATGATTTATTTACTCTATAATAGAATTAATCGTGAGTTTTTGAAAAGATGCTTTAAGAATAGAGTTCACTTCGAAGAGTTGCTTTTGAAAGACAACTTGTTTTTATAAACTCATTGTCCATAATTGTAGATTGATCTTAAAAAAAGATAGCTTTTTTTAATTCAGTATTTGTTTACTTGGAATAATGAGCTCATCATTCATAGTTGTAGATTACTTTGTATATTTAAAATAAAAGATTATTATCTAAACATAGTTCAATTTGTTTATAATCTTCTTATAAAGACATAATTGTAAATCAAAGATAAAGTACTGATCCCTAGGATAAACCTTTTTTTTTCCCAATTAGATCCACTTTCCAAACCTCAAAAGTAGTCAACCCTTGCTCTACCTTGACTCATATTGTGTCACAACTCTAATTATACTTACCCTAGTTGATAATTTAATTGAGGGAAGTTAATGCATATAGTTTACCCATCAGTTCTCTTTGTGGTTATTCTTGCAGTTGTTCATTTATTTCGACGATGTTCGAAGATGTTTAAGGAATATATTTTCCACTTCTTAGGATACAAAGTTGCTTGCTTTTACTTCTAGTAATGGGTCCCTTGTATTCGTTCAGATTCAATCCCAACCTTGTCTTTGTGTTTCTCTAGCTGTCCTTCCGTTCCTTCATTCTTGCCGCTCATCTCTCCTCTGTCTTCGGAGTATCTCTCTTTCTTCTTCTTGGACCAATGTATGCCAAGACCTTTCCAATTCTTCTCGTGTCTTGGTTGTCATTATTACCAGATTATATAGCTGGTGTAAGATGCTTCGTTGATTATTAAATCCAATTTCCAGGTGGGGCTTATCATCCTAAGGAAAAGTCATGTATTTTTCAAAAAATGCTAAACCAGATTTAAAATTTCAATTCATTCCCCAGTATGGTCGCCAAAAATGTTGACGCTTGAATCCGTTAGGATCAAAACGACAACCTAACAAGGATAAAAATCCCCTTGCATTTTTATAGAGGTGGTACTCCTCTTTGTTTTAATATTTTCTTGGGACTCTATATTTTTAGAATATGGGACTTTGCAGAAGTCCATCATGATAATCAAAGAAATATAAAGATTGCAAGAAAAAATAACAAGAAAGAAAATGTTTTTTTTTTTTTTTTTTAAGAGAGTTCCTAAGAAATGACTAAGAACCACACTCTTCATACATTTGAAAGAGATAGAAAAAATTTTCTCACATCCATCATAGTTAAACTAAAGATTTTTTATCACATAAAATAAAAGAAGATGGTCTACATGCATAAGAGAACTTTAATAGAGTGAAACAGGGGGAGATAAAATAAATATAATGATAGATCAATCTCAAATACGTTATACTAAAAACTAAGAGTTACAAAGTACAGTCAAAACTGATCCTGAAATAGTTCTCTTGGGATTTATGAAAAAATATATAGTCTGTTACAAAGCTTTGAAATTTAAATGCATTTGTCCTTAGGACTAGGATTGGGGCTCTCACGGACCATTAAGAAAATATGAAAAAGAATTAAGATGTAGAAGGAGAATGGTGGGAAATGCAGAGTAGCAAGACCTGGAAAGAAGACATGGAGAAGTTATCAGATTACAGTTAAACCTTTATAGTCAAAGAAGCGAAGTAACTGGATGAAAAAATGATAAAGAAAGCAAAATGTGATTAGCGTGAACTTACTAAGATGGTCTCTCGTGTCTTCACTTTCTTGTTGATGTCATTTTATTGCCTTCAATGATGATTATAGGAACCGTCTCAACTGATTCTTGCCATTCTTTGGTTAATTTATCGATTGCCTTTCTGAACTAATCTTCAATATAACTTTTGATTGGTGCGATGTTTATTTCATGTCATATTTTAAGGTTGAATAACTCACCTTCCAAATCTCTTAAGTCAAGAGAAATACCATGTAATTCTTCCTCAATATCTTGATTTTTCTCGGAATAATCAACTAGATAATTGTCTATTTCATCTTCATTATACTCGAGTATGTCATAAAAAATTTCAACTGATAACCCTTTAAATATCTCAACTTGTTCATCAAATTTTTTCTTTGTTAGAAACATTGAGTTGAGAATTAATTTAGGGTATTGTACTTCGTTAGTACCTCCTGCTAGGTCTATCTATGTGAGTCTCTTGAACAATTATTCTCTTTTCAGTATGGCTTCGTTGCATGCTTGAACAATGTTATTCAAATTTTTAATCGTTTCCTTCCAACAAGAATTTAGCTTTTTTATTTGACTTGAGGAAGTCATATCCTCCTCTCTTCTTCTCAATTATGTCATGTTAGAGACTTTGATTCCAAATGGTAATACAACGTTAATGTAGAAACCTTCTTCGTTCTTTAGATCAACTTGCAGATATTCATGGAAAGAATGTGCCCTTGAGCCAAAAGAAACAATATTTTTCAAAACCTCCCATGCCTCTGTTATTAGTGACATTATCTTCTTAATATTTTTTTCTACATAATTCCTGACTACTGTGAGTAGGCTTGAAGATCCTTTCAACTTAACGGCAGGTCTAGTTGGTTTGAACATTGACAAAGGGCTAGCCAAGATTGGAAGAGGCATTAAGGCATTATCCAACTCTTTGATCCTTTTCTTTTAGCTTGACATTTTCAGCCTCCAACCCATCAATGGAATCGTCAAGAGCATCACTGGTTTCTTTGTGAATCTTAGAGATTTGGGAAGGCCACATGTCTTTCAGGTCGACCTTGGAGTGATATTTTCCTTTTTTAATTTTCTGATCACCTCTTTCCACAATCAACTTTTTAGAATCCTTATCAAAAATAACACTTTGAAAAGTGAAGGATTCCTCTTCTCTAAAAATATCATTTGCAACAAATTCCAATAAAACATTTTGTTGAGTTACAATTTCTTACTGTTCCATTGCGGGAAATATGTTCTCAATATCTGCCTCCAGCTCCATGTCATCCAAAGAAAATATTTGGATGGCATTTATTATGAGGTTTTCCTCTTCTTCTTGTATCAATTTTTTTCTTTTCTTTCTTACAGGAAACGTATGCCACTTCTCAATTTTCCCAGAGGGGGGATTCTTCTCTCCTCCACCGCTTGAACTATTGTTGGAAATATTTCTAATTGGGTGAGTTGTTGGAGCATTTCTCTGGGATGTGGTAATTTTGGGAGTAACAACTGGAGATTGGGTGCTCCTTTCACTGGGACCTTTCCCTTTTTTCTTATACAACTCATTATTGCGTAGTATTGTTTCTAGGTCACCATCCTCATGTACAAGGGTACTTTGGCTGTTACCTTCTTCTTCTTATTCATTCAAGGTAGTATGAATGAATGAATTACTGAATCCTACTGAAAGCATGTGTTCCACAAAGATCTTGTTAAGGTCAAAGCCCTTGATATTTTCAGCATATTTTAAGCTCACGTTATTGAAATCACTTGAAAATGTGTCAATTTTATTTATGATCCTGAAAATGAAATCTCCAATCTTCCATGACAAGGGTATGAATTGTTTTTTCCTTTTTTCATGGAAAAAATGTAATGAGAAGTTGTATTGTCTTGCCACTTCTGTAATAAACAATTTTTCAGATACATGGTATGGAAAAAAAGAGGGATTTTCTTTGGAATAGAATATCTTGATGACACTGTGATTTTCCATCTATTCTATCGTTCCCTTTTACTCCAAGAATTTGTTAGCCCAGTCATATATCCTGGGGTTGTTTTTACCAAACAACAACCCTTTGAAGACTAAGACAAAATCATTGTAAACTTCGTAAAAATACAGAGAAGTCTTGTGTCTCCACAATGCCTGATACCATAAGGTAACTAGATCTATTTCACAATTCTCCCTCTTACTTATAATCAAGTTTGGAAATTGACAACAATACACTATAGAAAATACCAAATAGGAATCCATAACGAAATTTTTTTCCCTTTTGTAATGTGATAACTGGGATGAGATTCCGATGGAAATCAATTTTCCCTAGTCAAAGATAGCCTTTTATTTTACTGTAAAATACAAATATAAAGAATCATGAGAGAAATGGTGGCAGTGCTTTCTCGAACTGTCAACCTGGTGAACAACCACACAATATTTAGAAAGGGGTTTTTAAAATAATCAACCTAGATCCTGGTTATGTCTTCTATAATAGTTGCGTTATTCTCCAAATATTCAGGCAGGAGATCTAGACCATGGTTATGTTTCTTCATAAAATATCTACACTCTTATCCTTTGAAGGTAAGTGTTGGCTCTGGTAGTTTCAACATATTGCAACATACTTGTGGTGAAATGGAAATGGGGAAATGATGTTGGAGTTGTATAATTCTCTGGCTCATCACGTAATTATCAACGCACCATCCAACAATCTCTTTGTAGTCTAATACCTCAGGAACATACCCTGCATGAGAAATTCCAAATGTTCAGATTACATCTTTTTGTGTAGGAGGAGATGAGTAATATGAATATGCTCTAGACCACTGAAAGTTATGGTCATCACGACCAAAAAATATTCAAAGTATCTCCACATAATTGTTGTCTAGTTGTTGTTGCCATTTAGGTTGACGGGAGTATTCTTCAGTTGAATAATAACTTGAAATAAATCCTTTCAGAGAGATGAAAACAATATAATCCTTTGGAAAATGAAGAACTAATACAATTTAATGAATAATCTCCTCGAGTCTTTCGCCATTAATCACAATATCTTTGAAGCCTACATAATTAATTGTTAGCATTAAAGAACATCTAATGCATATTGGAAAAAGTGCGAGGATGGCAGGGACGAATGAGAGTAGTTTTGAATATGAAGTTTTTAATGAACCGGCCAACTTGGGAACTCGCCAACCCATGGTTGTGGATGATAAAAAATAATTCAAGTGTATAAAAATGGTCGATTAGACTTGCATGCGAGAGAAATAAACTTATTTTAGGGACTCAAGACCCGCGACAAATCTGATGGTTGAATGAGGATCACAGAATTTTTGGTGCAAAGTGGAGATCACAGAACTTGGAGAATGAAATCTCAACCTCATGAACTCATGATTTTGAAAAAAATGCTAAGTATAATATAGTAAAGTGGTCAGACATACTTGTGGCATAGGAAAATGGATGGGGATGAAGACCCGTGAATCTGCCTACCTGGGAACCCACTGATTTTTTAAATGTGACTAAGTATGGTAACTAGAAAGGGATATAAGAAGGGAATAAAGGAAAAGGGAAACAAGGGAAAGTATAGAAGATGAAAAATAAATGGGAAAAAAAAGAAGTTAGGAAAATAGAAAAGGGAAGGAAAATTTGGAAGCAGGAATTGATCTCAACACCTCCCTACATCGGCTTTGATGACACCTTAATGCTCGGTGCTATGGCGAATCGAAACAACACGTGTGAGTTCGTGGCCCCACTCGTCATCATGCCATATGAGTGATAGGGATCCCAAATTTACTAGCAAATTTTGGAAGGAAATGTTCCATCAAGTTGGGACCAGCTTAACCATGAATAATTCTTACCATCCACAAATAGATGGTTAGACTGAAGTGGTAAATAAATTCCTTGAAGGGTACATGAGAAATGTTGTGAATGACTGTCATTCACAATGGCACAATTGGTTGCATAAGGAATAATGGTGGTATAATGCCACATACCACATTTTGGAAAAAATGACTCCCTTGAGGATTTATATGGCTATCCTCCCCCATCAGTAAAAGAATATGTTGTCACCAATTTCAAAGAACTTGTGGTGTAATATTACCTAGCCACTTTTGATGAATTCCTTTGTATCCTCAAGACTTAAATTGAGTAGTCAAGGAATTGAATCAAACAACAGGTAGACTTGAAGAGAACTGATCATGAATTTGAGGTAGGATATTGGGTGTTTTTCCGTCTCCATCCATATAAATTTTTTTTTCTCAAAAACTACAAAAACTATAAAATTACACCCATGTTTTATGGCCCCTATCAAATCCATAAGAGTATAGGCCAAGTATCCTATGCCTTAGATATACCCAACAAGAAGAAATTGCATGATGTTTTCCATGTTTCATGTTTGAAGAAAAAGTTGGGCACAACAATCCATGTATAGACATAACTTCCCTTACCGGATGAAGAGGGGAAGTTAGTTATGGATACCAAGTGCATATTATAAGTCAAAACCAAAATCCTTCATTCTAGAAGTGTCAATTAGACATCATTTTCTTCCAAGTTTTTCGAATCATTGAAAATTTATATATTAAACATTCCATACATGATATCGTTTCCTTCCAATGTTTTTGAAGCATTGGGAATTTATATATCCAAATCAAGACCAAAAATGAGACACTTTATTACTCTTGAATTTTTACTAATGGAAGGAATGACCCAAATCTTACCAAGTTAAAAAAAATGTATGTCACTTCTTGACAATTCAATAGAAAAATATAACATATTACGCCAACTTCAATGAATAGGGATGCGTCCCAATGGCTCCAATCAAATGGAGGATCACTTTTTTGACATTCAACATCCACCCCAAATTCCATTAAATAATATATACACATTTTTTTCTTATTCCCTTTGTGTGGCTGAAGTAAAAAATCGAGATTCTCTTAACACGTGGCTTTTTGAAGGAGAAAATGTGATATTCAGGATATTGAGCTTTGTACCCAATTTGATTTTCCATAGGATGGAAAACAATTCAAGTGTTGAGAGGGTGGGTTGTATATTAAGGGTATCAAAGGGGTTCGAGGGAACAAGGAATATTTTCAATCACTTAATTAACATGGATACATATCAAGTAGGATACCCAATGATCAGGTAGGCAGATTAATTGCTAATTATATGTAAGTTAAAACTAGCAATCTAGATGAGGAATAACAATTATGGAAACATTATTTCAACCACAACCATCGACATCTTGGACACAATAAACAAATGGTCTAGATTTATTAGTGATTGGTTTTGAATGCTACAGTAAATTACATGGGATAAATCCCTAGATTGTAGTAAACAAGGGATCGATTGATTGAAGGGATTCTATGTGATTATTGAAATTTCAAGAAAGTTGTTGATGTGTAGTAAACAACATATTTTAAAATTAAGCTGTTGAATGTTGAAATAGAATCCAAAAATAAATCAGAAGCTTTCTTGAAATTTCATGTAGGCATACAGTGAAGGCCTTCATACACCTTCAGTCGGATTTTCCTTTCCCAATCACCCCCTTCCTCAAACAAATGGTATGATGGCTACCAAAGTCAATAAACATCATACTAACTTGGACAACATGAAGGAAAAAAAGAAAATACTAACATAAAATGGCATACCCCTTAGATTTATCAATGCCTTTAGAAATCAAATCAAATTCCATGAAAAAGATCCAAAGTTGAAGGGTGTGGAAAACTAAATCCATCTTCTAGACTACAACAATTTTATTCCCCTTGATGACTTTAATTTTCTCCAAAGATTTTTCCTGTAAGGAAAAATTGGTTTCTCTTCTCGAGGAATTATCATTTGAAGGATTGGAATGTGAGCTTCCTTGAAGATCTAACCCTACCATTCAACCACAAGCAGGATAGGGAGTGGAGTGTGCAGATCCTGTGTGCATAGTCATAAGGTGTAGGCTTAAGAAGTTAGACAAGGCACAAGGGTAAAAAACAACCACCAAGGAGAAGGGAGTCAAGGTGATGGAAGGGACAGAGAAATATGACGGACACATTCATTAATCAGGGGGAACTTAGTACTCAGAAAGCACATTCCTATAGGGGAAAACAAAGGCATTTGTTTTTGTCCTTTTTCCTAGTATTTGATGCATCTCTCATACCTTGAACTATGGGCTGAATAATGTCATGAAATTTCACACAAATATATATGGATTTATTAATATTTAGTAGGATATGTCATGTAGATATGACTCCATGAGTATTTAGCATAATATGTCATGTAGATATGAAGAGCTTACTACATCTGATAATGTGCAAAGGAAATGATGCTTTTATGAAATTCCCTTTGATGTTGAATCCTGATTGGCATGGAAATCTATTTTGGTACTGGAAAAAAGCGTGGCACTAATTACATTATAGGATCAATGACTGGCCATAGTTTTGTATTTGCATTATGATTTTTATTTTAACTATAGTTTATTTGTGTTGTTACACAGGAAAATGATAAAGACTATTATGTGTGCTTAGATTGTTGTGATAACTATTTTTTTTTAATATTTTCATTTTTTATTTATGCCAACTTAGTACACTCTTATACAGACATTCAATGTTGTCTTGATTTGTAGGCATTGTCCCTACACTGCCTCTATGTGTGGAAATATTCTGGAAAGACTTTGATTGGGTAAGACTGAAAGATATATGACAAGAATTCTTTATGAATGTTTTTCCACAAGTTAATGCATTTAGTTGAATCAAGTTGTGTTCAAGGTACTATAATGCATGTCTTGATATTTGGAACTTTTAAATAGTTTGGTACCTTTTTCTTTTACTAGGCCAGGGAAAATGAAATGATTTGTGGAATTAAAGATGACTATGTTGGGAATAGTCATGTGAAAGGAAGTTTGGATCTTTCGTTTGAGCATTCTTTAGTGTTGCAATCACCTGTAGCTACACCAAGAAGTTCCTTTCATGTAGAACAATCTAGATTTGGCTTTTTTATAATGGCTCCTCCTCCATCAACAAATTTTTTCATCAGGAGAAGTCTATGAAGTTGGGGCCGGTAAGTATGGGATTCCTTTTCAATAAAATTGAAATATATCTTACACTTCCTTAGCTTTAGAAGGTTAAATACTTCATATGATTATTGTATTTTGCGAATCGAATGATTCCAATATGTTGAATATTGATTACAACAAGCTAACCATGCAATGTATGATTGTTCTTTCATATGGGCTTATGTAACATCATCAAAATAGTTTGTGATGTTGGCTCAATGTTTTCAACTAATCTCCTAAGCATCAATCAACAATAGTGGTATGTTGATAATAGTCCGAATAAGGAAAATTAGAGTTCTTACTTGAATTAGATGAAATATTAGGATCAGTATTGTGGCAAAGTTGATACCATCCTTACACTTGAACAACCAAATATAAATAATACCCATAAAACAAGAGTTAATGATATGACTTAAACTCATAACACAAACTCTGCATAGTTAGATACAATCTTGTTAGAGCGTAGGATTTGATGTTGTGGGTAGAGTATCATATGTAGGTGTAGTTTTATTATTTTCATAATCGTTGTTCATAGGATTGTGCATGGAGAAAAATATTTGTAAAAATATCTGGGATAAATAAAGAAGACACAAAATGTAAATGACCATTGATTGAATAAACTTATATCAAAAGGAATTATGCTAGAATGGAAGTGTTGAGACTTGGGAGATCAGGAACTCTAGATACACAACACCTTTTATTCATCGAAGTTCAATATTGAAAAGGAAAGTTGAATTGTTACGAGTCACATGACACTGTGAAATGGGACACAAAGGACTAAAATATACGAGTATCCGACATGGGGCACATGGTCCATAGTGAATGGGCATGACCTCTATGGAACTTAAGTAATAATAATTAATAGTAATAATTGTGTTAATTAGGTCCATTACACGTCATCTCTCCTTGAAAGGCTACATCCATGAAGTAGGATAAGGGATTCATGCTAGACATAAAATTTGTGCATGAATCAACAATAAATCATATTCCTCATTAGGTACAGTACTAAGATTTTATGAATCATGAAGATGGGGACTTCTGTAGCATATCATTGTAAATATTTTGTAGCATATCATTGTTTTCGGAGACTAGAAAACTATCAAGGTTTTTTTTTTAAAAACCTACAGAAGTTGTCGCTATAGTGACATATGTTCGTCGCAAGTATGGCATCTGCATCACAAGCCATTAGTGGGTTTTATACTCTGCCATGAAACTTCATCACTATTGCCACATGTTTTCATCTCTATAGCGACGCATGTTCGTCGCAAGAAGGTGTACATCTCTTCTTCTTACCATGAATATGTAACTCAATGCGACGAACTTGTGTCTCGATAGAGATGAGCGTTCATGGCAAGAAGTTAAATATTCTTTATGGGATTCCATCTTTCCGATGTATGTTCGTCGGTCTACTGACTATATTTTTTCACAATTACAATGATGTGAACAAAAAAATTTAACATAAAATATTTAGGATGATGACACATGGAGGCCTGATTTCATCGTTGTTTCCACAAATAATCTTAGTGCATGGATATAGCAAAGTAAAAAGTTCCACGAAAAATATTGTTTTCCTTCGTGGAAAGTGTGACAGATATGTGTGGCAATAACAACGAAAAACCATGGAAATTTGATCATATGTAGTAGTGTTAGTTGATATATTCAGAGCAACAAACGACACTTGTGTGTATGTCCATTGGAAAAATCTCTAATGTGAGATGTGTCTCTCAAAAGGTCACTATTACTTTGAAGGGATTTGGTCATCTAATCCCAATATAGTTACGCA
>ML787894.1:17787-51367 GCA_009831015.1 Picea engelmannii | reverse complement strand
CCGTCTCTACATCTCTTTGTTAGAAAAATAGAATCATAGAGAAATAAAATAAAACAATAAGAAAATAAAACATAGAAGATACACAATACAATAGAGAAATAGATATGTGTGGTTCACCCAATGTGGGATACGTCCACCAGAGAAATTTTCAAGTCCTTCCTTTATTTTTATCCAGTAAATGAAGGGATACAACCTACAACAAATTTGTTGTAACTTCCTCTTTTTTCTCTCACAATATCCTCTCTCAGTATACAATATTCACATTAATCTATCTCAGCAATACAATCCCCTCATACATAAAAGAGGGTTGACTTCTAGGGGAAAAAAACCTAGCAGAACTTCTACCATCAGATCTCCAACCTTATAATGAATAGTTCAAATTGACTACGAAATTACAATATTTAAATTGCATTTAAAAAAAAAATGGTTCCCTCAATACTAGGGGGGGAGAATTGTGTATCCTAGAGTATCTTTGACTTGCATATGAACTAGGAAGACAATCAGGCTCCACAACCAACAATCTCCCACTTGGAGATTGTTATTCCCATTTTGTGGGATAACTAAGGAGATCATGTCTCGAGGCCCTCATGTTGAAAATATGGAGTGTCAAGAGACCACATGACCAACAATTCCCACTTTCACATACAGAAGCTTGCTCCATCACCGCATTTTGATCCATCATCAGCACATCCACCACACCAGCTAGCTTCTAGAAGGCAGATGGGTCTTTCTCCATGCGGTACAAGTCAGGTATTGTGGCAGGTAATCACCCTAATATTTAAGGCATTTAAACATGTTGTAATTGAGCTTATTTTGATTTAGAACACCTTCTTTGACATTACTATTTTGAACCTATTTCAGCTTGGAGAGTGTCATAGATTTACTAGTAACTGGCCAACCTTTGGGAAAGGTTTGTGACTGGGGGTCCCTTAAGGGGTTATCGTACCATTCCTGACCATACTTACCACCTTTAGCTTATCACACTCCCATAATATTTCCTTCTTCTCGGCCCTTTGACTTTAATGACCCAAGAAGGGCATGTACCTCATTTCATGGTAAGAAGGGGTTGAAGGACCATAGGGATTTTTATTGGCTAAAAGGAGAAAATCCTAAATATATGCCTTCCATATGCTTCACCCAGGGATCCCCGAGAAAGAAATGAAATGCTTCTCTATAAGAAATGCAGGACCTACAAAAATAAATGGTAATGAATGCTTAATGAGTTAATTGGAGGATGGGAGGTATCATCATGAATCATCCTATCATGATCATAGGTATTTAGAGGTATGTCATTACCATAATTTGGTCACCAAGCCATATTAGTGGCTCTTAGTTACACAATTGAGAGAAAGGGGGTCTCATCACGGGCCATACTTCTCATTTCCACAAGGTATTTGAATGACATTGTCATTATCTAGAAACCAAGCCAGGACAATGGCCTTCAACTTGTTCCTTAAAACATGAAAGAAAGAAATATTGGTAAGAAGATGGGCTTGGAAAAAGTGCATTGCAAATGAAGGTACCACACACCCTCTATAAAGGTACCCATAAATGAGATAATACAAGCCCTTGTATGTCATGAAACTCATTGAAATATGAAGTCTAAACCCCTTCCACCTCATCATCCACTACATAACCTTGAAAGGTTATCCTTGGGGACATCCCCTACTTGAGGGATTTGGTCTACCTAATAGGACTTTTATGACACCCCTCCCATACTTAAACTTGGTCAGTTGTATAGGGTTTTTGAGAATTTGTTTAATTTGATGAGGTAGTTTTGATGCACATGTTTAGGTCCCTTGCTTATTAGATGTGGTTTATACTTGTCATGATATCTTTGACTTGAGATATCATTCTCGTGGGTGACCTTGGTCAATTGCCTCATGTCAAAGATAAGCCTTTGTATGCAAGTAATACAACAGGGAAAGTTTTATGAAAAAAATTCAACATTTTTGTTACTTTGGATACAATATTTTCACAATAAGGAAATCATGCAAGGAAAGCTTATTTTTGACAACTCTTGAATAACATAAGAAACATTGAACCTGTTATTGATGATGAGGATCTTCTTATTTCACGGGTTGATATGATTTTTCCTCCAGTGGAAAGGATTTTATTTCATTCAACAATTCACTTGTTCCCAACAAATGATTTGGTCACCTTGAATAATAGGAAAATGTTAAAATCATTAAATACTCCAATTGCACAATTTGTAGCTCAACATAAAAGATGGGATGAAATTGTTGGTGTTGATGATGATCAGTTGGAACGTGAGGTTTTTCTATGCCATGTTCATCGTTTCATATTGACATCTAACTTGTGGGTTGAAACTATCTTAGTTAACGATGCACTTGGTTACATTTAGAAAATTTATTATAGGACTGGTACAAAGCCACCCCAACTTCCAATGTTAACTATTGTTCTTTTTTATAAGTGCATTGGTGTTCCTTTCGAAAGAAATAATCTGAATATTGTTCCCATCACACCTGTTACAAGAGGAAATCATAAACAAATTCCTCTAAAGATGGCATGGGCTCTTACTATACACAAAACACAGAGTTTGACTTTAGATCGAGCTACTATTGATATAGGGAAGAAAGAGCTTCAAGAGTTACCTTCACATCCATATTAAGATTCAAATCGATAGATGGTTTGCACATATCTCCACCTTTATCTTTTCAATGTTATGCCAAGATGAAAAATAGTGCTTATGTTACTGTTAGGAAGAAATAAGAGCAACGATTACAATCCTTATCATTGTAGCATCCCATGTTAGTACTTAATCTCTTCATAAAGTGTGTTTGTTTTGTTGATTTTTTGTCATTCATAATTACTATTCTTCTATTAATCTTTTCTTCTCTATTTTTTTTATATGTTTTATACCTTTAGTAGTTACCTTTTACTATCTCTATAACAAAAGCATAATTCTTTATATTGTTATATTCATTTACTACTAACCAGTGACATTTCAACTATCATGTTATTACACATAACTTGTTGCATGGAAATAAATGTTAAGATGTTGTGAAATGCATACTTGCACTCTCCTACATGTAATCTTTCATGCTAAACTTTTTTGTAGCTGACGAAGATTTTTTATTTTTATTTTCATACACACATTCTATTTGTATTTCGGCTCATACTTTATTTATTTATGTTTTTGCTATCCAACAGTTATGGAAAACTCAGATGCTTCGAAGTTTGGTTCTGATTTGCATGAAATAACGCAACAAGAAGAGTTTTTCATGGCCTTCAATCTATTCTCACCAACCAACTTGGTGAACCTTTCGACTTATTTGATCCATCTTTGCAATTATTCTCTACATTAAAGGAAAGTCTATGCACATATATGCATATTTATGATGAGGAAGAGGGAAGAAAATTGAGAAAAGATTGGCTTCATAGACAAAATGGTCATGGTCAAGTCGATCTTAATTGGTGTTGTCAATGACACCAATCTGATTGCATATTAGAATAAGACTCTGGCAATTTTATGGGATTTAAATATTTTTTGAAATTTGGAAACTTCATTTTATGAAGTTTAAACATAAATATTGTTTTATGAAATTTTTTTCAAGCTATATATTTTATCCATTTCCTTCTATTTTATGGAATCATTTGCATTGGTTCTTTTTATATTGTTCTTTACAATATTATTGTTGCTACATTTCATACTTTAGATACTCCTTAACATAAAGTTTTAAATTTTTACTTTTCACTTTCACAATATTACATTGCATTAAATAGAACCATATTATTATTATTATTTGATTATGTCATATCGTAAATAAGGCTACATCTTCTATAATTATTGTCATTGTGTTGCAATGTCACATATTTTTTTCAATATCTACACTAATCATTTCCTTTTTTATTCTTCATATGTTTATGTATGTCATTCCATTAAACTTAGTCTCTTTATTACTTTTTTTTTGGTAAATAAAATTGGGTGATTCCTATTATATCTTGTCACAATTAAAAAATCACAAGTCGCCAGGCTACCAACTGTTCTGTTGAATTAGCGGAAATCGAGACAGTTGGCCGCATGTGAGGTCCAAGTCAAAAAATGGTGGTCTGCCATCTGCCCTGCCAAGAGGAAACCAGGATAGGTGGCAGCCTATAGTATTTTCATCATTGTTCAAACTTATAACTAAAAGTAAAACTAGACTAGAATTAGAACTAGACATAGGAATAGAATTAAAACTAACATCTAAGAAGGAAATTGTACACCAGAACCAGACTGAGCTCCATTCCATGAAATTACCCATTAGCATCAGAAATGGTGTCGTTGGGATCTCTGTTGTGAGGCTCATTTCGAGTCTACAGGACAAAATTTCTTGCGCACACCGGACATATTTTCCCAGCCGATGCATTGGAAAATGCCTTGTACAACATGTCGATGCGTTGGTGCATGAGTGTGTCGTGGTGGATCCGATCCACCATCTGGCTCTACAACCCGAACAATAAATCTAGTTGTGCCAGGTGGAAGAAGGGTGGGTGGTCATGCCATGGCTTCGAGAATATCAATATAGGTGGTGGTGCTAGGACCTTGTCACCCTTCACTGCCATGCCACCCCCAACCACACTTGTAGCACCTTGTGCACCATCCTGAATGTTATCCATGTGTGTCATCCATGTGTGATATCCTCCTTCCTGAGTTCCTCGTCCTCCGCTGCAGCATTGGAGAATTTGTTTCCACCGAAAAGCAAGGTGTCCTGAGAATCAAGGTGGAGGAATTCCTCCTCCACGATACAAGTGTGAGCCTCTACTATCTCCTCCATAGTGCGGGTGCAGTGGATTTCGCTGAAAAATCGCTTGGGGGCTGCCAATTCTTCGGCATGGTGAAGAGAAGGGATTCTGGAGGGATATGTAAAGGTTCCTCTGGGATCACTTCCTCCACATATTCCATTGGAGGTGACATGTCCTTCGCTCTTCTAAGTGTAGCCTATGCACGTTGAGTGCAGGCTATGGAGAGTTCCCTCTCGAATCGTTGCCTTCTCCTCTATCGTGCGGCAAAGTTGTGCCAAGCAGGCTCACGACGCAACCTCCCTCTCTCCCTCGACATCGAGGAGGTGCTGTGAATCACTATCGTGCAAGAGGTCCTATGGTGGTTGCACCAGAGCTCAAATTTGTTGGCCTGGTGCAGGGAGAGGCTGAAGTGGTGTAAGTTGTTGTTGTGTCGGATAAGGGTGTAGAGGAGCGACATGATTGCTCCCACTAACGTCCCCCATCCATTGAATTCCATGGTTGTTGTTATGCTCGCGTGAGGGATCCGTCCTTCGGCTCTTGACAAGAAGTAATGGCAAGCTCCCATATTTAATGGAGAGGGGATGGGATCCATATTTACATATTTATGGTTAGGCTCGGGCCTGTGTTATGTGGTCATCGTGTGTTGCGTGGCACCCTATCTGGGGTTTCTCTTTATTACTTTTAAATTATCACAATATTTTTAAAATAAAATTATTATTTTATTTATACCTGTCAACTATATATTATTTTTCCTTCCTCCTATGTTTGTACTTTCGATAGGTGAGGAGTCCATCCACCTAATTAAAATCTACACTGAAACTGATAAAACTTGTTGTTTTGATTATACATACTACATCTAATTATTGTTGTATTTTTCTCAACCAGGGTTATGGACAACAAACAATTTTCAAACTTTAGTTGGGCTCTATATCATATTCCCAAACATGAAGAATGCTTTACTCTTTTAAAAAAATTCATCTCTGCCAGAACCAATACAGAGTGTCAGATATTTGACAATATACTTTATTTTTTGTTAAGGATGAAGAATTCAATGTTGCAAATACAACATATTTGTGAAATGATCGATGTTGATGTAAACTCACCTTGCATGTATCATGGAATGGTATAGTATTTATATAGTTGTTGATTAAAATTGTAATGAATAGAGTTTTCTAAATTTTGAAAAAATGGTTTTTTAAATTTGAAAAGGGATTTTCTTATTATATTTGTTAAATTTCATTAAGATGTTTGTTTAAGATCAATTTCTAAAATATGAAAATATCATATGACATTTTCAATAAAAAATAGTGTATACTTCTTTTTTTTAAACATGCTCTTTAGTAAATTCAATAGTAAAATAATTATAGTTTGTATACTTATTTAGTAATTATTCTTTCATGCATTCCTAACTTTTTTTTTTCTTTTTTTTCTTATATATATATATATATATATATATATATATATTAACATAATATATTTTGTATATATGGATGTGTAATGGTCATAGTTTCTATCATGGTGCAATATATACACTATATTACGCATATGTGGTTTAGTTAAATGTTCTTATAAAAAGAATAAATCAGCATCTACAACATATATATCAAGTATATTTGTTATCAATGTCTTTAATACATGTATAAATTATTGAATGATGTTTTACCACTGTCCTTATCACAAGTATAATTCATTATCTGCAAACTTGAAGATGATTTGTTATCAATGTCGTTAGGATAAGTATAAATCATTGTCTACAAAGTAAAAGAAGATTCTAGACATTTCATTGTCACTAACATTTCCCAATGTGAAAATGTGATGAACATTTCCCTTTGTCGCAGTGAGACAAAATTTCCCGACATCGCATTGTGACAACCATTTCCCAACGTTCCTAAAGAAAAATATGATTCTACAATGTGTCATGTGTTTTCTAACATCACATTTTGATGAACCTTTCCCAACATGGTATTGTCACAAAAATTTCCCAACGTCGCAATGTGTCGAACATTTCCCATCATAGCATTGTGACGAACCTTTCCTAACATTGCATTGTGATGAACATTTCCCAATATCACAATATGACGAACATTACCCAAAGTCACATTGTGTTGAACATTTCCCACTGTCACAATGTCACAAACATTTCGCAATGTCTCCTTCTAACAACATTTCTCAATGTCGCAATCTGACAAATATTTCCCGATGTCGAAATGTGACGAAAATTTCCCAATATTGCATTGTGATGAACATAATTTCCCAATATCACATTGTGACGAACATTGCCCAAAGTCACATTGTGACAAACATTTCCCATTGTCTCAATGTGATGATCCTTTCCCAAATTATCCTTATAACGATCATTAGTTAATGTCGCATTATGACGAATATTTCCCAATGTCGCATTGTGACGTGCATTTTCCAACGTTGCAATGTGACGAACATTTCCCATCGTCTCACTATGTATTGCTTAAAAAAAATTATAAATGTTTTATTTATGTATTAATATTTTATTAATGTATTACTCCAAAAAATTATTAATGTATTGCTACATTACTAATTCATTAATGTTTAATTAATAAATTCTATTAGGAACATTAGTTAATTAATACATTACTAATTAATAAGTTACAATAATACATTAAAATATATATTACCCTATTAATAATTTAATTTAAACATTATGTTAATGTATTAATTAATTAATAACATATTATTACTTTAATAATAATTTATTAATATATTTATTTATTAGTATTTTAATACTTAATTATTGTATTGTTAGTCCCTATCGCGGGCATAGAGGGACTATAGTGACCGATAATTCGTTGACCTCGTATTAGTTTGTCCTTTGACCACAAATATTTTCATAATATCTATTGTTGGAACTAGGGAACTAAAAACATTGATTTTTATATGATAAAAAGTACCATATATGTCATGATCTAATTGGATCACAGATTGGAGGTCTTAGTGTCGGCTCTGCTATTCCCAATGTTTTATATGTTAGCATATCCAAACTTTTTGATCGTATACTGTCTTTTTGAATCATATATTTTCTTATGCATTGCTTAAAGGTGGATTAATGCTAGCATTAGTTCGAATGTTTGTCTTAGCATTATATGCTAGATAAATTTATCCCAATGTTTGATATGCTAGCATATCCAAGGTTTGTCATTCCAATACATTCTCTACTATTCGAACTATTGTTGCTAATTTTATTTTATTATTGTTATAAAATAATATAATAAATTATTTTTTTTGTGCATATGAGACCTACCACACTGCATTATTTCTTAAATGTTTACAAAGCAGTTATGATAGACTCAAATGTTTACCTAACAAGCTTCATAGTGTTAAATGTTTACTTAACAGGCCTCTTACAATACATTTTCTTCTGGTTTTTTTTTTATATGCAATGTTCTCTGCAGTCAATGTGGGCAATATTGTTCTTCAGCGACATTGTTGGTTCATTGGTTCATGCTTGCTTCTTGCATCTCTATTGATTTCTTATTTGCTTGTTGTTGTTGTTCTTGTTTTCCTGATGGTCTTGTTGCAATTTGCACATTTGGGGTTCTGCAACCATGATTGGAACTGCGACATTCATGGTCGGTTGGTTGGTGCTTGCTTCTTGCAATGTTCTCTGCAGTCAATGTGGGAAATATTGTTCTTCGACGGCATTGTTGGTTCACTGGTTCATGCTTGCTTCTTGCATCTCTACTGATTTCTTATTTGCATGTTGTTCTTGTTCTTGTTTTCCTGTTGGTCTTGTTGCAGTTTGCACATTTGGGGTTTTGCAACCGTGATTGGAACTGCAACATTCTTGGTCGATTGGTTGGTGCTTGCTTCTTTGTTCGTTGGATGTTGTTTATTGTTGTTTGATTCAACTTTACAGGGTTCAGGTCCTGCAGGTGCAGTTGGGACTTTTGGTGGTTCTTAACTAGGTTTTTATTTGTTGCTTTCTCTTGTTTTCTTAAGCTTTGCAATGTTGGGGTGTTGCATATGTAGTTGGATCTGTTGTTACATTGTTTTGCAGTTGGCTCCCCATAAAATACTATTAGGATCAATGGATTCACGATTTGGCTCTTGTTGTGATGACAAGGATGTTGGGTCAATTGTTGACTTGAATGTTGGTGAGTAAAATGAGGTTCAAATGCATCTGGCTAACTAGCCACCTTTCCTGCTGCTCCTTCTATCACCTCTTCTTATATTGTTATTGGTAGTGTTGGTTCCATACTGAGATCCAGTTTATGGAAGCTCCAGTTTAAGCGCTTGATTCAGAGTCATTTGATGATGTAAGTGATTCATAACCCGTTGCTCCAATTTCTCGTGAACCAGTGAAGGTATGAAAGGAAAAGGTTTCAGGTGAAAGTAATGATAACTCATGGTGGGAGGAGCACTAGTTTCAACAACATCGTAGCCATATCATGTTCCCGCATCAGAGCAAGCAGAGGTGGAGACATTGCAGTCGATGTAAATTGCATCTCTTACGGCTTCAACCAGAGTTTTTCGGGCTCCAACTACATTTCATAGCTAATGATGTTTTTCCCATGGTTAATGTCTTACTATGGTTTCATATTTATGAGAGTAAGTGTTGTTGTCTGAATGATAAAGTTCTTCTCTCCCTTTCTTTTTCCTCTTGTAAACTTTCTTGTTTTTTACCTTTGGTTCTTTCGCTCTATTATGTGTTTCTAGTTCTATCTTTTGTCACATTTTTGTGTGCACACGTTCCCAGTATGTCGAACTGACAAATTGTCATCTCCATCTATATATTCACATCACGAGTCTGATCGACCGCCATCCGGTTGCATACTTAGCCAATTTTATGAACGTGGCTTCGCGGATAGGTGTTATCAAGATATGGTAACTTGTGTTCGGGGTATACATCTTGCACCCATAAATTTCGTTCTCTACAATTCGACCCTGCACTCCTCAAACTCGCAACCCTGCCCCTACCTGCGATGAGTCAGTATGTCCGACCTGACTTTCCATACTTAGTCAATTTTTCAAAGTTTCGTGGATTCACGTGTTCCCGGGTTCAAAAAAGTTTAACAGCATTTTGTCGCTCCCCTCCATCCCCACTACCTTTTTCCCTTCCCAATGGACATTAATTATGCTTTCAAAAGTGACAACCGACCAAACAGGTTCAAAAATATTGGCTTTAATAAGCGGAAAGCTCAAGGACATCTCCCATTAAAATGCATAAATAGGTGAATATTATGGGATTTGATCATTTTTTTGCCTGCATTTTGAATTTCCAAAAAAAAAAATGGCTATTTTAGTTTTTTAAAGGCTTCATCATAGTAACAATGCAATAATGTACTACCTCGCTTCCATCCACAAATGCATCATCCAAAGAGGCCTTGACGTCATGTCCCTCTTTAATACTGTGCATATGTTACATGTTGTCATATTTGAGAATCTGCTCAGATATGGGAATGTTATTACATGTTATTAGTCATTATTCAGTGCACATATTAGAAAAGATTGGCATTAATAAGCAAAAATATCGAGGGCATCTGCCATTAAGACAAATTAAACCAAAATCTACGAAAGATTATACTGGCATCCTCCAGTGTTGCTTTTAAATACTTATTTCCATTTCTTTATATCATCAAAGAGTTGGGCTTTAGGGTGCCTTCATTCTAATGTTCCTGGTCATGGACATGTGAGACAACTTAGAGATTCCATTGAGGCCCAAATGAAATAAGAGAGAATGGTTTTATGTGACATGAGCTTTGATCCAAAAAAAAACTCTATTATCCAATAGAAACTCGGACAATGAAAAAAAAAAAAACAAGTATCTTCTGGTTGGTGTTCTCCCTGTATTCAATGCTTTGGTTAGTTGAAAATCCTACCTGGAGATTTGTTTGTTGATCTTATTTGTTTTCTTGCTGGGATTTGGAAGGGATTTTTAGGTCACCTACAAAATGCTCCTTCGTTGAAGTATATAGTTTCTTCCAACAACACAGATTTGGCAAGTGTATCAAATTTTGCAGAGCACACAAGAATTTATCTTCATCAGAGGAGTCACATTTACCATGTCTTGCAAAATGGTCTGAAATATTCAAAAATGACGTGAAATATTACTCCATTCATGAATGTACTCAGAAGTGGGTAAGAAAAACTATATGGGTGGATAAAACGACATACTAAAATTACAGAAGTTTCTATTTCAAATTTTGTTGAGCTACTTCCGGGTGTGGTAACAGACTTGATATAAAGCCATGTTCTTTGTCAAAGTTTGTTCATTGTCCTCTGGATGTAGTTACAGATTCCACATACGATCAACTGTCTATCGCTACTGCACATTTTTTATTTTACTACTCCTACACATATAACTGGATTATGGACTTTGCAACACTTTCTGAGGATTACTTTATACTACCACCTTCTGCAAGAGGTTTTGCATGTTCAGGTAATGATTTGGTTTCATGTGATCATCTTATTTAATTCTTTACAAGAAACCTTAATGTAGTGGTGTGTTTCTAGATCTGTTTCCACCTAATGTCAATCTTCCTGTTGTTTCCCTTGCGTTGGATGGGGAAAATGCATTTGTTCTGTTACAGTTGATGCGATATTTGATAAAAAAAAAATGTCCAAACCATACAATTTCTTTTTTTTTAAATATAGAACAATGTTTTTTTTTTTAACAGACGATTGTTCGAAAAGTTTTAGGCGTTGTTTGGGGTTCACGTCCTTTAAGTATGTTAATTAATCACAAAATTAATATTGTTTGTGCCAATGCAATTGAGTCGTCGTTCACTGTGGCAATTGCATTAACAGTGCAATGTCAAATAATAGATGTCTGGAATGTGCCTAATGTCAAGGTCATTATCACATAGGACACCCAACGTCCAAAGATTTATGGACTCAAAGCAACATTTTAGATTTCGTGAGAAAGCAACATTAAATTCGATGTTCTTTGCAGGTTTGACAATCCTGCAGTTTAAGTGCTTTGACAATGACAACCTTGCTTGTTCACCGCATTGTCGCACTGAAGTCAATAGCATTGTTCCCATTGCCACTGTCAATTTTAATGTCTGAGGTTGAAGCTATCCGGAGCCTGCAGTCACCACCTATGTGGATGCCTGAAGGTGAAACTACCTGGATCAAAATTTGATTGTATGTCGAGTCTCTTACTGCATCCATAGGTCGCTCAACACTATTTGACATATAAACTAGTTGTCTGTCAATTCTGTTACAACTTTGGCATACAACGTTCTATAATTTTAGAATGTTGATTCAAATGCCCATACAGTTTCTCACGTTTGTTGGTATCCAATTTTATAATTTCTTATTGAGTGTATTCGGGCGTGGAGTAATATTTGGCGTCACTTCCGAACATTCCAGAACTTTTTGTGGGCCTCCATGTCTGCCACCCCTACGAAGAAAGATATATTCTGATGCGATCTGTGGCATTTGATACACTTGCCAGACCTATGCTACTAGAAGAAGTCATGTACTTCAACAGAGGAACATTTTGCAGCTGGCTTAGATGTTCCTTCCAATTTACTGTAATAAAACAAAGAATTTCAACATACAAATCTTCAAGTAGGCTTTTCAACCAAACAAATGATCGAATACAAGGAGAATAACAGTCACAACAAACTTGAATATTTTTTTTGTCTCGGCTTTTATTTCCTAACAGGATTTGTTTCCCCTGGAACTGATGTCACATAAAACAACTCCCTCGAATTTGAATTGGGCCTGAATCGCATTTCTAATTTGTCTCAGATGTCAATGGTTAGGAACATTACAAGGAAGGCACCTTAAACCCAAATTTTTCGATGACATAGAGAAATTAATAAATTAATACTTAAAAAAGAATGGAATGTTGAATAACTATCCACTGCAGACAAGCCATATCTAGAAGAGACAAGCTATTCAAAGAACTGGGATAGATCTAGTTGGCAGCACAAATGAAGTCCAAGACCCGAAATTAATATTCAACTCGATGTTTTTTATGAATCAAGCATTTTATCATCAAGAAGACTTTCAACAAGCTTCACTATTGTACATATTTTTTTGGGTCGGCGGCAGGCCAAATCCCAGTCATTGTGGCAAATAATATCAGTTGTATTTTGTAACCCATCTTATTTGAATATAGAATACTTTTGGTTTTTTTTATGGTGTTTTCTAATCTCTGGTGTTGCTTTTCATTTTATTTTGTACATTTTTTTGTCTGTTGTTAAACATGGACGACAAGATTTTCTTTCTACTGCCCAGTACTTCAATTTAAATAAAGGCTACTATGTTCCTTCCTTACATTTTACATGGAACAATAATTTGTCATAGGCGATACTTATGTGGCACCTTCCCTATACTTAAAGAAAGACATTGGAGGACCCGTCCTACTTTCATTCTTCGGATCTCATAAATAGAATGTATTAATGACTATTACAACAAGGCAACTCAATTGTTGGTGTCATGGTCCTATTAAATATCTTTCATATATTGCATCTTCTTCTATTTGATAATATTTGTGCATATATACTAATATGAATACTATTGGAATAAATATAAAAAAATTCTCTTGGCCAAAACTTAGCCAATTATCTGGCCATCGGGTCCTGGGTTTGCAGTATCCAACACATATGTCCCTTGTTTCGTCATATACATCTTGCGGCCAAAGAACTTTTGTGATCTACAATTTATGATTTAACTAGTGAGAACTCACCAGGGGTTCGAAAATATTGGCATTAATAAAGGAACAATAAATTTTATTATGTGAGATACTTAGCCCTTTTCCCCTTTTCTTCTTCCCATCTATTATCACTTTATGGTTATATACTTAGTCACCTTTCTATGATTGTGGGTTCCAGGGTTGGCGAGCTGACATATCATCATCTCCATCTATATCCTCACATGAAAAATCCGACCGACCATTGTTCCTTTCCATACTTAGCCAATTTTATGGTCGCGGTTGTCGGGTTGGTACTTTCAAACTTTGTTGCTTCTTGTTGCGTTATATACATCTTACACTCAAAACTTCTGTGGTTTCAACGAAATTTGTGAACCGAACAACATCCTGCAAATTGGGAGATGATTTACATTTGAAACATAAATAATCTATTAATATCTATTAATATGAATACTATTGAAATAAATATCAAAACTTTCTCTTGGCCAATACTTAGCCAATTATCTGGCCACCAGCTCTCGGGTTCACGGTATCCAACACCTAAGTCCCATGTTCTGTCATATACATCTTGCAGCCAAAGAACTTTCGTGATCTGCAATTTATGATTTTACTAGTGAGAACTCAGCAGGGGTTCAAAAAGATTGGCAATAATAAACGAAAAATGGATTTTCTACTGTGATATACTTAGCCCTTTTCCCCTTTTCTTCTTCCCATCCATTATCGCTTTCTGGTTATATACTTAGTCTCATTTCTATGATCGCGGGTTCCAGGGTTGGCGGGCTGACATATCTTCATCTCCATCTATATCCTCACATGACAAATCCGACCGACCATTGTTCCTTTCCATACTTGGCCAATTTTATGGCCGCAGTTACCGGGTTGGCACATACAAACTCACTTTTTCTTCTTCCCGTCTATTATCACTTTTTGGTTATATACTTAGTCGCCTTTCTATGATCACGGGTTCCAGGGTTGGTGGGATGACATATCTTAATCTCCATCTATATCCTCACATGACGAATCCGATCGACCGTTGTTCCTTTCCATACTTAGCCAATTGTATGGTTGCGGTTGTCGGGTTGGAATTTATGAACTCAGTTGCTTATTGTTTTGTGATATACATATTTCACTCAAAACTTCCTTGATCTACAATTCCACATCGGACACCTAGAATAAATTAACTTCACTCAAAGTATATTTTGTTGCCTTCCATCCCCACTAACTTTGTGTCCTTCCTAATATACATTAACTATGCTCTTACTACTGACAACTGAACACACTAGTACGAAAGAATTGGCACATGGTCCTCTTCCATATACAAATTGACTGTCAGACTCCGACATCATCCCCTCTTCTGTGTTACACATTATGCATTCAAATGTTCTGAGGTATACAATTTGGTCGTCGAGGCCTTGCGTATTCTAGGGAGACCTTGTCACCCTATTTTGTCGTGTTGGTGGATTCACGAAATATCCAACTCCTAGTCATTGTTTCATGTTCTTCCCATCCTCGTACTTCTTTCCATATATGCAACACCAAAGGTTTAATACTAAAACACCATCATGCAACAACTGCTAAGATCGTCATTAATAAGCAAAAGTCTCGAGAACCAACCATCCCTATAGAACTTGTCCAGAAACATGCAAAGAAGATCTTGCCAGGAAATGGAAAAGCTATTACAAATTTCAATATATTAGCGAAAACAAGTCCGGGCCAGCGTTTCCATATTCCATACTTGGACACTTTTTTTATTGCAGGTTCCCAGATTGATGGCCTCAAAATTGTGTTTCGAATCTTCCATGAGTTCCAAATAGTTCTCGGAGTTCTGTAATATACAATTTGTCTGCTAGAATGTAGAAACACTTTCTCTTAATTTTTCCTCTTTTCTCCCCCTCTATTATCCCTTTGTGGTTCTATATTTATTCGCATCTATATGATCACGGCCTCATGGATTCTCAAATTGGAAACTCTTTATCTATATCTTCACACCATGAGCTTGAACGACCATGATCCCTTTCAATACTTAGCTAATTATTTGATCATTGGGTCCTAGGTTTGCGGTATCCAACACTTATGTCCCATGTTTCGTCATATATATCTTGCACCCAAAGAACTTCCGTGATCTACAATTTATTCTTTTACTAGTGAGAACTCACCAGGGGTTCGAAAGGATTGGATTTAATAAACAAACAGTGTATGTTGCTTATGGATTTCAATGAAATTTGCGAACCGAACAAGATCCTGCAAATTGGAAGATAATTTGCATTTCGACCAGAAATAATCTATTAATATATATTAATATGAATACTATTGGAATAAATATAAACACGTTCTCTTAATTTTTCCTCTTTTCTCCCCCTCTAGTATCCCTTTGTGGTCCTATATTTAGTTGCATCTATATGATCACGGCCTCCTGGATTCACAAATTGGCAACTCTTTATCTATATCTTCACACCATGAGCCCGATCGACCATTGTCCCTTTCAATACTTAGCTAATTATCTAATCATCGGGTCCTAGGTTTGCGGTATCCAACACTTATGTCCCATGTTCTGTCATATACATCTTGCACCCAAAGAACTTCCATGATCTATAATTTATTCTTTACTAGTGATAAATCACCAGGAGTTCGAAAGGATTGGCATTAATAAACGAACAGTATATGTTGCTTATGGATTTCAACGAAATTTGTGAACCAAATAGGATCCTACAAATTGGAAGATATTCTTCATTTGGACCAGAAATAATCTATTAATATATATTAATATGAATACTATTGGAATAAATATAAACACTTTCTCTTAATTTTTCCTCTTTTCCCCCCCTCTATTATCCCTTTGTGGTTCTATATTTAGTCGCATCTATATGATCACAGCCTCCTGGATTCACAAATTGGTAACCCTTTATCTATATCTTCACACCATGAGCATGATCAACCGCGGTCCCTTTCAATACTTAGCCAATTATCTGATCATCGGGTCCCGGGTTTGCGGTATCCAACACTTATGTCCCATGTTCTGTCATATACATCTTGCACCCAAAGAATTTATGTGATCTGCAATTTATGCTTTTACTAATGAGAACTCACCAGGGGTTCGAAAGGATTCGCATTAATAAATGAACAGTAGATGTTCTTCTGTGAGATACTTAGCTCTTTTTCCATTGTCTTCTTCCCGTGTATTATCACTTTCTAGTTATATACTTAGTCTCCTTTCTATGATCGTGGGTTCCAGCATTGAAGGGATGACATATCTTCATCTCCATCTATATCCTCACATGACGAATCCGACTGACTGATGTTCATTTCCATACTTAGCCAATTTTATGCCCATGATTGTCGGGTTGGCACTTTCGAACTCTGTTGCTTCTTGGTCTATGATATACATCTTGCACTCAAAACTTTCATGATCTACAATTCCACTGCGGACTCCTTATCCCTTTTTCCCTTTTCTTCTTCCCGTGTATTATCGCTTTTTGGTTATATACTTAGTCACCTTTCTATGATTGTGGGTTCCAGCATTAGCGGGATGACATATCTTCATCTACATCTATATCCTCACATGACGAATCCAACCGACCGCTATTCCTTTCCATACTTAGCCAATTTTATGTTCACAGTTGTCGGGTTGGCGCTTTCGAACTCTGTTGCTTCTTGTCCCATGGCATACATCTTGCACTCAAAACTTCTGTGATCTACAATTCCACCATGGACTCCTCAAACTCGCAAGCTTCACTATACCATGGTTCACAAATGTTTCAAAGTATCTGTCACTACCTTCCATCCCCACTAACTTCCTGTCCTTCCTAATATACATTAATTATGCTCTTACACACTGGTATGAAACAATTGGTATCCAACCCTCCGCCATATACAAATTGACTACCGAATTCTGACATCGTCCCCTCTTTTGTGTTACAGATTATGAATTCAAATTCTTCGAACGATACAATTTGACCGTCGGGGTCTCACGTCTTTTGGGGAGACCTTGTCACCCTATTTTGGATCCTCATGTTTACGGGTTCACAAAATCTCCAATTCTTAGTCATTGTTTCATGTTCCGACCATCCTCATACTTCTTTCCAAATATGAAACACCAAAGGTTTAATACTAAAATGTCATCATGTAACAACCATAAGGATCGTCATTAATAAGCCAAAGTCTCAAGGACTAACCATCCCTACATAACTTGTCAAGAAACATGAAAAGAAGATCTTGCCAGGTAAAATTTAAATATCTTAGCAAAAACAAGTTGTTGGTGCAATTATTTGCATAATATATTACCAAACATAAATTATCAACCGAGATTCATAATCAGTAGAGTTGATGCACTATATGTGCCGATAACAGATAGGTTCCTATGTCTGATGATTATAGTTCAATCAAGAAAACCATCTAAAAAATCAATACTCTATTTTCACACTTCAAAGATAACACTCTTCACACAATTCATAAATTAGAAAGAAAAACTCATAAACAAGCATATGATCTAAATCTCTTGCTTAGGTGAGGACGTGTTCATTGATGGCTCATGAAAGGAAAATGTGAACTTTTATTCTATCTCCTAGAGAAACTAAACTAACAACAATTAACACTCTATTTTAGGATATCTAAATGCTTCACACAACTTCAAACTTAGAAGAGAAAAAACTAATAACAAAACTTCTCAAGCAAACAGTGAATCAAAAGGTTCTTACTTAGGTGACAAATTTGTTCATTAGAGGCTTATGAAATGAAGAGATGAACTTAGATCTTGCCTCCTGTAGCAATCAATTTCAACAGTAAATTGTAATCATTTTTTTGCACACAATATTCAAAAGGAAATCACTCATAACTTAATCAATTCTGGAAGAAACTATTTGTCCCTGCACAGGAAACACTAGGTGTATTAAGATTCTCCATTTAATAGTCCATGTAGGGTGAATGATGGGATCTTAATTGTTCATGTACTTGCAAAATGGAAACAAATGGTTAAGCACACAACTTAGCAAATGATTGTTCACACACACTAGAATAATAAATGCTCACTCAAAAATTATGAACATCTACATAATTATCACAAACATATATTGCACATTATCAAACGTATGACCGAAATGCAATAGCAATGAATTATACTAAATGATTTTACAATTAAACTATGAAACTCTTTCACTCACACACAAATAGAATTACATTCACATAATAATTACAAAGGAGCTTACCTTGGTTGGATCGATGGGCCCTTGTTGTGCCAACAAGGAATCTCAAAGAAACTTACAGAACAGTAAACTTTACAAAACACATGGAATTGATGAATTTAACTTCATATTGATTCTTCAGCAAGTATGTTTATAGAGATAATATGTTTAGAAATCCAATCTGCAACATAACAATTCCTCTCCATTTTGGCTTAGCCATCACTCAATTTATATGATTTTTACATTACAAATTTGGATCTAGAAAATTCAACCCAAATCAAAACCATTTTCCATCAATGCAAGTTGAGTACAACCATTATCTAATCAAGGAAATGCAGTTTCCACGAATCTGGGCATGATCTTAGAATTTCTAGAAAATTGGTAAATATTTAGGATGGATTTTTTCCCCCTGAGATGAAGGTCCACACGTGTGCTATCTAGAGATTTTGGCCCACAATTCCGCATGAAAACACATTTTTGGAAAAAAACCATGTCCCCAAATCTCTAGATTCATCATTATTGGCCCAAAAATTGAGGTGAAAATCTAGTACCAGAATGTTGGTACCGGAATCCTGTAGGTAGGTGTTTAGTACCGGAATACACACAGCCACACCATGAGTATCGGATTAGCACAGAACAGGTGTTGGTACCGGATTAGACACCCAAGAAGTACTGGATCAATGTTTCTTAAGATTCAAATGATTAGGATCATGCAAACTCAAACATTTAATTGTTTTAACTCAAGAAAACTAAACAAACCATGCTTTAATCATAAGTTACCTCTTATGCACATGAACAAGGTCATCAAGTGTATTTATGGAGGAAACAGTCAAGTATACACTCATAGCATAGGTAGAATAGGCTCAGGTAGAGGGTAATATAAGGCATTATAAGTGTCAAAATGGAGACTCAACATACCCCCATGCTTAAGTCATTGCATGTCCTCATGCAACAATGATATTCAAAATTGATGATACTCTTCACTCGATCAAGCATTCCCTGAAGTTTCATCCTTCTTCAGCTCCTAAGTTCATGTTAAACAATATAAACTTCATGTCTTATGCTTCACATTCTTACCCATGGCAAAGTAGTTATGGTGGCAAAGTGGAGTCATGAGTAATAGATTGCATATGTTAGTGATTTGATGTTAAGTCTTATCCAATCTGTTTTCGATCAAAGTTAGGAGAAAGGGTTGGATGTGACTCTAATATGATTATAGGATAGTGGCCAAGATTTTTCATAATGAATTTGACTAATAGGCCCCCCTAGCTAGATTACCTTTAAAACAAAAGCGATATATGCATAGTTTAGATCTCATTTGAAGAGAGGAACACATAAAAGAATACATCCCAAGATGATTAATTTGTTTCTTATCCAAGTTTTTAGAGATGAATCTCTTCTTGCTTAGGTAAGGTGAATTACACATACTGAGGGTCCCACTTCTCATGCAAACCTATTTATTTTAAAAGATGGAACTCTAAAGTGGATATTTGAAGGTTCTTAAGAACATCATCCGAGAGATATAAAGGTCATCTCCTAGCCTTGATTTGATAATGCTTCAGAAAGAGACCCAAGGGGTTTTGTTCATTTTTAGGTGTGCCACTTTATGTTTTTCAACTCTCTTTACTCGGCATAGCCCCGCTGCCAACAGGCCTGTTCAGTACCCTGACGGGTTTACCTTAGTACCATACAAGCATGGCCCCGCTGCTAGCAGGACTGTTCAATACCTCGGCGGGTTTACTTGTACTTCCTAATACTTCCTTTTTATTATATTACTCAAAAGATTTAGAATTATATACACTGTTCATTGACAATTTTAGAGTATAAGGAAGGCAGGTGGTATGAGAGTGTTTTAGAGTTATTAGGCACATAATTAATTGTTTACAATTATCCCAAGGGTGACATCATCCACATTCAACTTAAATCTCAGCTATTCAATGTATAATGGAACATCTCGGATAATGACTAAGAGGTCCCTCTAGTTAATCCTATTAGGGTTCTCATGAAAGTTCATTGAGGTTTTGCAAGGGTGGTCCACCACATGAGGTTTTCATCAATACCTCCAAGAGAAACTTGTAAAGATAAACTTGGATAAGAACTTGTTGAATCAACTAGGTTAGTATTATACATAATGGTGTCACCACTTTTCAATGGATATTTCAATTATCAATCACTTTTTCAAAATGATGAGGTAATAAGACAAGTGCACCCATTATCATATCGAGTTAAATGTGGAAACATATTCTTAAAGGATAGCAAGGATGATTCACTTAGGGTTGAGTGTAGAAATGTAGGAGGAATATGCACATGAGAGTAAAAACGATTCAACACCAAACTTACATGATCCATGATAGAAAGAACATGAAGAGATTAACTCATACCTCCAATTACCTGAAGTGAAAACGATGTTAAGCATAGGACAAAAATCATATCACCTTGGCTTCAATACCAGAATGGTAATTAGTATCAGAACATGTTTATGTAGTACCGTAATAGATAGTACCAGAACAGAGAAGGGGGCATAAACAGAGTGACAGGATGAATGATTTCTATACGAGGAGATGTATACAAGGGCTTGCAGAAATTCATGGTAGGGAGCATGCAATAATTGAGAGTAACCATATATTTACTGTATAATTACTCTAATTTCTTTAATAAAATGAAAAAATGTTGAATTTATATGTCCTAGTACTTAAATTGAGCAGCAAAACTTGAATATATGATTAGAGCTATTGGCACCTTGTTACCAGTATCGGATCACCTTAGTACCAGATGAACGCAGATTTCTTTTTGCCCGGTACTGGAATAGCACAGGCCTTCTCCTTTAGTACCAGATGAATGCAAATTTTTGCCAAGTACCGGATGAACGCAGATTTTCTCCTATAGTACCGGATGAATGTAGAATTTTTCCCAATACCGGATGAGCACAGAGGAAAACATTGTTTGTAGTACCGGATGAAAAAAAAATTGTAGTATCAGAACAGAATTTTGTAGTACCAGAACAGAATTCTGCAGTATCATAATTTTGGAAATGACTATCAAATTCCAGCAATGAACATGTTGATTTGGCCTCACCGACGAAAGTTGCAAAATAATATGAAGGTCTCAGCAACCACTCCCCCATGCCTAAGGTTTTTCATGGCCTCATGCAAACAATGTGAGACGCTAAAAAAAAAAGGTTGCTCAGAGGGTTGTGAAAATCTGCTAAAAACAAACCAATAGAACTAATTAAAACGAGATTTTTGTTCATGCTTACAAACAAAAAATTTAGGGAAAATGTCAAAAGTTGAATTATAGCTATGAATAAAATAGTTTGGAATTAGCATTCAATTTCAACTTCTATTAAAAAGATCATTGAATTGATCATCCTTGTGAAATATTGGTTTTAAAATAGATAGGTGATGATAAAGCATGAATGCATTATTTTTAACAACTTAAGGAAAAAAGAAGAAATTTGAAGAAATAGGTCGTGAAGCACTCCCTTAAGTGTTATATTATGTTGACAAGGGTGCCTTCTCCACTTTTGAAACCCTTCCAGTATTATGTGAGCATTTGGAGGATGAAGAGATTCCCTTCTCATAAGATTCCAAACAAAATTATCATAACTTTTAGAAAGAAATCTACTATAGGAATGAAAGATCTTAAACCAACTGCTTATTAGCTTTTGACATTCCCATTTATGAAAAGTATGAAAGATAGGTTGCATTGCAATATTTATTTATTTATTTACTATCCTACTCTAATTGAACAAAAGAAAATGTCCTTTAAGTATAGGAATACTTCCAGTGAAGCCATGTGCGTAACAGGGTTAGAAATATATCCATACTCAGGTTTAAAAGATAAATTTTAATGCATACTGGAGTATGAAGGACTAGCTGCTTTGATGATAAGATCAAACAATAATGAAAAGTAAAAGAGTAGTGTGACTTGACAACTAATTGGAACCATATTTCAATAGGATCAAGATATTCCTGTTTCCCTTCTTTGTTTAAGTCACACAACGTGTGCTCCTTTTCCATGCCACGCAGAGTATTTTCTTCAAGATGATTGGTCTCTAAGGTACATACAAGATCTGCTAAGAGTCATGCTAAGAACTCCTCAATCTCAGGTTCCAATGGTTTCTCTCCATTGAATTCTATCCATGATTCTTGAGTCTCCTCAACAAATTGACAATAGGAATTTGAAGGGACTTCTAAATATTCTTGTAGAGAGACAACTAAATTCTTGGATACTGTCAAGATATGCTCTTCCTGAGAGGCGGATATTCCAGCTACTACTAGAATGCGAGAAATATCTTGGAGGAACATTCTTCAAGCTCTTGATCATCCTTAAATTACTCTAGCTGGTTGATGATCCATGTATCGTGACACAACTTAGTACTCGGGGGTACTTACAACACCCCAAAAATGATTTATCATCAAATATTTGAATATTAAAACTAAGAAATTAAAACTATTTGCAAAAATAAAACACACCAAACTTGAACTCCTTGCGCTACTAGGATCCTGTTGTCACCAGGTTTTCGGTTTGCACAAGTTAGCCCATCATGAAAACACAATTTTCCATAAAAGAAGGAAAAACACACTTGCATTAAAAGAAGAGAGGACAACCTAACTTTGGAGAAACCCCACCAAAGTGGATGTGTGGGCTCTTCCCGCATGTCTTACCATCTTCTCTCCGCCCTTAGGTCATTCATAAAACAAATCCAAAACCATTAAAGTAATCTAATCCAAATACTACCTATTATCATTTACAACTCCCCGGAAACGGCGCCAAAATGTTGGTGCAATTATTTGCATAATATATTACCAAACATAAATTATCAACCGAGATTCGTAATCAGTAGAGTTGATGCACTATATGTGTCGATAACAGATAGGTTCCTATGTCTAATGAGTATAGTTCAATCAAGAAAACCAATACTTTGTTTTCACACTTCAAAGATAACACTCTTCACACAATTCATAAATTAGAAAGAAAAACTCATAAACAAGCTTATGATCTAAACTTCTTGCTTAGGTGATGAACTTGTTCATTGATGGCTCATGAAAGGAAAATGTGAACTTGGATTCTATCTCCTAGAGAAACTAAACTAACAACAATTAACACTTTATTTTAGGATATCTAAATGCTTCACACAACTTCAAACTTAGAAGAGAAAAAATTGATAACAAAACTTCTCAAGAAAACAGTGAATCAAAAGGTTCTTTCTTAGGTGACAAATATATTCATTAGAGGCTCATGAAATGAAGAGATGAACTTAGATCTTTCCTCCTGTAGCAACTAATTTCAACAATAAACTATAATCAATTTTTTGCACACTGTATTCAAAAGGAAATCACTCATAACTTAATCAATTATGGAAAAAATTTGTTGTCCCTGCATAGGAAACACTAGGTGTATTAAGATTCTCCATTTAATAGTCCATGTAGGGTGAATGATGGGATATTAATTGTTCCTGTACTTGCAAAATGGAAACAAATGGTTAAGCACACAACTTAGCAAATGATTGTTCACACACACTAGAATAATAAATGCTCACTCGGAAATTATGAACATCTACATAATTATCACAAACATATATTTCACATTATCAAACGTATGACTGAAATGCAACAGCAATGAATTATACTAAATGGTTTTACAAATAAACTATGAAACTCTTTCACTCACACACAAATAGAATTGCATTCACAAAATAATTACAAAGGAGCTTACCTTGGTTGGATCAGTGGGCCCTTGTCGTGCCAACAAGGAAGCTCAAAGAAACTTACAGAACAGTAAACTTTACAAAACACATGGAATTGATGAATTTAAATTCATATTGATTCTTCAGCAAGTATGTTTACATAGATAATATGTTCATAAATCCAATCTGCAACATAACAATTCCTCTCCCTTTTGGCTTAGCCATCACTCAATTTATATGATTTTTACATTACAAATTTGGATCTAGACAATTCAATCCAAATCAAAACCATTTTCCATCAATGGAGGTCGACTACAACCATTATCTAATCAAGGAAATGCAGTTTCCATGAATCTGGGCATGATCTTAGAATTTCTAGAAAATTGGAAAATATTTAGGATGGATCGTTCCCCCTAAGTTGGAGGTCCACACGTGTGTGATATGGATATTTTGGCTCAACTGTCTGCATGAAAACACATTTTTGGACAAAACCCATGTCCCCAAATCTCGAGATTCATCGTTATCGGCCCGTAAATCGAGGTGAAAATCCACTATCGGAATGTTGGTACCAGAATCCTGTAGATAGGTTTTTAGTACCGAAATACACACAGTCACACCATGAGTACCGGATTAGCACAGAACAAATGTTGGAACTGGATTAGACACCCAAGAAGTACCAGATCAATGCTCCTTAAGATTCAAATGATTAGGATCATGCAAACTCAAACATTTAATTGTTTTAACTCAAGAAAACTAAACAAACCATGCTTTAATCATAAGTTACCTCTTATGCACATGAACAAGGTCATCAAGTGTATTTATGGAGGAAACAGTCAAGTATACACTCTTAGCATAGGTAAAATAGGCTCAGATAGAGGGTACTATAAGGCATTAGAAGTGTCAAAATGGAGACTCAACACAAGTCTGGGCTAGCATTTCCCTATTCCATACTTGGACACTTTTTCGATTGTGGGTTCCTGGATTAACGGGCTCAAAATTGTGTTTGGAATCTTCTGCAACTTGCAAGCAGTGCCCGGAGTTCCGCGATATAAAATTTGTCCACTGGAATGCCCCGTCATGAGTCCAGTCGTTCGTTGCTCCTTTCAATACTTAGCCCCAAGTTGGTTGTATTTCCATGACATTGTACATTTATTGTGTATCCATGTTTCATACTTAGACATTTTTTCGATTGTGGGTTCCTGGACTGGCGTGCTCAAGATTGTGCTTCCAATGTTCCATTACTAGCAAGCAGTACCCGAAGTTCCGCGATATATATTTTGTCCACAGGAAATCATCATCATGCCCGAGAGATACAATTTCACCCTTGGACCCTCATCTCGGTTGAATGTATCTTGTATCCCTATTTCTAAGCGTCACCAACGTCTTTCGATAATTAGCCATTCCTTATGTGTTGTTCTCTGTCCCCTCCAACTTTCTACTTCTCTTTGGAAATGCAATTGGTAAGCTTTAATGCTAGAACTTCGTTGTGCATGAACCTTAAACATGTCATTAATGATCATCCTCTCTTCTGTGGTAGACATTTTTCATTCAAGTCCCAAGACATACAATTTGACCTTCGAGAAGTCACGTCTCATGGGGAATCATTGTCGCCCTGATTTTGAAGCCCATTCGACGACTTTCCATACTTTCCAATTTCATGGAATCTCTTTTCGTGGTTCCTCGAGTTGGCGGGTTCACGAAATCTCCAATTCTTAGGAACTGTTTACTATGCCCAACCAAGGTTCACTATTATTAGTTCATCATGCAACAACTGTACTGACCGCCATTAAAAAGAAAAAACGTAGATGAGACAATGAAATTTAATTAAAGCTCGACTCGTCGAATTTAAATTAAATATTATCTTATTTTATCTTTTCTTCCCAGATACATGTAGAAAATATCTTGCCACACAATGACATATACATTACAAGTTTCAATATATTAGAGAAAACGAATCCGCCCAACCGTTTCTCTATTCCATACGTAAGCCACTTTTTTCGATTGCGAGTTCCTGGATAGGCAGGCTCACGTTTGCACCTCCATTTTTCTGGGTTCTGCAAACATTACCTGGACTTTCACGATATACAAATTTCCCTCTTGACTGTCCTATCATACCCTCTTTGGTGCTATGCGTATTACACTCAAAAAGTTCTGAGACATACAATTTGACACTCGCACCCTCACCTCCAACAGTTGTACCTTGTAACCCTATTTTGAAGCTGGCCCGACCACTTTCGATAATTATACACTCCTTAACTGCTCCTTCACGTCCCTGTGACCTCCGCACTTCTTTCTTAATGTGCAATTAGAAACATTTCATGCTAACATATCACCGTGCAGGAACCATCAACATTGTCATTAATGAGCGAAACGATCGAGGATATCTCCCATTAATACGCATTAAACCAAGATATGTGAAGAGTTATATTGTCCCTTCCGATTTTTCATCTCAAACACAGGTTGTTGGCATAGGAGAAGACCCAAGGTTCAACGCTACAAAAACGCACCAACAAAACCCTAACTACTAGCCCTTTCGGCAACACCTGCGAAGTAGATGAAGTCTCACCCGAGGTAGAGGCAGGGGTGGTTGCAGGAATCAGATGTCTACAACCTTAGTTGGGACATAGAACTTTGATTTTAACACTTAACAGATCACTCAACAGTTAACATTCATCAATATTAAGTTTCAGTTACAACATAGTTAACCCTAATTACAGTGCATCATAGTATTCAACTAGATCTAGCATCTAGCATCACTTAGCACGACGAAACAGATCATATCTAGCAAAGTCAAGCACTAAGCACATGTATATAAGTCAAATCTAACATCCATCCATATCATTAAGAACTGAGCATCAATAGATCATCCATCTATATTAAAGCACTAAGCACATTAACATATAAACACATCAGCACATCGCACAAAGCAGAGAAACACAGCATGTACGTGGTTCACCCCCACCCTAGGGCTACACCCACCAACTCTTTGTCTTCTTCATTATCTTCATCAATCAGTTACATGTACAGAGCCTTAAAAACCCTACTCCACAGAGGACAGGAGATCTACACAGCTCGCTAGATCCTTCCCCGAGTAGATCTAAGCACACAACCTTCATCAGTCTCTTGCAATGGCTTGCACTTATCTATGCAAGTCTCACACAGTATGCACAAAGCACTTACAACTCTTGATCACACAGATCCACTCTAGCACTTAGCCATTCGTATCACTACATATGCTCACTACATCGCCTTAGCATCTATTTATACATACAAAATAGGCCTAAGCATGGGTAAACCCATGGCCAACATTCCCATACTCGTTACATAATCCCAAATCCCTAAAAGCCCAAAAAAGGGGCTGACATCCTTTGATCTCCACTTTGTCTTGCACTTCACCTTCGATAGCCTGTCGAAGTCCCAAAAATAGGTCAAACATTAACAAGAATCATCAAAACTTGGTCAAGGGCCAACATGGGTCATCACGTTGGCTCGTTCAAGAAATATCCAATGCTTAATCGCTCATTTTCGTATCCGCCATGTTTGCACTTCTATGTGTGAAATTACTAGTCTTTAATGTTAACAATGCATCATGCAATAGGCGTCGAAATTGTCATTAATGAGAGAAAGTATCAAGGATATATCTCATTCACACACATTGGACCAAGATTTGCGCAGCGTTATATTATCCCTTCCAAATTTTCATTTCAATCATCGTATGGAGAAAACAAATGTTCTTGTAAACTTATGGCAGCAGGTCGACAACAATTTTTTGGAGATACAATGAATATCTTCAGACGTCGGGACCAGAAATTCTAGTGGTCCAGGGCATACTTTTATTATTCATCTCGTTCCTCCCATAATGAAGTGATTTGGACCTCTGGAATCGCTCGTGTAGGTTGTGTTCCTGAGTTTTTTTACTGTAAGGAGGTTGTCTCTTGGTGCACTGAAAAATATATTTCAAGCCAAATAATTATTCCACTACGTGACCTTTCTCTTGTTTCTTTGTCACCTCAGGTCTTCCACAAGATGTTAAAATTGTCAGAGCCAACATTGACCTTCAGAGGACAATACTGCAAGCAGTTCATAGAAAAACATGATAATAGGTTGGACATCTTAGTCGAGTTCCTTGAAGCCTCGAGTTCCACAGTCTCTTGCAATGTCTTGCACTTATCTCTACAAGTCTCACACAATATGCACAAAGCACTTACAACTCTTGATCATACAGATCCACTCTAGCACTTATCCATTCATATCTCTACATATGCTCACTACATCGCCTTAGAATCTATTTATACATACAAAATAGGCCTAAGAATGGGTAAACCCATGGCCAACATTCCCATACACGTTACATAATCCCAAATCCCTAAAAGCCCTAAAAAGGGGCTGACATCCCACGATCTCCACTTTGTCTTGTGCTTCGCCTTAGATAGCCTGTCAAAGTCCAAAAAATAGGTCAAACATGACCAAGAATCCTCAAAAATTGGTCAAGGGACAACATGGGTCATCACGTTGGCTCGTTCAAGAAATATCCAATGCTTAATCGCTCATTTCCATATCCACCATGTTTGCACTTCTATGTGTGCAATTACTAGTCTTTAATGTTAACAACGCATCATGCAACAGGCATCAAAATTGTCATTAATGAGAGAAAGTATCGAGGATATATCTCATTCACACACATTGGACCAAGATTTGCGCAGCGTTATATTATCCCTTCCAAATTTTCATTTCAATCATCGTATGGAGAAAACAAACGTTCTTGTAAACTTATGGCAGCAGGTCGACAACATTTTTTTGGAGATACAGTGAATATCTTCGGACGTCGGGACCAGAACTTCTAGTGGTCCAGGGCATACTTTTACTATTCATCTCGTTCCTCCTAGAACGAAGTGATTTGGACCTCTGGAATCGCTTATGTAGGTTGTGTTCCTAATGTTTTTTACTGTAAAGAGGTTGTCTCTTGGTGCGCTAAAAAATATATTTCAAGCCAAAGAATTATTCCACTACGCGACCATTCTCTTGTTTCTTTGTCACCTCGGGTCTTCCACAAGATGTTAAAATTGTTGGAGCCAACATTGACCTTCAAAGGAAAATACTGCAAGCAGTTCCTAGAAAAACATGATAATGGGTTGGACATCTTAGTCAAGTTCCTCGAAGCCCCGAGTTCCACAGTCTCTTGCAATGTCTTGCACTTATCTCTACAAGTCTCACACAGTATGCACAAAGCACTTACAACTCTTGATCACACAGATCCACTCTAGCACTTAGCCATTCGTATCTCTACATATGCTCACTACATCGCCTTAGCATCTATTTATACATACAAAATAGGCCTAAGCATGGGTAAAACCATGGCCGACATCCCACAATCTCCACTTTGTCTTGTGCTCCTCCTTCGACATCCTGTCGAAGTCCCAAAAATAGGTCAAACATGACTAAGAATACTCAAAACTTGGTCAAGGGCCAACAAGCCCCCAACACTCACCTGTGACTCGTCCTGAGTCACTCTGATCGGACTAGTTCTGCTTCAAAATCCTCAAGCTGCTTTGACATGTTGTTGTGCCACGGCCTCTTGTTCAACGAACTCTTGTATGACTACTTCGTTGACAGGTCCCTCTAGGCATTGTTCATATGCAGTGACAACTTGCTCCATTTCCTCTCCTCGGCCTTCGATCTCTGTGAATATTTGGTAAGCCTTATCCTGTACAGGTTGGAGCCTTTGAGTCACTTCCATGACTTTGCTCTAGATAGTGTGGACATGTTGTTGGGCAGTGCGTTGCTCTTGGGATCACTTCATTCTTTCCACAGCTGACAAGGGCTTCAACTGTGCCTGTATCATTTCTGCTTGATACTTCACCTCTTGGAGTTGTGACTCCAGTGCCTTCAGTTCTGGATTATCAATGAGTTGATCATAGGTCTGGGCACTGCGATCAGTGATTTTCTTACATTCCATGGCAAGGGAATTTATTCTCTAGACTGCGCTTCGAGCAGTTGCTTCTCGTTGATCCCTCACATCCTGCGAGGTGTTGGGAACTGTACAGAGCTCTAAGTCTATTATTCGTTGTTGCAGTTGTTGGATAGCTTCTGCAAGCTTCTCTACTTGATGCATGACTTGGTCTTCTTCTTTTGTCTCTAAGCCTATCATAGAGTGGAGTGCTTTGTTGACTGCTTATTTTACTTCGAGGTGCTCTGCTAGCAACTATTCTTTTTCTTGTTGCATCTGGGCTTTCTCGTCTTCAAACTTTGCCTAGAGAGAAACCTTCTCCTGCTCTGCAACTTTGTGTTTTTCTACGAGTACGCCTTGCACTTGCTTCAAGGCCTGGGTGGCTTGTTCTATTTATTCTTGAGCACGACGAAGGGGAGCTTCGACTGTGTAAGCTAGTCGATGGTGTTGGGTTGGCTCATCTCCCAAATCTGGTTCTCCTTATGGCAGGGGCACAATGGAGACTATGTCGCTGGATTGAAGGGCCTGTTGTACCCCTTGGAGTTTGACCTCAATTCTATCGTACATTTCCTCCTGCTTGGATTCTTGTTTCTCCATGATTTCCAATGAAGCGTCATTTAGAGTTGTGATGATGAAGTCAAAATCATGGGCAGTAAGAACAATCTTCATCTTGGTAATGGTGGCTTTCGATTTCTTCCAGAAAGAATTTTTCGGGGGAGAAACCTTCCTCTTTTTCAAGGGATCAACCTCGTCTCTGGGTGGTGTTACATCTCCTGGATTTTGTTTAGCTTCTTTTCCATTTAGTTCTTCTACTTCGTCATCTCCCCCTCAGTTAGGTGATACTGAAGTAGTCTTTCATGAGGCACTGCTTAATTCTTGGACCTCTTCGGTCTTCTTTGTTATGTTGGGTCCAGGTGTATCATGTTCTTTATGCGTGTTCTTTGGGATGTCAGGGTCAAACATATCTACAGGGTCTGCGAGAAGAAGTCGGTCTGCAGACCAATCCTTGGTGATCTCCTCAAGGTCCTCTTCCATGAGTTTGTAGTATGACTGAAGTTGTTCCTTATGTTCATCGACTCGTGTTTTTATGTAGATGAAGTGTCAATCTGCTTAGAACTTCATCAGGGGTCAGAACCTCTATAGGGTGTTTGAATTCATGAAAGGTTCAACTTTGATGGCTCTCTTCAGCTGCAGGTAATAGGTATGAAAAACAGTGTTCGACTACCACTGTTTGTTCATATCACTCGAGTACCAAAGGGTAGTGAACTTCGCAACAAGCAACTCAAATCGTTCAATATACGGGAAGGTCGCACCTTCCGGCATCTCCTAGGCAACAAAGGCAATGAGGATCAGGAGCTAGCTAAAGTGAAACTTGTAGCCCTGATCATGTGCTTCACGGCAGTCTAGTTCCAGCAGACTAACTAGGTACTTCACCCAATTCATCTGCAGGCCTTCCATGCACTTCCCTGCGAGGTCAATGACAAATCCTGTGACCTACTTAGGTCTATTCTTCCTTAATAACTTTCGGCTATGAGCTGGTAGGCTAGGCGCACTGCACCATTCTGGATGGAGGTTGCCTTTTAGCCTTGCGTTCCCTTTTCAACATCACCATATGTATCCTTGATCTTTTGTGCTAGCGCGCGATCTGTGGCTTTTCCTGGGTAGAAATCCTGCGGGTCGGGTCCTTGCATACTTAATCCTGTGATCCTATGGATCAACGCTGGATCGACTATAATACTATGGTCTAGCCATAAGTATCCGCCATGGTAACATGAAAGCAATAGCTTGACCAGGGCGTTCACTTCCTGGTGCCTTCCAAAGTGGGGGATCTTCATTACATTTAACAGGGTGGACTGCACGAGGTTCATCATCCACGGTTGGGGGATTATCTTTGAGTTCTTCCCCTTTGTCCTGGTCAAATATTTATACGAGGCGAACATACTGTAGTTCCTGTGATCTCTGAGGTTGAAGTCATTGAACTTCAACACTGCGATTTTGTCCTATTGCACTCGAACTATGCGTATCCCCTTCGGGAGGTGCGCAGTAATCATGGATTACTTGAAATATCTTGGCATGTTATCTCGACTCACCATGCCGACCAGAGGCAAGATGTAATCAGGCAATATGGACGGGATCATCTTCGCATTGGCTAGGTCATCTTTGTGTTTGGTTCTCTTGTCTGCTGATGGTCAGGATGATCCGTCTCCACAAGTAGTCGATGGCGAGGATTTCACTCCTCTCATCGATGATGCTTGAATACTTGCAGATATTTCTCTTTCAAACATTACTCTTTCAATCATTAGGTCAATGAGAACTTCTTTGACAACTTTCTCTACAGCGCTAAGCTCATCAGAAATGCACGCTCGTGGTGGAATATCTCAGGTTCGAAGAGTAACTAGTCAATGCAATGGGATGGATAGCAAGAGCCACTATGTGAAATCAACTAGTATGCAGACTCACATTCACGGTTAGCAAAAGTGTTCTCGTTGTGTGGCGCGACGAGATAAATAGATAAATTGGCAACAGATCTCTTGCAATGGGTGAAAATCCTTCATTAACTCAGTTATGTCCGTTATGGTGCGGTCCCAATGGTTTGGTGGTGAACTTTCTGATCATAAATTCCTTTATACCCATTTCTTCTGTCGGTCTAATGGTTATAATGCTTCCAACGGCTATATTTCTTCGCCATGGTGAAGTGCCATGTGATCCAGTTCTGATATCCCGACGAAGTTCCAATTTTGCAAATTTTCCTTCTGTGAAGTTCCCTCTGGAACCTTCTATAACTTTTCAATCTTACTAAATTTTGTCTCACTAAATTTGGATCTGTTATGAAGAAGTTATGACGTTTTTACCTGAAACACCTGATTTTGACTAGTTTCGGGACTGGCCACAAACCTTATTTTCCACGGAGTGTAACTCCCAAAATAAAATGACCCACAAGCTTATTTTTTTACCACATATACTTGGATATGTTTTCTCACTTTCATATCAATTCCATGATCTAAATTATTATAGAAAAAAAATTTATAGCAAAAATGGTGAGATGACCTGTAAATAACATACCTTAGAAAGCACCATCAAAAGAATTTATCCTTCATTTCATTTCGGCCTTCTTTTCTTCACCTTCACTCAGAATTATGGTTTATATATCCTTGGTTACCTAAAAAACATATAGATATTCAATATGCTCAAGTGTGATTCAAATTAGAGAGCCTTGCCTCTTATTTATACTCTCTGAGTAGCTTCCTTAAAAACATCTTCTAGGTCACTTGGCCCACTTTCTTTATTTTAGGGTTGGGTCCACTTCTAATTTCTCCATTAAATTTATTATTGAAATAATTTATTTTGTATTCACTTGAATTATAATACACTCATCACTT
>ML787894.1:0-16928 GCA_009831015.1 Picea engelmannii | reverse complement strand
TGAGGGCTTTCACCATAAGGGGACCACTTTGGAGTTCATCCATATTTACTTCTTATCAACCATGAAAAAACAATAATGAGTCATATTTACATCAAACAATATTGGGTCCATTACCCAAACCTTTGTGCTATGAGGCTTTCTTCGAGAGTTGACATCAATGACAACTAACCTTAATCAACAATTACTAGTCTTTAATGTTAACAATGCATCATGCAACAGGTGTTGAAATTGTCATTAATGAGAGAAAGTGTTGAGGAGATATCCCATTCACACACATTGGACCAAGATTTGTGCAGCGTTATATTATCCCTTTCAAATTTTCATTTCAATCATCGTATGGAGCAAACAAACGTTCTTGTAAACTTATGGCAGCAGGTCAACAACAATGTTTTTGGAGATACAGTGACTATATTCAAACGTCGAGACCAGAAATTCTAGTGGTCCAGGGCATACTTTTACTATTCATCTCGTTCCTCCCAAAACGAAGTGATTTGAACCTATGGAATCGCTCGTGTAGGTTGCATTCCTGAGGTTTTTTATTGTAAGGAGGTTGTCTCTTGGTGTGTTGAAAAATATATTTCAAGCCAAATAATTATTCCACTACGCAACCATTCTCATGTTTCTTTGTCACCTCAGGTCTTCTGCAAGATGTTAAAATTGTTGGAGCCAACATTGACCTTCAAAGGACAAGATTGCAAGCAGTTCCTAGAAAAGCATGACAATGGGTTGGACATCTTAGTCGATTTCTTCAAAGACCCGACAACAGTTTCTGAAGATATCACAAAGTTGCAGGTAAGTCCTTTAGAAATCCATTCCGGGAAATTGCTTGGTTGTTTACAAGAATAATGGAACAGACATCCACAGCAAGCATTTCCCGTATAGTTATTTATATTTTGTACTTCACAGTCAAGGAACAATTCATTTTCAATTGGGGGAAGATAATTTCCATTGAAATCTGTTCCCAGTTGTCACGGTTCAAAGAATCGAAGAAATTTTATGTCATCCTACTTGATTTTCGCAATAGTGCATTGTTGTCCATTTCCAAAACTGTCTCTTTCCAAAAAAATAAACTGTGGATTCAACCCAGTAACATTTTGGTACTAGGCCCTATGGAGGCACAAGGCCTCCCATTGTTTTTATGAAGTTTTTAATGACTTTGTCTCGGTTTTCAAAGATTTATTGTTAGGGAAGGATGCTCCCCAGATGTCTGGCCAGGCAACCAATTTTTTGATCAGGAAGGGCATACTTGAACAAAAGGAAAATCACAGTGTACTAATTGTCTTTGGCTCCAAGGAAAATCCTACTTTCCTTCCATGCCACATCATAAACAAGATGTTTGTTATAGAAATAATAAGGAAATACAACCATTGTTTCCATTTTTTCCATGACAAGAAAAAAAAACAGTTCATTCCTCTACCCTCGAAAGTTAGGGACTTCGTTTGCAGAAACATCAACAAGATTGATGAATTTGCAGGCCATTTCAAGAACTTGAACCTAACATATGGTGAAAGGATAAAAGGATTCGACCCTAATGGGATTTTTCGAGAACATTTACTAGAAGTTGACTTTAGCAGCTCTTTTATCCATAGACGCATGACCGAAGACAGGGACAATGAGGACAGCAATCCTGCTTCTGGCGATTGTGACGTAGAGACATTGCAAAGCACGACTAAATTGTAAAGACAACAGGGAAAAGTATCTAGTGAGAAGAGTGCCCAGTCCCCTGCTAGCACTCCCAAGAGCACGACATCATGGAGCATCGCTTCAACGGCCCACCCCAGTAAGAAAGCAACCCAGAAATCTTCAAATGGAGGAGGAGATAAGAACCCTCCTCGCATAAAAATTGATAGTTCTCACAAAGTTCCACTGACGAAGAAGAGAAAAAAAATTGTAGGGAAGGTGGACGAACCCGAAATTGAAAGTGAACAGATGCAACTTGAAATTGAAACTGAGCACATGCACAAAGTTGGTTCGTCCACAATGGAAATAGATAAGACCTACATTTTTTATGAAGATGAATCCTTTGTATTCCAGAGCATTGTTTTTTACAACCAATCTAAAAATATGGTCATTGAAAAGACAGATGTGACAAATAGGAAAGGAAAATCTCGTACAAAGATTAACTTTAGGAAAATGCGGCCATCCCAAATATCCCTATTTCACCATGTAACTGATGATGCTCTTAATGATTCCATTGGAGGAATTGAAGCGGAGAATGCCAGACTGAAAGACCACGTCAAGGAATTTGAGGAGTCTTTCATTGCTGCCCCAAAGTTTTCCAGTCCTTTAGAAAAAAACCTGCCTGCTACCCCTGCAACCAATATAAAAGTATCCTCCAGCCTCCTCGCATCATGTAGAGCCCTTGTAGAGAATAACATTAAGAAAAGAATGTAGCTAGTTATTGAAGCCTGTGAAACATCGCAAAATATATATTCCTTCTGAAAGAGGGCAAATTATTTGCACAAACATTTGTAGGTGAATTTAAAAAATGATCAACGTTTCTGTGAATAGGTGTTGACCCCTTTTTCCAACCATGCCATCAACATCTCAGATCTGAAAATAAGACAAGAGATTCTCCCCTCCCCAAAGCGGACCAAACAATTAAAAGCATGTTGGAAAAAGAAAGTTAAGAACCTGGAGCTCATTGTCGAATCATATAAACAAGCCATATTAGAGAAGGAATAATTATTTAGAAACCTGATCCAAATAGACTTAGCCGAAAGTACCAACAAGGTTCAAGACCCAAACTTAATTCTCAAATTCTTGTCAATGACCAAAGCAGCCTTCGATGAACAAATTGATATTTTAAAGGGGTTGTATTTCAAAAAAAATTACGGCATCCTTAAATATCGTGTAGATGAGCTCAAGAGCTGGCTACTGGACTATTCGGCACACTGAAGAAATTGAACAGAGTCTGCATAGTATTTATATGGATATAAGGAAATTAGAAAATGAGTTTTTCGACATAGAAATCCAGGATGAAATCAATGTGGCCCCCATGAGAAGCTACATTGAAGAATGGTTCCAACGGAGAATGGACAACCTCATCGAGGAAGGGAAACAACCGATTGACACAATTCCAGTGATCGTTGACGACAACAAAAAAAATGCATCGGCTTCATAGTAAGTATATACTGATGTCATCTTGTTTTCTTTATCAATCCAGTTATTCTACCTCTTTAAATAGAAATATCTATCCAAACGCTTATAACTTCCAAAACCTTCTTTTCAGGTCTCCCTCTCTACCGCCGCACACTTATTCTATCTACAGTCCTAATTCTTGTACTTATTTATCTTTATGGTCCGCGGGATCCCCAATCCCAGTCTATATGACAAACACATTTAAATTTCCAGGAATATGGAACAGATTCCAGAAATATGTAACAACCATTATTAATTTTTGATAAATTTCAAAGAAAACTAATTTGGGAATGCTAAATTTTTTGTGTCCAAGAACCTTTGTTGCAAGACATTATTAGTATTCTATTGTATTTGAATGTTTAATATGTATGCTTCATAAATATGGAACAGATTCCAGTTTTTTGATAAATTTCAAAGAAAACAGGAACCTTCGTCATTAATATTCTATTGTGTTTGAATGTTTAATGTGTATGCTTCAAAAATATGGAACAGAAACAGAAATATAGAACAGATTCCAGAAATATGTAAGAGACATTATTATTTTTTGATAAATTTCAAAGAAAACTAATTCGGGAATGCCAAATATGTAACATACATTATTAATTTTTGATAAATTTCAAAGAAAACTAATTCGAGAATGCTAAATTTTTAGTGTTCGGGAACCTTTGTTGCAAGACATTATTAGTATTCTATTGTATTTGAATGTTTAATGTGTATGCTTTAGAAATATGGAACAAATTCCAGTTTTTTGATAAATTTCAAAGAAAACAGGAACCTTTGTTATTAATATTCTATTGTGTTTGAATGTTTAATGTGTATGCTTCAGAAATATGGAACAAAAACATAAATATAGAACAAACATTATTATTTTTTGATAAATTTCAAAGAAAACTGATTTAGGAATGCTAAATTTTTTGTGTCCAGGAATCTTTGTTGCAAGACATTATTAGTATTCTATCAGAAATATGGAACATATTCCATATTTTTGATAAATTTCAAAGAAAACATGAACCTTTGTTGCAAGACATTATTAATATTCTATTGCATTTGAATGTTTAATGTGTATGCTTCAGAAATATGGAACTAATTCCAAATGCTAAAAAAAAATTGTCCACGAACCTTTGTTTAATATTCTATTGTATTTGAATGTTTAATGTCTATGCTTAGACATTAAACATTAATGTGGATTATTTATTGCAAATCATTTAGACAGAAGTTTTCTAAGTACCATGGTTAAACTATACACACCCCAAGAAACACCCTAGGAAAAAATTGCCCCGTTCGCATATTAACCTCGGGTCATCTACAAGCCAAATTTCTTGTGATTGGCTAGTGGCACACTGCCACAAAGTCATCCTCTGCATGGATACCACATGTACTTCAATTTTCTTCCCACATGTATGTACTCAGTCTCGCCCAGTGGCATGCTGCCACAAAGTCATCCTCTGCATGGATACCACATGTACTTCAACTTGCCTACCATAGCAGTGCATTTATTCCCATTCCAACCTGGAAGGGACTACGCTGCCATACAACACTTGTTTATTATTGTATATATACTTTATTAATACATTAATGTATTAATTAACAATCTATTTTTAATATATTACTTTAGTAATGTATTAATACTTTAATAATTTACATTAATGTATTAATTAACAATATATTTTTAATATATTACTTTATTAGTGTATTAATACTTTAATAATGTATTTTTTAACTATGTGTAAATAAATTCATAAATAATATATTAATGTTTTTGTTCTTTTACAAAAACTCGGAAAATTGAATTATCAAAAAAGAAGGTGTAGTTAAAACTACTGAGAGGTTACAAAGTCTTTCAAAAGACGGGCCAATCCAATGCCTCAATTGAACCACTCCTACAAGCTACGAATAATTGTTTCACATATTCGAAAGATAACTTCAGATGGAACAACTTTACTGAATACACTCGGAAAAAGACTCTGAGAATAAGAATGAAGAGACACTGCATCTAAATTATCTTGTTAGGGAAGAGCTTGTATTCTTAGTTGACTTGTGAGCTTGACTTCGTGTGACCATTGGCTTTGAGGGTACATGCGTTTTCTTCTTATTTCCAACTTCCATCTAGTCTTGATTTTCCGATGACGGGGCATTTGAGATGCCTATGATTCATGGATTGTCTTGATGTGTAACTTCCTGCTTTTCTTGAACCAAACTCTCAGCTACCTTAGCTTGAACTGTTAATTCTTCAGCTTTGATAGCCTTATCTACCCAACTTGCCAAAGGGATGAAGTTGGGGTGATCCTACCTAACTTTGCCCAAATCTGGAGAATCCAAAGCCTCTTTTTTTGTGATCTTCTGAGGTGTTTCTTGCTGCATTTCAGGATACTTGGTGATCTATGGTGTGACATTGAGCTCCTCTATTTCATATTTTGAGCCATCCAAAGCAGGGTTTGGATATGAAAAGTCCCCAATGGAGGGAGTGAAGCTAGCTTGAGCCTCTTTGGTCCCTACCACGGGAGGGTCATCAATTGACGAAACATCCTTGGATATTAGTTGATGATCAATGTGGGATCCAACCCACGAGGTTGATTTTCGTTGTTTTAGAGCTTTCTTAGGGCCCCTAGGATATTGGGATGCCAAATGTCCCATGGAAAAACAAGCTTGGCACCGTAAAGCTAGTTTTCCATAATCCAGTTTTTGAGTCCACAAGTAATTATCGCTCGTCAAATTGATTTCGACCGGAAACCCTTTGCTGAAATCCATTTCTACACAGATACGAGTATATGTGCAAATTTTTCTATTTCAGGGCATCTGAAATGGAACCTGCCTAAAGCATTCCTAATGGAGTGGAGAGAAGATAAGCCCAAAATATGCAAGGGAAATTTTGGGAGCCGAACCCAAACACGGGTTGAAGACAACGAGTCTTTTGAAGGATCAAAATAAGGAGACCAGGGCTTCATGCATAAACCAGAGCTACACTAGAACCAGAGGTCGGAGCTAAAGATCAAATCTCTATATTCTTTAAAATCAAATTCAACAATGAAAAAACCTTGAGCACATGAGTGAATGAAGACATCACCTTTCAGATCTGGAAACCAGGATCTCAAAATCCAATCGTGAATATCAACAAGCTAAGGCTAGAGGCCATTAAAACAAAAGATGAGTGTCATGGAGCTTAAACGAGATAATTTGGAAATAGTGTCTTCCTCAAAGAGATGGTAGGTGCCAGAGCCTCATGCACCAAACAGGACGAAGGGTTTTAATTTCTCTTGACAGCATCACAGAGCGAGTTTCCATGGAATTCATTAGAAGCATGGGGATATCCCTTCGAAAGACTTCCCGACGGCCCACTTGTGTGTTTCAAAGTTATCGTATTGTTTCAAATATTTTGTGATATTTTTCACTTAGGTGTTTTCCTTCCCTTGCTTCAGGGGTATGCTAGTAGTTTACTGATTCTAACCACCCACCACCCATGCAGATAGAGACGTAATACAACTTAAAGTGGAAAATTAAGCAACTTAAATATGATTTTGTTGTTATAATATAATATTATATTATATTTGTAAACTGTTTGTTAAAAAAATTTATCATCATCAGTTGACATCAGTTCACAAAGCCGTATTAGTTGACAAAGCCTGCGCTGACATCAGTTCACAAATTTGTATCAGTTGACAAAGCCTGCACTTGTGAAAGAGAACGTCAAAACGTATAAAAATACTGCAAACAAGTGCCACCATGGAAACCATGCTCCAAGGTTGAAAGTCATGCAATGGATATGAATTGCATGGATAAATTACTAAATTGTTTTCACTGAATTGCATGGTTATGCAACCATGCTCCATGGATAAACTACCCCTCTGCTTTTATCTCAACAACTTCTCTATTTATATCATGGTTTCCATATGCTTTTTCTAATTTTAAGAACTCAAATTTTATAAATCTTCAAATCATATTTCCATTGTTCTCAAACTCATAGCGTTTCTGTCATAATTATATGTTCTTTGCGACAAATTATCACTGGAACTCATAACATTTATGTCAAAATTATCAATGTGACGTGAAAAGATTGACATAAAACGCATCACAGAACACATGAATAAACGAATCATTGGTTCAAGAAGGTGAAATAATTAAAATCTGTTACCATACTCATGCAGTCCAGGTTACATGAAGTTGAGAAAATAATTACTATGATGAGGCCTTTGATACAACCACAATTACCGGAAGGGGGACATCTACAACAACAAAAGCGTTTTCCAGATTTCTTTACCGGACTCATACATTTTGAGATCTCTGAAGTTTAGGAATGTATGACTAGGCTGAGGCCTTTGATACAACCACAACAACAAGAGGTACATTATATGAATTCAATTGCTAGTAATTTACGGTCCCTAAATTTACTTTGGTAGTAGCAGTGATAGTATGAACTTATGAATTATGTTAATTTTTCACCTTTGTTGCATCACTAGTCTATGCAACATGGCCTCGAGGGATGTATCCCAAGTTCCAATTCAGGCCCATTATTTTTTCAAAATAAAATCTGAGAAAAATAACTCCCAAGGGAAAAATAACTCTTTGTAGTTTGATTTATTTATTTTTAACATGGATAAACTTACAAATTTTTAAATTGTGGAATTGTTTATGCCTATTTAATTTCTTTTAGTAATTTAATTGTGTTTAGTTTTAATTTTTATTTAATTATTCATATTTTTCTAAATTTATATATTATTACATTATTACATTAATTTTCTAAATAATATTTAAACAATTATTTATCACCATGTAAAATCAAGATTGTTATGTTCATTGTTTCCCTTTAGTAGAGTAAATTTGTTTTCTTATCCTTATAGTAAATTTGTTTTCTTATCTTCTATTTTTTAACCGAGTGAAATATCTTACTTAAAGTTCTTTGTGAATGTATTTTTACCGTAAATTCAATCTATTAAAATTCTAATCGACCCTTTATTAAAAGATTAGTCCTTTTTGCATCAAATAATGTTAGCTTAAGTAAAATGGTGATGAGAAACTCTAAAATGCCCTTTGAAATCACTATCTTCTCGTCTAAATGATGGGGCAAGTTATTCTGATGACATCATTAAGTTTCTTTTGTTTGTGTAAAAAATATATCAAAAGTTAATAAGATTTTAATCAATATTTAGTTAAGGGGTAATTTATTTATCTTTAATTGAAAAATGTCAAAATTTATTAAAAGCTTGTTATCAAGAATTTCATTTTATAGTGATATCATTACATTTTTCTCCAAAGAAATAAGTCTAGAAATGCCTCTACATGGTAGGATTAGTATCCACATTAATATTTATTCCATTCTCTAATTATGTGAGCAAATATTTTAGAGTTTATGCGTTTAATTCTTCTTGGTGTGTGATTTATTTTTAAAATACTTATTATTATGGAATGAAATCATATATATATATATATATATATATATATATATATATATATATATAAAAGGAATATATTTTCAATATATTATATGGATAACAATTATATTATGAAGTGTAATCTCATTTTTATGAGGAAAATAATATAACAAAAAATAAATTAATATGTGGATAAATTTATTTATTTTCAATTAAAAAATTTGGATAACAATTATATTATGAAGTGTAATCTCATTTTTATGAAGAAAATATTATAACAAAAAATATTTTAATATGTGGATAAATTTATTTATTTTCAATTAAAAAAAATTTGTCATTGTTTATATTTTAGATGAAAATTTTAACTATGAAATGGATTAAGGAAAACTTTATCTTATTAATTAAAACATATCACAAAATGAAATTTAAGCTTTAATAACAATTTAAAAATTAAAACCGAGAATAATTTAATTCATTTTTCATTTAACATAACATTTATAAATAATATTTCATCTTAAGTGACTATGAAATATAATTTTATCTTAGTTGTTGTCATTTTTATTGTTACTTTTATTAAAACTAAGTTTCACCTCATTGAAAGTGGATAATAATGGTGAATGAATGTTATATTTTACCCTAAGTAGTATTATAAGTCATTTTATATTGAATTATGATTTTTTTTTGGTAATCATGTAGAGTAATAGTGTATAGAGTATCTATATTTTTTTCAACGGTATTACAATTCATTTTTTTTTTTAATGTATAAATGTTTTAATTGGACTTGAACATTGTATCCAAAAAATGAGATTTTAAATTTATGGGTGGGAGTGAGTTGATGATGGTCTCTCATGGCGTGTTAGTGGCAATGCAAATATGAAAAAACAGCAATATGTTAACTTTGAGTGATTATTCAAAGTACATTTACAATGAATTTGAATATGGTGTAAAAAGATGAAACGTAGGAAATTGAATTAGTTTTCCCAATATATAATTTGTATTAATAAAAATTGTGAGTAAATGTGTGAAATTTGAGTTTTTCTAACAATGGTATGATATTTTTCAAGAAAAATATAATGTATATGTCTCTCTCAATGTAGGTTTTGAATACCTTATGAAATTTCCTTGAAAACAATTGTATAATTTTCAAATTTTATAATATTAATTTTATATTTTTTTTTCAAATTATGAAAGTCAATATATCCTTGAAATTACAATACCTTTTGTTAGTGAAGGCTATAAGGGTCTTAACATTATTAAACAAATTTTGTATTTATTTTTATATTGTATATTTCGGTCTCTTCTAGTAAGGCATATAACTTATTGTAAAAATGATTAATTTGGTATGTATTTTAGGATTCTAATATATGTCAATACAAAAATAAATTAAAACTAGTAAACAATGTTAATTTTTAAAATACATATATATATATATATATATAGAATTTGCATGGACAATGGAAACAAATTTGTGTAGTGTAAAGAACCAATATGGTTTTTACGAGGGACATCCATCATAAATGGATTAAATGATTGTAATCCATACTAGACAAGAATTATATTGAATAAGAATGTATATAAATAGATAGATAAGGTTGATAGATGATGAATGAATGCAATGAAAGGGCCCACATATATATATATATATATATATATATATATAAGGGGCACCTTGATGACCTTTGATGAAGGGTCACGACCTTTAGCTAACATTATTAATTAATTATACTATGATTATTATATTTTATAGATGATACATTTCCTTCCCCTTAAAAATGTTTTTTCCTCAAAGCATAATTAATGAAAGGCTTCCCTTTAACTTTTGTCTAGGTTTGTAATGTCTTCTCGAGATCTTTTGTGCATGAAGTTGTGACACTCAACGAAACAAGATGATATAACCTTTGAATTCCTAAACTGATGTGTTACATCTTTTGGGGAGTGATCCATCCCAAACCTACCTTCATTGGAACCGTTTGATGATCGATTGTTCGGATAAGATTTCACATTTTAGGCTTCCATACAAGTTGTCGATTTTGTCTTCATTCTTTTTCAATGTTGTAGGTTAGTTGTCGGTAAAAAGATCGTTTATATTTTTATTGACCTTGTCGTTGGTCGTAAAGACTCTTGTGATTTGGATGACGATAACGCACCCGAATCTCTTTTGAATCTTTTTTGTTGGATCTCTCTTCAACTTTTGATTTTTCTCGTAATTCAATTGGATCAGTGTTTGTTCCTTTCTCGAAGTTATGGATTTTTTGAACTAGAAACTTATCTATTTCAATTGTTTTAGTTATTGTTTCATAGTGATTAGATTTTCTTGTAAATAATTCTTATCATGCTTTAGATTTATAATTTGGGTAAGTGAGTCTTAATTATGTTGCTTTAAAAGTAAAAGTTCTTCTTTGTTTCCTGACTTGTCGTCTTCATATTTTTATTTCAAATTTTCCATTCTTTTGTTCTTTAAAATTTTAATTTGTTCAAACAATCGTTGATTAAGGATTCTTAGGTGAGATATTTCTTCATGTTTTTCAAATAATTCCTTCTCATTCTTCAGCTTCTTGATTTGTTCAACCAAGCTTTGATTACGGTTCTTTAAATGACAATTCTCTTCATCTTTCTCTAATAAATTCTTAATGAGATTTTGATTAGCTTGTTCTAACTTCTGATTATGATCTTTTAGACGAGAGATTTCTTGATTTCGTTCTAGTAAGGTCTTGTCATATTTTTGTCTCTCGTCTTTAATTTGAGCATGCACTCCTCATTATGTTTTGCTTGGAAAGAATAAAATTTACTCTTAAGTTTCTCCAAGATAACTTCATTTTGTAAATTTATATTGGTTTCTCTATAATATGTTAGTTTGTCTTCAAATTTCTTGTAGTCATTTTGATCTTCTGCTAGAATGAATGATTTTCGACAATTTTTGCAAATTAAAATTTCGATTTCTAAGGATTCTTGACAATTAAACTTCATTGCACAAAATGGACATTTTGCCAAAAATGTAGGATTATTTGTGTTGACAAAGTTTCCTTAGACACGTAATTTTATTAATAAGGAAAAAGTGATTACAATCTGAAGTGAGAATTTATAATCTACTCCTTAACCACACTTGAAGAAAGAGCTAGTTTATATATCTCAACTCTAAACTAAAAACTAGGAGAACAACCAATCACACAATCACATGAGTATGATAGGTGTCATTTACATAGAAGCTAGGTGTCCTTATCCTAACAAACTAGAATAAACTAATTTCTAAAAACATTTGTAGTAGAAAATACTTAGACTATTGAACTTTAGAATTATGAGGCTAACAATCCCCCCTTTAATCTAAAAGTTCATTTTTACAAAAACCAAGTTCATCTCTGAACTTAGTGAACTTTATTTTACCAAGAGGTTTGGTAAAAATATATGAATTTTGATCTTCAGATGGACATAACTGAGCCTTGATTATGTATTTGGTGATGAGCGACCTAATGAAGTGGTACTTGGTGTCGACATGTTTAGTATTTGAATGAAATATTGGATTCTTGCCCATATTTATTGTTGATTGACTGTCGATCAAAACGTAGTTGGTGATTTCTGAGTTTTACCAATATCCTATAAAATTTTGCGTAGCCATACAATCTCACATGTTTCTTCCCAAGTTGATATGTACTCTACCTCTACTGAAGAATTTGCAATTGTTGCCTTCTTTTTGCAATTCCAAGATACTATTGTTGAACCCATATTCATTAAATAACCTGAAGTGGATGTTCTATCATCAATGCTGTTAACACTCGGTAATTCCTAGAGGTTGTCAAAGGGTAGAAGAAATTGACATAGGTAACTTATCAAAACCACTTTTGAAATTGGGATCTAGCCCTGCCAGTTTCAGAGAGGGATCTCTCTATAAGATTTAGATTTTTGTTTAAGTTTAAAATGTTAGGCTAGTTATGATAGTCTGAATTTGTTTGTTCGTTTGTAAAAGTTGGCTAAAAGAATGCATTAAATTTGCATTGGGCTATGGGGTCTATATTAAAGATGAGGGTCAGATTCATCTTTTTATGAGGTTTTCTTCATAGGGAAAGGTAGTAAAAATGTTGGATCTATTGAGATTAAATGAGGTGAATAAGACAGAAAAGGTGTGAGAGTCCACTAAGCAAAGGAGCAGCTAAGAATTCCCTTACTTAACTTCATATGAAAAACATATAGACCATTAAAAGACCAGAGACAGAGTATATAAGATAAATTATTTTCTTTTGATTTCATTTTAATGATTAGAATATGAAATACATAAATGATCACACTAGATAAGAAAACATTTAACAGAGAAAGAGATACATCACCAAAAATTTGACACAAGAATCCTGTAAATAGGCATGTTTTATTATTGGTCGATCCTTTGAAAGTTTACACAATAGCTCCTAGGTGCAAAAATCAACCCTCAATACTTTGAAGGAAGAATTATTTATACAATAATTTATATATGATCCTATCATAAATGACTAGGATATTATGGAGGAAAAATCTAACTAACTAGATCTCATATTACAAAATATAGTAATTGTGTTGCTCTATTCAGATCCTTGGTGTTGATTATGTGGGGGTAGTTGGTGACTCATCACTTTGACTTGATTTTTTGCTCCATGCTGAATCGAACCTCCAAATCACCTTTACTCAAGTAAAGAACATAAATCTTCCCATCTATTTTTACTAGGGATGGAAACCTTGAGTAGATTTTTGTATATCTCGTCCATATTAGTATACTTGGAAAAAGTGGGCTTGGTGATAAAAATATGTTTTATCTCATGCTGGATACTCAGGTTCAATTGTAATGTCTCTAGGAAAGCTTTGCCAATAATACTTCCCTGAATACCTGCAAAATTGGAACCATCCTTTTCCACTACACTAATATTTTGCTTGTAATATGAGAAAGTGATTAGATTTTCATTGAGTACTAATAGTCCAAGGAGACCCTTCTTGTGTAATACTTTGATCTTGCTAAAAAATATTTGAACTCCAATTTCCATCACCCAAGCCTTCTCCTCTAACTGCAACATCAATCCTTTCTTGGTAAATACCTTCTTGACCTTAAGGATGGTCTTTGTCCTGTCTTCAATCTCCATTGCTTCTAATCCCTGCTTGTTTTTAGAGTTTAGGAATCTAATGAGCTCAATGGCCTCTGTAGGTCTTTTTCCTAGCTCTTCTCTTATCTTTCCAATTGCGTCTCTGGCCTTCTATTCCAATTCATGTTGTTTAAAGATGATCTATATGAATGGCCATATTTATGTCGTAGACTTGTTGATGTCTACCCAGAAGTTTTCCTTGGCCTCAGATAAGGTCGTTTCCATGACAATCTCCTTTTTGAGATGCTGAAGTTGTTGACTGAGTCTCTGAAACTTATGAATTTCTACATGATACCTAGTCTGGAACATTGATTTCAAGTCTTGGATTTTTTTCACTTCCTCTTGCAACTTTCTAATCTCCTCCCCTTGATTGGACATGTCTTTCATAGAATTCACAAGTTTCTCAGATACACCTGGAACTTGCATTGGGATGTATGATAGAATCTCTATTGTTGTAGTTGCTTCTTCTGTTCTCACTCATGTCAGAGGGAATTCTTCTAGTGTATTAATAGCTAGCTTCACACTATGCTCTTTCTCCTTTATTAATTTGTCCATCTCTGCCTCCATCCCTCTCATCTGTGCATTATGTTCCATGATCAACTTCAGCATCTCCTCTTTGTGTCCTTTTATTTCAGCCACCTCCTTTTCTTGTGAATATTCAGTGGCTGGAAGCTTCAATTTCTTTCTCAAGGATGTCCTATCAACATTTTTCTTCTTCAACAATTCTTAGGTTGCTTTGACATTTGATGGGTCATATCCAATATTTAGTAATAGATCTTCTAATGATTTTATCTTGTTGTCCTTGGCTAAAGAGGATATTTTCTTGAGCTTCAATTGGGATTGGATGTTATTCAAAGACACCTGCAATTTTGAAGCAGTCAATGAGGTGTTTGTCAAGGTGGAGAAAATTATCTCCCATGTTTTCCTGTGGATGTCCATTTGGTCCAGTGGATGGACCTCTTTCACATCAAACTCAAAATAAGTCTTCTTGTAATCAACAGTTGTCCCGGGATGAGGAACTTGAGCTTGCAGGAATGTCATTTGCATTCTTCCCTTCTCTATGTCAAATGCTGACAGTAGTCTATGTTGGGAAGTGGATGTCTTCTTCCATAATTTGGCATATGTGCTGCGGTTTAGGAGTTCATTCCTCTGCTTGATTTTTCAAAGATATTTGACCATGTTTTCTCATGAGAGGACTCGACAGACAAAGTAGTGTCTGCTTGTTTCTTAGATGAAGATGTGGAAACTATGAACTGACTGCCTGAAAAGCTTGATGAGTGTGGTACCTCCATGACTATGGTGAACTGCATTTCTCCTTCTTTGAGCAGGTCTGGTGTGTGACTAGTTTTATCCCTCTTTCTATAGATTTGGAAGTCTTTAGTTGACGCCTCTATGACTGAATGGGAAATATCTGTCCTTGCTCTCTTTTCTATTTTTATTTGAGGTGTGTTGGTATGTGAAGCAGTGACAGGGGGAGGTTGTTCTTTTGTTTCCATTAGTGTGTTCTCTTGCTAATATGTTTGATTCATATACTTTTCTACCTCTGGCTTGTGTACATGAGCATAAGGAGTGCTCTTTTGTTTGACCCTAATTTCTTAGATGACATCAAATGGGTCATAATTCCATGTGAAACTCTGAGTGAGGTTCATCTATTTCAATAGGTTGTCTGCTTCTTCTCCTGCAGCTCTATTGTTGCATATGAAAGAACTTGTTTGGATCTTGATTCTAAGTTGTTGTTTCTTCTTGACTGATACAAAATGGATGTCATCAGAGTTCACCATATGCTTGATATATTCCAATGAAAATATCCTTACAGGGAGATATTTTGGCAGCATGTATGGTGGAAATTCGCATCCATAAACTCTTATTTCAGTGTGATTTTGGTACATATACCAATCTCATGTTTTGGCCAAATCAGAGAGATGAAGAATTATTTGAACTTCTTCATTTATTATTGGCTATGTTATGTTGTTGAGCATGCAAACCATTGGGTGATAAAATTGATCAATGAAATCCTTGAAACTCAGTTGAATTTTTCCTCACCAGTGAGGTCCATGAAGTCATTTATTGGGGGTTTCCTTCGTGATCCAATTTTTGAAGAGAAAATAAAAACCGTCTAATTGAAAGAACAAAAATAGGTACAACAACACCGAGGAATATCTGAACATTCCTTCTGTTGAAAATTTGAAAAACTAATCATGTATGTTGTCAGCCAAAAATTGACTGAAATCAAATTGGACTGTGGCTTTTTCTTATGTGGAAAAAATGGATAGAAAACCTAAGATAGGTTCGTCTACCCATTCATATGAAAATTATCCTAACAGGTAACAAAGGGTAGAAATACTTTGGTTTTCCCTAACAGAGAAGATGGATAGGGAGGGTTTTTCTTAGGCAACTGATCATCTTCTGGCAGAAAGATTTCAAAAATATGGGCTCTTTGGGGGAAGGTGAGTTTCTGGTAGAGGTCATTCAAGGTTTCGATAGAGAAAGGGATTGCAGAGTCAATTCTTGGGATCTGTAACATCTGATTAATGGATTTGGGGGTTATGGTGAACAAGGTTTCACCAGAAGAGGAAACAATGGCCCCTTGGCCGGGAAAATAATGGGCTTGACATTTCAGGGAAAATTCTAGGAAATGGAAGGTCTGGGGGAACATGTACAAGGGTAAATTGGACTCCTAGAGTCCAATCTTGTCACTCTGATCCAGGAAAGCATCCTTTATCCATAAGTGTAATTCGAAGAAGTTGAAATCACACTTCGGCTCTGTAATTTTGTAGTCTTTATCTGCCAGGGGAATATGATCCAGGTCGACGAGAGGGGGAAGAAATGGATTTTCAAATGTCTCAGCGGATTTAACTTTGGGATCCATGACTAACAGAGTTCTGAAGGTGAATTAATGGATGAATGTAATTACCCAGGTTAACTTCATTTTTTGATAGTGAACTTTGGCAGCAGTTGGCTCGAAAGCTTGATTTGGCGTGATGTCGACAATGTATGGATTTGCAATTAGCATCATAGTGTTGAATAAATAGGGTTAAACAGTGCACGAAGGTGTCCGTTATGGTGCGGGGTCATAATTGGGTGAATAACGGTCACCGGGGGGGCATTGATTGGCCAACGAGTATGTGGGGTGTGACTTGTGACAGGTGATAGTGGGTACGGTGGCGGAGTGAGGTGGGCAGTTTTAGGTAGGTAGTTAGGCAGGATTCTGTAGGGGGGGGGTAGGCAGTAAGCGGATTCGAGTGGGGGGGATCTGAAATGCTAAGAAGGTGACACGTTAGATGGGTCCACCGCAGGGAAAAGAATTTTTTCGGACCCCCCC
>ML787893.1:385995-405772 GCA_009831015.1 Picea engelmannii | reverse complement strand
CACAACTCCAAAATATATAATTTACACAATAAATCCTTAAATAATAGGATAACCTCCTCCACATAACCAAATACATTTATACATCACAATTCACATGTCACAATAATGAATACACGATCTCTATAGATACATATTCACACACTACACGTGAAGCCCCTTTACTATTAGGTCGACCCTTTTACACATATATTTACACATTACATGTACATTTATACCCATATATGCCCCCCCTTGGGGTTATATCATATACATTTATCCCTATATATTCCCCCCTTGGGTCATAACATGATCTTTCTTTTCAACTCATCAAAGGCCTTATGTTGATTCTTCTCCCACTGGAAAATCTTACCATTGGTTGTTATGGCATGGAGTGGTGTAGCTACTGCTGAGAATAAAGCCATGAAATTTCACAAGTATTGTGATTCCCCAAAAAAACTCCTAAATTCAGTGACATTTTTAGGAACTGGACATTTCATGATGGCCTCCATCTTTTCGAGATCTATCTTGAGCTCCCCTCCACCGATCACATACCCCAAATACACCAACGATTATTGAGAAAACTCACATTTATTGAGATTGGACATAAATTGGTGATTCTTCAGAGTCTCTAACACCTACATAAGATGTGATATGTGCTCCTCCCAAGTAGTGCTATAAACTAGTATATCATCCAAATAAACAATAAAAAATGAATTTAGATAAGGGTGTAAAAAATCATTCATTAGTCTCATAAATGTAGTTGATGTGTTGCATAAACCAAATGGCATAACCAACCACACATACAAACCTTTCCTTGTCTTGAAGGAGGTCTTCTAGGTATCTTCTTCTTTGACTCGTACCTAGTGATATCCTAATTTCAAATCCAACTTAGTGAAGTACTTGGCATGTTGCAACTGGTCCAAAATATCATCAATCCTCGACAAAGGGTACCGATTCTTCAGTGTAAACTTGTTCAATGCCCTGTAATCAATACACATTCTCCAAGTCCCATCCTTCTTGGTTACAATTATGATGGGTGACCCACAAGGTGAGGTACTTGGTCGAATCACATCCTACTCCAACAACTACTGTAATTGCTTCTTCACTTTATTCACTTCTATAATAGACTTTTTATGCATCCCAATATTCGACAATCGGGAGTCTGACAATAACTGTATCCAGTGCTCCACATCCCTCTTGGGTGGTATCCCTTTAGGATCCTTGAACACTCTTTTGTATTCCTATAGAAACTCCTCCAATTGATGTTTCTTCTCTTTAGTACACCCTTCTAGGGACGCCTTCACTCTCATTGACTCATCATAAGACTGGTTCTCTCTTAAGAAAATAAAAACATATTTATTACTAGAACTAATCAACTTCTTGGCTTGGTTGGCACTTACAAGTGATATCTTTGACTTGCCTTCATGTCTGTTAATGATGTAGGACTTACCATCCTTGATCTGTTGGTACTGGTTGTCTCTCGATATGAATATTGCATCCCTCATATACATGTAGGGGATTCCAAACACTATTACACATACATCAAGGGGTACTACGTCTAATTCCACTTCACCAATATAATCAACACTTACAGAAAATTTAATCTTACATTGTTTCAATACCTTTACCTCCTCATCCTTGTTTACCCATCCTGATGGTTAAGGGCTAGGATGATCATGAACCTCCAATCCAAGCTTGTTGCATAGTATCTATCTTGGTCTTATTGACCTGAAGCTTGATGTGGAAGAGCTTGTTCATCTCCTTCTCTTCCTGGTGATGAAGCCTACTCAGATTCACCTCATTCTTCATAGATATGCAGACAATATTTCCATCCACATCTGAGCTACTTTCAACCTGATTACTCAAATCAGTGGCAAGAAGGTTCTTTTTCTTTTGTTCTTTATAGTGATTCGTTGGGTTCATCTCTGGATATAATTTCCATCATTTTCCCTCAGCATGGCCATCAATTTTGTAATGATTGCAATGGTTGTTGGGATATTTTCACTGATGTGTAGTGGTTTCCATATTTTTATCTTTTCCCCCTTTCCACTTATCTTTCCCCTCCTTGGAAGCTTCCTGGTGCTCTTTCTGCTTCAAAATACTTGGTTGCCCCTTCTTTTTGCCAATGTTTCCCAGGTACTATTCCTATACACACAACTCAACCACTTTCCTTGGCTTGAAGATAATCATCTACTTTCATAGATGACTGTGTAAACCCCCTAGATACTTGAGGAGTACATTTGGGTGCTTGGGAGAGATACCCATCATGATGGCCATCTTTCTGACTTAGTGGTGTACTCTTGTATTCTCTGCCCCTACCTCTTCATGAGGTAGTGCCACCAGATCTATTGGTCCTCTACATACCCAATAGGGTAGAATTGGGACTTGAATAGGTTTTCAAATCCCTCCCACCTAGTTACTAGCGGATCGCCCTCCAACCAAAGTGTTTTCGTGTGGATTTCTGATCCGGATTTATGAGCGGAATGAAATGAATAACAGAATGAATACAATAACATAGAGATACGAAGAACAACAATAGATATCCAGTGAACAATAACTTCTATTGAATAAATAAAATAGGCTGAAACTGTAAAACTGCGGAACTAAAAACAACTTGCTCGAATGGTGGTAGCTATCTCTAAGAAGAGATGTGGATGATACATGCATCCGTCTGAGAAAAATGATTACAATGAGGATCCAGAGGCCTTTTTAACATTACTCATGAATTCCAAAACCCTAGACATCTAAAAACCTAACCCTAGGAGGTGAAACGCCAAAATTTATGTGGGCCCCGATGGGTAAGTTGGTACCTCAACTTCCCAGGGTCGTAACTTTTTCATACGACCTTCGTTTTATGTGCGTGATAGCCCATTGGAAAGGTCTTTTTGAGAACTACACATTATGTCATCAAAATCTGACTCTGTTTATAGTTTGTCTATGGCAAGCCCAAAAAGCATTGTTTAGGGCCCCAAAACGACCTTGGAAGTATAGAAAGATGTACTGGAATGAAAACTGCCAAAATAATCCAGTAGGAATAGGTCGGCGGCCACCAATATCCACATGGAAGCTGTGCAGGGCTTCAGACAACCATGGAAGTGTAGAACCCATAATTACAAAGAATTATAGAAGAATGTGCCGAACTAAAAATTGTCAATAGGAGCCAGTTGGAATAGGTGGGTGGCCACCGATATCCACGTGGATCAGTCCTCCCCCTTAGGAAGAAATGGTCTCCATTGCGTTGAGTGCCCCTATAAGGTGAGGAAATTTCTATTGAATTTGGCTCTGGGTGAGCCACTTTCCTTGGTGCAAGAGTTGCCCTGCCTTGACAACTCGATAAAGTTGTATCCTTTGTTGGTGAGTGCCCTTGACCTGTGTGTCCACTATCTGATCAGTGGATGCATGTTCCATGCAGTCAGGGTTGAGCTCTATTGGTTTCATTTGTTCTGCGATCTCCAAGGTGACCAATAATGGTGGAAAATATGGTCGGATGAGGTCCACATTGAACACTAGGTCCAATCCAAGGAAGGGGGGAGTGTTAAGCTCAAAATCATTGCCACCCATATCCTTGGTGATAGTGTAAGGTCGATAGCGAAGTGGATGAAGCTTTTGATGGGGCCCTGTAAGGCGTTATTTTTGCAAATGTAACTAGACCTTGTCTCCCACCTGAAACTTGTGCAGTACCCAATGTTGATCATGGCACTACTTGTACTTAGCATTAGATTTCTGCAAAATCTCATGGACATGTTAGAGGATGTGCTGAATCTGCTCAATGAATCTGGTGGCTTTGTCGGCCTCAGAATGAACATGGGAATAATATGTCTTTGTGGTTGCAAGAGGTAGTGCAACATCAATGGGACCTAAGGCTTGGAATCCCAGCCCCACCTGAAAGGGGCTATGGTCGGTGGAGCTATGGAGAGCCATGTTGTAGCCGAGTTGAACATAGGGAAGACTCTCATCCCATGTACGCATATTCTTATAGTTATACATGCGCAAGATGTGCACAATCATCTGATTGATGACCTTTGTTTGGCCATCGGTTTGAGGGTGGAAGGTAGTGGATTTAGTGAGCTTGGTGTCCAACAGTGACCAGAGACTCGACCAAAATGTGATGAGGAACCTGTTTTCCCAATCGGAGATGATGGTATGTGGTATCCCAAAATGGACCCATGCTCGTTTAAAGAAGAGCTTGGTAGTATCTATCACTGTGATGCTCTTCTTGCAGGTCGTGAGAATGGACATCTTGATCAAAAACTGATCAACCACAACAAATACACAATCATTTCCTTTCTTGGTGGACGGAAGACCAGACATGTGATCCATCGAGATGGACTCCCAAGGCCTCTTGGGAGTAGGAAGAGGGGTGTATAAGCCTTGCTTCTTGATGATTGGATTGGAAATGGCACAGGAAGTGCAATATCTGATATACTGGCTGAAGTCTTGTCAAAGTTTTGGCCAATAAAAATGTTTTTGTTGAACGACCACAGTTTTCTCCACACCAAAATTTCCTTCCATCCGAGTGTAGTGAGCCTCCCAAATAAGCTTTGCACGCTTTCTTGCAGGAACAAAGAGATGGTCTAGATGGAATAACAATCCATCCTGAATGTGAGAATTGGTGACATTTGCGCCTGTACCCAAGAGTTGATAGGTGGTGGCGAAGTCAGGATCTTGCTGATAAAGTTGGGGACACTAAAATGCCTCATGCCCATAGGAATGGATCACATTGGTGAGTCCAGCCACAAGAGGTCGACTGAGGAAGTCAACGACACGATTCATGCTCTATGTCTTATACTTGATGTTGAGATGGAACTGCTGCGGGTATGTGGACCACTTTTGATGGTGGTCATTCTGCAACTTCCCTTGTGTCTGTATGAACTGTAGAGGCTTGTGATCAATGTGTATGATTGTCTCCTTTCCCAGAATGTAATGTTTCCATTGACGAAAGGCTTGCACAATGGATACATTTCCTTGTCATAGGTGGGGTACTTTTGGACGGTATCTGAGAGTGTCTCACTATGGTATGCTACTGGATGATCATGTTGAGTGAGAACTGCGCCTACAACATAGTCAGATGCATCAGTCTCAATCTAGAATGATTGTTGTATATCGGGTAAGGAGTGTACTAGAGATGAGCACAAGCGATGCTTTAGATCATATAATGATCGTTTTTGTGCCTTCCCCCATGCGAACGTTTCCCTGCCACCACCCTTGGTCACTTGGCTGAGGGCCCATGCAATATGGGAGAATCCCAACATGAACCATTGGTAGAAGTTGGAAAGTCCCAAGAAGCTTTGAAGATCGATTAGTGTTGTTGGGGCTGGTCAATCACATATGACTTGGATCTTAGCTGGATCCACATGTAGCCCATTCTCATCAACACTGTAGCCCAAGTATTGGACCTTGTTCATGCCAAATGAGCATTTTTCCAAGTTGGAATATAGCTTGTGTTGCCGTAGAGTGCTCAAAACCTGCTGAATATGTTGCATGTGATCCTCCCAAGTTATGTTGAAGATGAGGATGCCATACAAATATACCACCACAAAAGCGTTGGTGAAGGGTCTCAATACATCATCCATCAATCTCATGAAAGTGGTTGGTGCATTTGTTAAGCCAAAGGGCATGACCAACCATTCGAAGAGACCTTCTTTAGATTTGAAGGTTGTCTTCCATACATCAGTCGCTTCGATGGGAACCTGGTGGTAGCCATAATTTAGGTCAATATTGTTGAAGAAATTTTCCCCCTTGAGTTGGTCAAGAAGGTCATCAATTCAAGGAATTGGGTATCGGTTCATGATGATGATTTTGTTTAATGCTCTGTAATCAATGCAGAGCCACCAGGTCCCGTATTGCTTCTGCACCAATACAATCTGGCTTCTGCAAGGGGAGGAGTTGGGTTTTATGTGCCCCTTTTGAAGCAGCTCTTGGATCTGACGCTTGATTTCGTCATTTTCCATCAACAAGCGATGATATATTGATCCATTAGGCAGTGGTGCACCAAGGGTTAGATCAATTGGATGCTTGACTTGACAGTGCATTGGTACCCTGATGGGTGAGGAGAAGATGTCTCTGTACTCTTCCACAATCCCATCCACTTGCTTCTGCTGCAAAGAGAGGATATGTGGAGAGGCCACAGATGTGGCGATGACCTTCTTCTTACTGTGAGAACAGATCACAAAGAAGACGGATTTCCCAGTCTGTGAAATGACATTACTACATTGCTTAGAAAAGATTAAAGAAATAACATTAGGTAGCGCTACCTCTGGTATCCTATACAATTGTCTACCCAAAGTAATAATAACAATGTGGGGTCTAGACTCATACATAGCATGTCGCTTCCACAAATATGGTTGTCCTAAAAAAACATCACAAACTTCAAGGGGAGAGATATCACACAATACCTCGTCATTAAAGGGCTTGATATCATAGGGTAGATGGCATTGTTGGCTAACACAAAGATCTCTTTCTTGGCAAAGCTAGTCGAAGGTGTAGGGATGCGGGTACGGTGTCATCGGTAGGTCCAGTGGCTTGATGACCTATGCTGAGATCAGGTTCTTCTGAGTGCCTCTATCAACAATGAAATGAAGTGGAGCCCCCTTTACCCACATCTTTGAGTGAAAGAGTTGTCCCCCTTCCTTTGGTTCTTCTGGATCACTTGGCTGGACTTTGGTGGTAGTGATAGTGGCGTTGGGTTCAACATTGATAATCTGCTTCCCTCCTTCTGGATTTTATTCGAAGTCAGAATCTGCCTCTGACTCTGAAGCTTTCAACTCGGCCACCAGTGACTACTTGGAGCGACATTCTTCAGTGTTGTGCCAAGGGATTTTATGGTATTCATGCCACTTTCTTGTGTCCTTCTTCGAATTCTCATTACCCTTCTTGTGTTGCGGCTTGGAATGGTTGTCCTGAGAGTGGCCATATTTTCTCTGTCCCTTGTTTTGTGGGTTGGGGTTGTCTTTTCCCTGCTTCGGCTGTGAGGAGTTTGCAGATCCAAACTCTTTCCTCTTCTTCTTAAATTTTTGCTCGATCTTGACAACATATCTATAAGCTGCACCTAATGATGCGATGTCTAGAAACTCCATTTCTATTTGAATGTATCTATGCAGATAGTCATGGTATTTGAGCACCATGTGTCATTCAAAGTCTTTGATACCCAATTTGGTGCACAGGGTATGGAAACTATTGGTGAAATATGGTACTCTCTGGTATCTTTCCCGACACAGCGTGGTCCATCTTTAGTACTGGTCCTCGTAGCTTCTAACAGGGTAGTACTATTCTTTAATGAAATCCCTGAAGGAATCCCATGTGGGGGAGACCAAAAATATTGCATATTCCTCTATGGTCCTTTTCTCAGAGTAAGTATCCCACTAGTCCTTAACATGGGGCATGCCCTTGAGGAGTGCAAAAGTAATCTTTTCCCTGTCGGAAAAATTGTGGACCGAAAAGTACCCTTCGAGCAGATTCAACCATTTATCTACAACATCCGCATCTATCATTCCTTCAAATAATGGAATATCAAAATTTACTTGTACCTTGAAGGGGGTTGCATGGCCTCTTGATGAAGATGTGTCTCATGTGGGCAGCCGTTGAAGGATCTGTGCAAAGTTGTCTATCATTTCGTTCCTTTTTCGCACAAGGGATTCCTCTAGCAGCATTTTAAAAGGATCTTCTGCTCCATCATCTTTATTCTCATCCCCATGGGTTTTTGTCGGGCTCAGTGCGACCGATATTGCAAAGGTTCGATTGGTTCGAGTCCTAACTTCTTGTACCCGAATCTTTTCAGGGACATGCACGAAAAAAAAATGAAGAGAAGACCGCTCTGATACCACTGATTCGGATTTATGATTAGAACGAAATGAATTACATAATGAATACAATAACACAGAGATACAGAGAACAACAACAAATATCCAGTGAACAACAACTTCTATTGAATAAACAAAATAGGTTGAAACTGTAAAACTGCATAACTGAAAACAACTTGCTCGAATGGTGGTAGCTATCTCTGAGAAGAGATGTGGCTACTACGTTCATTCGTCTAAACAAAATGATTACAATGAAGCTACAAAGGCCTTTTTAACATTACTCATGAATTCCAAAACACTATACACCCAAAAACCTAACCCTAGGAGATGAAGCGCCAAAAGTTATGTGGGCCCTGATGGGTAAGTTGGTACCTCAACTTCCCAGGGTCATAACTTTTGCATACAACCTTTGTTTTAGATGCGCGAGATCCCGCTGGAAAAGTATTTTCAAGAGCTACACATTATGCCATCAAAATATAACTTCATCTAACATTTGACTATGGCAAGCCAAAAAAACATTGTTTGGGGCCTCAAAATGGCCCTGGAAGTACAAAATGATGTACTGACATGAAAAATTCCAAAATAATCCAGTTGGATTAGGTGGGCGGCCACCAATATCCACCTAGAAACTGTGCAGGGCTTCATACAACCCCAAAATTATGGAACCCACAATTACAAAGAATTACAGAAGAACGTGTTGAACTAAAAATTGTCAAGAGGAGTTGGTTGGTATAGGTGGGTGGCCACCAATATCCACCTAGATCAATTTCCCACCAGGGTAAAGCATGGCCTTCTAAATTCAATCTATCAAATGCAATCTTCTACCCTTCATCTATATTGTGAAGGCTAAAATAAAATTCTAGTTGTTGTAACCAATGATTCAATTTTAATGCATCGATCTCACCTTGGTATGGATTTATGTCCACTTTTAATTCCATATTGAATAGGGACTATGAAGGGTTAACGACACTTGAAATTGGATGCTCTTTCTTGGATTCTTTCCTCAAATAATTTCCCGAGTCTTTCCGATATTATGATTTCCCCTCTTATCTGATCTTTCAGTTAGAGCCTCCATAATATATGAACGGTTCGAGATTGCGTGCTAGAGCTTCCATGTGGAGGTTCATATTGCGACTGATGTTGACAACTTGCACTTCCAACTGCTCAAATATCTCTTCTGTTGTATCTTGAGGGTTATTATGAACATAATCGTTTGCTATGGCTAGGGTTTTCGTGACTTATCTTTAAGCCAATTCCTAGATCCTGCAACTTCCCACAAATACCCAAAAGAAAAACCTACTCTGATACCAATATGATCTGTAAATGGCCGTGGATATTCCACTGGAACAGTTTGTCAAAATAGATCTAATACAATACTGAATTTTTTTACTATTAAGGTTATTTTTTCCTTTAGATCTCTAGAATATTTAGTTACTGATTTTATGCTTATGCATGAAATAGATCAAATGTGGAAAATAGAGAACACTAAAATACAATCACACCATCCACAAATAAACACAAAATATGACCCGGGAAACCTAATACGAGAGAAAAACTAGCTAGAAGGTGAGGCTGCTCTGCTCTCTTTTATATGGTATAGAAATGATGTAAGTACAAAAAAAGAGGCACTCTATGTGGAGTTGTCTTTGACCCGTGGCTTGTATGATTGCTACAAAATCTCTCCTCTTATATTATGCTCACACAATACGACTCTCAGATATTTTTCTCATCTATGGAACAAGATACAATGCAAAATAATGGAAACCCTTGTCCTCCTAGTGGCCCGGTATTTAACATATCCCAATAGCCATCTAGGGGTAGGTTTTTGACTTCCTCAACCCTAAATTATGATAAGGTTTTGAAGCTTCTATAATATTCTTGAAATTACATACGTGGCTAGCCCCCATATGCATAAGTAATGAGGGATGATGGGGCACCATTGGAAAGGTATCGATGTGTATAATAACATCACATGGTATGAGATGTGTTGGGAAAGTTTTAAACCCCAAGAAATATGTTTGATGCCTCAAAATGACCCCAGAAGATTCTGGACCCTGATTTTCCAAACTAGGACCTGCCACTAAAATGGCCCTACAAGTTGATTCCTCCAATTTTTTCCACTCTGAAAGAATCGAGATAAATGACAAACAATATATTGATCCAATCTAGATCAATCGATAAACTCAAGTTCTATGTTATCTCCCATGTAACTTTATGTTATAAACTTAAACTGCATGTTATTTTCCATGGAATGTTATGCTATATTAAATTATTGTTATCCTCTTTCACATGTGATGTTAGCATTTTATGTGAACAATTCAAAGAATACTATTAATTAATTTCCATTTGATATTTAAATTTATGATAATTGTTGTTTTAGTATACAAAAATATAATGTAGAAAATATCACATCAATGAAAACTATTAAATATCACTAGCTAACGAAAGTATTGGTTATGCACTATGGATGTAATAAAAGATATATTTTAATATTATAATATGAATGGCATATTAACCAACTAAAAAAATCTCTTCTAAGAGTACTCTTGCGCCACAATCATTGAAGTGATAAGTATTTCAAACTCTTTTCCTAGTTTTGTAAGAAATGAAGACAATTTCTAATTGATGAAAGAAGTTGGGAAAGATGGATTGCTCCAAACATTATAGAGATTCCAAATGGACAAAATCCCAGGGTTAGATGACCTATCCGTGGAATTTTTCTAGGATATTATAAATTTATTGAAGGAGACTTAAGAAGGGTTGTGGAGTCTACTAGAAAAAAAGAAAAATGCTTCGGGCTTAATTGCTTTGATCCCAAAAGAGGATAACCCGACTACTTATGAAAACTTTTGGTCAATATCCTTATGAAATTGTATCTAGAAAATATTAATCCTTATTCACTTAGGCTTTTGTCATAACTTTTTGGTATGGGTGATGAGATGCATTTCCTATGTATCATTTGTTGTCCTAATTAATGGGGAAACATCCCCTTTCTTCATACCAATTAGGGGTGTTAGAAAAGGATGTCCCCTCCTATCCTTGCTAATAGAGGAATGGCTAAATAGATCATTAAAAGAGGCATATTAACCAATCAAAAAAAATTCTTCTAAGAATACTCTTGCGCCACAATCACTGAAGTGATAAGGATCTCAAACTCTTTTCCTAGTTTTGTAAGAAATGAAGAAAATTTGTAATTGATTAAAGAAGTTGGGAAAGATGAATTGCTCCAAACATTACAAAGATTCCAAATGGACAAAATCCTAGGGCTAGTTGACCTACTCGTGGATTTTTTTCTAGGATATTATGAATTCATTGAAGGAGACTTAATAAGGGCGGTGGATTCTACTAGAAAAAAAAGAAAAATGATTGGGGCTTAATTTATTTGATCCAAAAAGAGGATAACCATGTTGGACATATGCCAACAAATTTCCTCATGCGGTCACAAGCACATGCATGCAACTATGTTAATGCACATGCATGCAATCTATTTATGAACTGTTCATGTAACTATGTGATTTATTCATGATCAGTCTATGTAACTGAGTGATAGATGTTATATATACGATCATACCCATAGATGTGTGAGTGCAATGTGTAGTGAGTGTGTGAGAGAAAGACACAATACTGAGGTGTTGTGTGTATGAGAGGAGAGGATGGTTGTATCCCTGAGTTGGCTATTGGTATCCGAACATAGATTTGAAAGGTCTGAGAGTAAAGAAAAAGAGAACCCAGTCGCTCAGTATCAAAGCAGGTGTGCCGAGCTGAACGAATCTCCATGAATCTATGAAATCCATTGGATGAGATATGGCACGCTGAAGAAAGAAATATCAACCAATTCCATGTTGTAAAGGCGAGTTTCTATTGAAACTTACACGTGAAGATCCGTCTGTCATGCGCTGAGGACAAATTCGCACAGAGGGTGATATTTGTTGGAGTAGGCTAACTCGAGAGAAATCTTCCCTCCCGAGTAGCTTTATGACAGTCCCTTTCCGGTGACCCCCGGCATGTGAATTATCCCTCAGACCCTCTGCCACATAGAGTACACTGCCAACACTGTCGTATCTTTCACCTGCCAAGTTAACCGTCGTATCTTGCACCTGCCAATTAAATCTCTATCCATTATAAATTATTAACTCCCTGCATTAATTCGCCACCAAACATTCATGCCTTCGAGCCTGCGTCCTCTAGTGTAGCATACACACTAGAGCATACCCTTCATACCCTTCATTCGACCAGATATTAGAGCTAGCATATGGTAAGCCAAGCCACACCAGTGCTTCGTTCACCCTTCATTCGACCAGAGCGTGGATCGAGCTTCACGGTAAGCCATCTATGCTTGATAATTTCTTAGTAGGACATTTGAATTCAAGCATGATGCAGAGATTTGGGAAAGATTGCTACTCGGGAGGGAAGATTGCTCCCGAGTTAGCCTACTCCCCAGTAAATATTTCTTCTGGGAATGACAACACATGCCCATGCTCCTCTGCATTAGGTGTTATATCCTCCTTTACATTTTCATCCTGCTTCACCTCTGAAAACTACATCAATGGCAAGTGACAGACTGAGTGCTTTGTCAGACAACTTACTCTCCTCTAACGTTCTTTCAAAACTCTCTTTAACAGATGCAACACGATGTTCTGTGTTATCTAGTAGATGGAAATACCTCTGCACTTTATTACCCCATCTCAAATTTACCAGCGAATGTTTCGCTGAAGGAGAAACAACAAAATGGACAATTAATAGTGTCTTGTTCTTTCATTCTGCTCAGCTTGAAAGTTTTGAACTTTCAGTTTCCATGGGTGATATTGATAGAGAGAACATTGGTAAATGTTTTCAGAAATGGGTTCAATGCACATCTTCGAAAAGAGTGAAACAAATTGCTCTCAGCAATATTTTGACTAGCAGTTTCTTGGATGTTCCAACTTCTCTATTTTCTTGCGAATGCCTAACATTATTGACGCTCGAGTGGTTTTTCTTTATACGACTACCCCCTTACTTCAGTGGTTTCAGACACCTTGTGACCTGTTCCTTATCATTCATCTATACAAATGATGATATACTTGATCGTTTCGTATCAAAATGCCCTCTTCTTGAAAATTTGACTGTTCAACACTGTACAGGGCTAAGACATGTGAAAATTTTTGTAGTAACCTTTATTTTTCTCTTGGTAGTTTTGCAGTAATGTTGATTGTCGCCTAGAAAATACTATTCCTGGTGGCATCTGAATCTTTCAACAATGCTCGCTTGTTTTGTTTCATATCTTCAATCCGATAAAGTTTTACAACCCTTAAATTAAATTCCTAACCCTAGGAAATCATAATCATCTATGAGTATTCAAACCGTAGAAATTCTCAAGTAAAGATATTCCAAAACTTTTAAGTGAAGGATCTTCTGCAACATTATGCGAAAATTTTGCAAGCTTTACCGTCTGTACAACACTGCTCACAGCAGTCAGTAAGCAATTATACTAGGGTAATATAACTTCAGGAATGCATGCCATACCTGTTGCGCCTGTTGTGGTAGCGACTGCAACAACATCGGACTGTAACGATCCTGTATAAGTTGTTGCATAGAACATTTACCTGCAGTGACGACGCCCATTAGACTCCATTAACGGTTCATTCTTCTTCATCATTTTCAATATTCACAAAGTATACAAATTGAGAACAGTTTCGACTTAATCTGAGCCCTTTTTCAATCAAATTGTCAGATTAGACATAAGTATATTCAAATGCATTCTCTCTACAGAAAGAAATAACGAATCTCTCAAGAGTCTGGCCAAATCTTAACACCCGCTAGAAAACCTTCAACATCATTTATCGACTCTTAATCTTGAAATATTTAAGATTTCAGGATTTTTGTCACTAATTCACACTGTAAGTTCGAAAGCAAGCATTCATCACTCTTGACATAACCATTGTATTTTATCACCATTTTTTTTTATATGTAATCAATCATCCAGTAGCCATGTTCTGAATGCTTGAATGAGGGGACAAACCAATTGGAATCACCAATTTTATAATCGTGTGCACATTTTCTTTGGATAATATCTTACTTTCACTTACAAAAAAATTAATCTCTGATAATTTTGTTTTCCAAGTTCTGAATAATTTAATCAGTGGAATCATCAAATTTTATAATCATATGCACGTTTTCTGTTGATATTTTTCACTTTTATTTTTGGATCTATGACAATTTTGTGCCGGATATGTTGTTGGTGCTCGATAACATCCCATGTGAAGTCTCGAAGTTACCTGAAACAGGGCGTAGATTCTCTTGCTGCTCTGAGATATACTGATTGACGTAATCTATATACCGTTAATTTAATTGATTGACATTATGAATGACCGATCAGAAACAAAACTTAAGTATACATAGAACAACCTTAACACTTCTCTGGGATACCTTGTTGTAAGGCTCTTCTCTATGTGGCTCTTCTCTAGGAAAAACAAACAAGGTGTCAGGCTCTTCACTTCTGGGGCTATCATTTCAACCATTGGATAAGAAACCACAACTTAGGGGATGTAATTTGTCGAGGATCACACCTGGACTGGACCGCACCAACCGTTAACATGGTTGGATTTTTGGGTGTCTCCTCCCGAATAAAGACACCGTAAGGGTATTGAACTCAGGTCAACTAGCAAACAAAACCCACACCTTAACCCATTGAGCTAGTGGGAACTCACAAGGAGAATAAATTATAGGTAGAAATTTCTCAACTAGATATTGCAATGAGTATAATCCCATAATGAAGATTGGTGACTACTATTGCAAGGGATAAACATTATGAGAGGAGTTTCATAATTGTGAAATAGGATTTCCATAAGAAGCATATTTAATTTCTAATTGACATTTTGATAATAAGATATCACGATAACTGTATGTGTATGATACATGTGATATGAGGGATATGTCTAGGCATGATATATGATGGTTGTTGTAAGTTTGAAAGGATGGAAAGTATTCTATTGTGACAACCTTAGAACCTTGTGATAGGCCTTGATCACCTAAATCTATGTTATATTAGAGGTTTCCATCAAGACCCCCTTTCAATATGACTCCTTAAGTCCATTTTATTGTTGCATGTGAAACCCTTGGCAATATCTATCACTTGAGGGGATATGGTTGAGCCTAGAAAGGTTAATGTAGCAAGGAAGGGGAAAGTGGAATGGCTCTATGGCAAATGCATGTTAAGTGCTAGCTCAGATTAAAAAGGAAATATGTGTTTGGGTGTTTCAGAGAAAACCATGAGTCGAGTATTTCCCATGGTATCCATATGAATACAGATTCATATAGATAAGTATTGGCCTAACTTGCATACTTTATATTTTTTTATGAATATATATCCTCAAGTGATGAAATTGAAATTAAAAAAAAAAAATCATAAGGATGGAATAATTATTTATATAATTGGCTATGATATACATGTTTAATTTGATGAATGGAATGCTAAATATCTTGAAGGTATTCCAAGATACTAAAAGGAATGATTGAACATTGTTGTCTTATATAGCCAACTACAATACAGGGTTGGAATGAAGCGGATGGTAGTGCAGGTGTCACTCAAGAAAAAAAACATGGATTATTATTGAAAAAAAGAGAACATTAATGACATTGTTATTTTAAGGGGAATGTAATATCCCCAGTTTCAATGCCTAGATTATAATGGACCCAGTTATGTGCTAGTTGTAGATAAGTGTTGTAATGAGAATAAAGTTATGTAGATGAACCCATATGTCAAAAGTGTAAGTATGCAAAGGTCAAATTCAAGGAATCACTAATGTCTAGGAATACGTGTAAATGTATTTATAAGGACCATGTGGTAGTGTTACCATGGTATGGTTAGGTTTTTTACTTATCTTAACCCCTCATCACTCTTTTAATGCTAATAATGATTTATTAGAAGGCTAGTTTGATTTAAAAGAAAACAAAAGACTAAAATGGAGAAGAAAGACGCTATTACATTAGGAATTCTAACTATATCATTATTTTTATGCACACAAGAATAATTCAAATGGGACCCTTGTTAACTCTCATCAACTATGTAGAAGAGGAAACTCTTTGAATGAATTAAAAAGGGACTTTTGTAAGGATGCATTGTCTTTAAGGGAAGAGATTACTCTTCATGAAAGGGTAGAAAAGGAAGCTCTTTGAATGAATTAAATTGGGACTTTTGTAGGGATGCATTGTTTTTAAAAGAACAAATTACTCTTCATGAAAGGGTAGAAGAGGAAGCTCTTTGAATGAATTAAATTGGGACTTTTGTAGGGATCCATTGTCTTTAAGGGAACATATTACTCTTCATGAAAGGGGATGAGTAAAATCTTGAGGAGAGACTATTCTCCATGAAAGAGACTAGTAAAACCTTGAGATGATAGTACAATGGCAAGGAAATCATAGAGATAAAGAAGATATTGTAGCATAGTAATAAAGATCAAGATGAATAGAGAAAAATCATGTCCTGTAAAACCTTGTTGTACATCAAGTATTCAAAGAGACATAAATCTGTTGGATTCTAGTTTGAAAGTAGACAATAGATTGGACTAGAACTAAGAGGAAGAGGACTACTAAGGAGTTGAATAACAAGGGAGTATTTTATTGTGTTTTATGTAGTAGCAAAATGTGTACCATGATTAGGTTTCTTAGAGAGATTAAAAATAGAATTCCATAGAAAATTTCTAGGATGCATTTTGGATTGAAGTTGCTTCAAGTTTTTTTATATCGTTCTATAGCTAGTGATCTCATAACCCAACTAAGAGGTGGCATCCACATAAGAATTCCCATATCCCATAATTATGATAGGAATTGTAAACTCATTTATAGCAAGCAAACTTCATCATTAAACACATTGGAAAATTCATGAGACTGCATTATAACCCAGCTAAGGGGTGGCATCCACATAGGAATTCCCATAATGAATAAGAATTGTAAATTCATTTATAATGAATAGGAATTGTAAATTCATTTATAGAAAGCAACTTTCATCATTAAGAAAATTCATGATACTGCACCAAGTAACATTATGAAACCTACATCTCTCTGCGTGGAGTTTTATAGATTTATTGGGCACATACAACATTCCGTAGAACACTCAAGAAGGGTTAGTGTCTCGTTCCAATTGAAAGGAAACTATTTCGTTGTCGAATTAGCTAATTAGTTTTGTTGGTATAGTTTCCGGATGTTTGAGAGTGTCCTGACAATAAATCATTATAATTTTTTTGGAGGTTGAGATTAATATGTATCATTAAATCATTATAAAAAATTTCGGAGGTTGAGATTAATATGTATTATTGAGATTATGTGTTTGAAAAAATTAATAATAACAATTCAAAATAGACTTACAATGTTTAGAGAATAAAAGTTGGGTAAATGTGAATGGCCCATTAAATCAATTATTGTTTATTTAATGGTTACCTGGTTGATCCTGATTTAAAAAAAGATTTTATGTATATTCTACTTATTTTAGGGTAAATGTGAATGGCCGATTAAATCAGTTTAGGGTAAATGTGAATGGCCGATTAAATCAATTATTATTTCTTTAATGGTTACCTGGTTGATCCTGCCAATAGTCATATGCTTGTAGTATCAAAGATTAAACCATGCGTGTAAAAGTATAATCACACAAGTATTGATGTGTGTAATGCCACTTAAGATGCGTGTAACCTCATAAGTGTATCTCGTCATGGAATTGAGAAACCTGATCATATAGCAGATATAGAAAAACAGATCCATGCACTGACAAATTCATTACTTTTAAACAAGTTAACTGTCTTCGTTCCTGCATCCAGAAATATTTCATCTTAATTTACAGTCGCCGGATATCTTAGTTAAATTATTCTCAAAGATATTTGATGAACCTGATGTAATTTTGGTTCCCACAGGCCGATATGCTTTCAAACTGTATGGAATAATGTTGTCCTTTGTATTCATAGTATACTCTAATACAGTCTATCAGATACGCTCCGAGTTTCATTTTCCAGTTCACATTAAAAACTGATCACAGCTTTGTTGCGGATGCAATGTCATCTTCAAAGAATTTCATTAATGCCCCCTTTTTCTCTATATACATTATCCGGTGAAGGACATTTCTATGGCTTAACTCCACACTCTAAATCGATCATGATGTCGCCAGACTTGTGAGATTCTCTCATTTGATGAATCTACGCTTCTCGGGCGTCCGATTTGCTTGTTTGAATGTCATTTGCCACTGTAACGATCCTGTATAAGCTGTTGCATGGAACGTTTACCTGCAGTGACGACACTCGTTAGACTCCATTAACGGTTCATTCTTCTCCATCATTTTCAGTATTCACAAAGTATACAAATTTCGACTTAATCTGAGCCCTTTTTCAATCAAATTGTCAAATTAGACATAACTATATTCAAATGCATTCTCTCTACAGAAAGAAATAACGAATCTCTCAAGAGTCTGGCCAAATCTTAACACCCGCTAGAAAACCTTCAACATCATTTATCGACTCTTAATCTTGAAATCTTTAAGATTTCAAGATTTTTGTCACTTCACACTGTAAGTTTGAAAGCAAGCATTCATCAGTCTTGACATAACCATTGTATTTTATTTAGGCTGGAAAAAAAAATCAAGAATAACATTAAAAAACAATGATAAGGCTCGAATGACTAATTTATGAGATGATGTGGTGATTGTTTGTAACTCTGAATCTTGGTATTAACATGGAAATCATTATAAGGTATATAGGAGACATCACAAACTATGTTGCATGTATAAATGTCTTTATTAGCACACATAAGCTTAGATCTAATTTATAGAATAGATAAGCATATGGAATAGTTGCTTCTTATTTAAAAGTGTTTTTATAGTCATTCTAACATCGTTGTTGTTTACATATTCATTTATAGGGAATTGAGAAAATAACAGAAAATAGACATGAATGGGATGTAGTTATCAAAGGCACGAAACATGTATTCTCTCCAATTCCCCCATGCCCAAGAGGTCGAGTAAGACATGAAAATGTTAATCGCCAAGTAAGGTTAAAAGACAGAATGAAAAAATTCAATATGATGTAGATGCAAGGTTGTGTCAAGCATGAAAGAAGGCATATAAAAGATTTGTCAATGAAGAAATTATTTCCGCTGTAAGTATTTATTGACATTTGTAATTGTGTTTTTTTTAATAATATAAATTAATTATTATTGACTAAATTCATTGAAACTCATTTTCGCAGTCAGTTGCTACGTTTGATCAGCTCAATGATGATTCAAAGAAAAAAATTCATGAAAAAATGAATTGTTGGGATCAAAGTTTACATCGTAGACGTATGGACACAGCTAAACGCATAGATATTGCTTTACAACAAAAAGAAAGAACAAGGCCTTCTAATGATGTAGGGGAAGAAGAGTTGGATGAGCATACCCATATATTAAACTCTGGGGAAACTAGTAATAACAATGAGTACACAGTTTCAAGTCAATTTTTTTGCATGCATTGTTTTCAAGACATTTGAACTTTAGATGGTATTTATTTTTATTATCAATTGTATATTGATTCTCCATTGTTATTGATATGCCTAGCCTGATCAACAAAAATCCCTGGAGAGATCACTGCATAGTTTTGTTGCTAAATATAGTTCAACTAACTTGGATATCCAACTAGCATCGAGTTGTCAACCATTACAACGCTCACCTAGATTTCAAAGTATATTCAAGAAAGTAAGTTTTTCTTCAATACAACCTATTTCATAAAAACACTAAAATCAATATTCTTTTTTTCTTTTTTCTTTTGTGATTTGTTATTGATTATATAGATTATTTTTTTTAATCTATACATTAATGTGCATTTATGGTGCAGGTGTTCTTTTCGGAACCATTACAATCATCACAAACCCCAAAAGATGGTCAAAATATTGAAAAGAATGTAAACGAAACAAACCAAATGCTACAACCATCTTTACATTCAATGTGGCAATGCAAAGTAAGTTTTCATGTATTTATACTTTTATATAATCATTAACAAAATTTTA
>ML787893.1:348102-385945 GCA_009831015.1 Picea engelmannii | reverse complement strand
AGCCTTTTATTTGTGCATGTAATCCAATTTTAATTAAATTTTTTATAAAACATAATATAATAAAACAAATATTTCACAATGGAAAAAAAGTTAGAGGATTATCTAAAGATTAAAACATTTTGTTTTTGTATGGATTGCTACAATTAACATTTCTTCCAAACAAATAAAGAGAAAATCAACAAAATTTTAGAAAATTATAAAGAAGGACCACAACAAAACCATGGTAAAGAAATAATGAATGCATTCAAACCATAAACTTAACTTATAATCAATTCCAGCTATCCCAAAGGCATAAGGCTCATCAAAACCTCTAATATTATGATAAAAAAGTAGTGAAGGATAATAGTTTTTATATTTCAAAAGATATTAATAAATATTTATAAATAATAATAATATAATCAAACATGCAAGGAAAGGGATAAGGTTTATCTTTTATTCAAAGTAAGCAAAGGAAAATTAATGGAATTTGATAAATTTTAAATAAATGAATCATGACTACTGAGAATTCTTAAAACTATGACAAATTTAAATTCCAACCTCTAAGTCCCCGAGGTGTAGGACAGTCGGTGACTGAGTGTGTTGTTAAGCCACTCCGTGATGTTAAAGTCACCGGTTCGAAACCTGCGGGGACAAAAAATCCAACCATGTTAAGGGTTGGTGTGGCTCAGGCCGGGTGCGATCCCCGGGTGATTTTGACGGCTTAGATGCCCCTGAGTCGCGGTTTCTCAAGCCACAGGTTAATCGCAGGTCCTGCACAAATTAACAAACAAAAAATTCCAACCTCTAAAATTATGATAAAAATGTAGTGAAGACTAATAGTTTTTGTATTTAAAAATATATTAATAAATATTTATAAATAATAATAATATAATCAAACAAACAAGCAAAGGGATAAGGATTATCTTTTATTCAAAGCAAGGAAAGACAAATTAATGGGATTTGATAAATTTTAAATAAATGAATCATGACTATGTGAATTCTTAAAACCATGACAACTTTAAATTCCAACCTCTAAAATTATGAAAAAATTGTAGTCAAGGCTAATAGCTTTTATATTTAAAAAAATATTTATAAATAATAATAATATAATCAAATATATAATTTCTTGGGAAAAAACACAAATGCGTCGTCCGTATATGCACCTTCCGTATATGTGCATATACGGACAACAACTTTCTTAAATCCTCATATATGAAAGCACACATATACGGAAAATACATTTGGATTACCGTATATGCGTCATCCGTATATGCACCTTCCTTATATGCGCGCTTCCATATATGTGCATATACGGATGACACATATAAATACACTTATAAATGTGCATATACGAACGACAACTTCCTTAAATCCCCATATCCTCATATATGAAAAAGCACACATATACGGAAGATGCATTTGGATTACAATAAATTTCTTCTGTATATGCACATTCCATATATGCGTCGTTCGTATATGCACCTTCCGTATATGCGTGCTTCCATATATGCGCATATACAGATGACGCATATGCACTTGGATTACCATAAATTTCTTCTATATATGCACCTTCCATATATGCGCGCATCCGTATATGCGCATATACGGATGACGCATATAAATACGCGTATAAATGTGCATATATGAATGACAACTTCCTTAAATCCTCATATATGGAAAGCACACATATACGGAAGATGCATTTGGATTACGGTAAATTTCTTCTGTATATGCACCTTTCGTATATGTGTCGTTCGTATATGCGCGCTTATGTATATGCGTCATTTGTATATGCACCTTCCGTATATGCGCGCTTCCATATATGCGCATATACGGATGACGCATATGCATGTGGATTACCATAAATTTCTTCTGTATATGCGTCGTCCGTATATGCACCTTCCGTATATGCGCAATTTCTTCTGTATATGCACCGTCTGTATATGCACCTTCCGTATATGCGCATTTTCGTATATACACCTTTCGTATATGCACACTTTTGTATATGTGCATACGATGATGCATATATGGACGACAACTTCCTTAAATCCTCATATATGAAAGCACACATATACGGAAGATGCATTTGGATTACCGTAAATTTCTTCTGTATATGCACCTTCCATATATGCGTCGTCTGTATATGCACCTTCTGTATATGCGCGCTTCCGTATATGCGTCGTTCATATATGCACCTTTCGTATATGCGCACTTTCGTAAATTTGGATTACTGTAAAAATTTTCTATATATGCACCTTCTGTATATGTGTCATCCGTATATGCACCTTCCATATATGCGTCGTCTGTATATGCACCTTTCGTATATGTGTGCTTCCATATATGCACATATACGGATGACGCATATAAATACGCATATAAATGTGCATATACAGACGACAACTTCCTTAAATCCTCATATATGAAAGCACACATATATTGAAGATGCATTTGGATTACCGTAAATTTCTTCTGTATATGCACCTTTCGTATATGCGTGCTTCCGTATATGCACATATACGGATGACGCATATAAATATGCATATAAATGTGCATATATGGACGACAACTTCCTTAAATCCTCATATATGAAAGCACACATATACGAAAGATGCATTTGGATTACCATAAATTTCTTCTATATATGCACGCTTTCATAAATTTGGATTACCGTAAATTTCTTTTGTATATGCACCTTCTGTATATGCGTCGTCCGTATATGCACCTTCTGTATATGTGTGCTTCCGTATATGCGCATATACGGATGACACATATAAATACGCGTATAAATGTGCATATACGGATGACAACTTCCTTAAATCCTCATATATGAAAGCACACTTATACGGAAGATGCATTTGGATTACCGTAAATGTCTTCTGTATATGCACCTTCCGTATATGCATGCTTTCGTAAATTTGGATTACCGTAAATTTCTTTCTGTATATGCACCTTCCGTATATGCGTCGTCCGTATATGCGCTTTTGTATATGCACATATACGGATGATTATCTACTACTAGATGGCATCTGCATGTTCATCTACCCAGATGGCATCCTGAGAATCAAGGTGGTCAAGGACGAGGAAAAAGAGGGGAACATAAAGCAGTTCGAGGTACCCGACGTCCTGGATGAAGATCTTTAGGACAAGTGCCTTTGGCTGCAGAGAATCGATCACGAGAAGGATGGGGTTTCATCCGTTTATCTCACCTCTGACTACGAGGCCGTGTTGTAGCACGATCCACTGGAAATCTATGTGAGAAGATTGTTTAATAGCAAAGGGCTTTTTTCATTTCGAACAGCTTAGAAATAACTATTCAACATATCAGGATTGTGAGTATGCACGATTTTTCATTATAGGTATTCAAATTCAAGTTTCCAATTGGGAAATATAAATATGTATTAATAGTTCGCAACAAGGAAAGGCAACAGTCTATTATTGATGGATAAATTTTACATTCTCAAGTTTAATTAAAAAAAATTCATTGTAGTTTCAAGGTCATTAGGAAAGTCAATTCCAGCTTTCAAATTTAACTTATTTGTTAAGTGAATGAACCGTACCCTTAATTGTACTATCGATTCCCAGGTACATGAGAGTGATTTTGTCCATTGATGTGCTTAGTGAGAGTGAGAACGTCTCTAGTCTTGAAATTTTTCTAAAATTAAGGTGTGTTTTGGCACAAGAAAGTGCTTTAAGACCACTTGTAGTGTACTTATATAACAAATTCTGAGAATTTAAAAGAAAGACATGAAATTCAAACTAGAGGAAATAAAAGAGAACCATAATATAGCCCCTACAAAAATATAATTCTTTATTAATATTCCCCAAAAAATGAGCATTGTTCACTAACTCTTTGAGGGGGCAACCTCCTAATGAGCAATGCTCCAATACAATGATAATTCTCGACCAAACATTGCATAGAATTTTACCTCTATAAATAGTTTTTCGCTACCCAAACTCTAACCACTAGTGATCCCAACATTAATGAGTACTTTTTGCATTACATTAACCACACAACAACTATCTAACATGGCTTATTCCATAAAGATTTCCCTTTACATTAATTAACCATACACTAACAACCTAGTGGGCCTTATTCAAAGAGAATGGCCCCATACTTTAATTACCCTCATTCCTAAATACTCATACCTAGGGTAGAACACTCCCAAGGCCCTTAAGGCATAAACTAAGTAAACTAAGTGGCACCAAAGTTATCTACAAGCCACATCCAAAATATCCAACTTTATAGCAATATAAAGGTCACATAAAGGAATGCAGGGATTCTATAGATTCCAAACATCTCCCAACATCAGTGTAAATCATCCAATGAATACAATGGAGACATCTACAACATGGTGGTGCCTTGAAGAAAGACAATTTTAAAGTTGCATAACTAGTACAAATTGGCCCCAACCAAAACCAACAAGCCCCAATGAAAGTGTGGCACATTGCGAACTTCATTGAAAGGCAACACTATGTATGCTGCAAATTTTATCTGATATTATTTTTAATCTAATCTTGTACCCATAAGTGACAATGTTTTAAATGTTTTAAATAGTTTGATTTTAACCTCCCCAGATTTCCTTAAGCAAAAGTTGGTTCCAAATAAATAATAGTAAGAGGATAAAATATCTTTTTCCCTTTATATGACAACGTGGGATAACTAGCACTCAAAATGTCCCATTTCTACTCATTTTTACTCATAATAATACATCCATTAAATTGGAAACAAATTTCTCATTTCCTATATTCACCCATTTTTCTTTAAATTTTTTAATAAAACTTTTAAGTAAGATGAGGTCTGACCAGGAATATCCAAACTCAAAAGGTAAAAAAAAGGTTTGATGAGTAAAAGTGCATGATGTTAATTTAGATGGTACAAACCTAATAGCTCAATATCATATAGAATTGAATCTGTATCGTTTAACTGTTCTATTTTTTTGTTCTTTTTTTTGGAATTAGGTTACATAAATGCAAAAAATCATATTTTTGTTGTTTAAATTGCAGTTCTAAATACATAAATGAATTCAACCAGCTAAAAACCCCTTGAGGCACTCTACAAAATTAGCCGCAGATCCAACAATTTCTTGGTGAATTTCTGACAAATATCCCTAGAAAATATCCCCTAAATATTTACAAATCAATGCAAATATCCCAGACTCTACAAATCAATGCTCTTAATTAATAAGACAAACAAATAAATTTACATATATAAAAAATAGACTTACACTGCACAATCACAGTGAGAATTAGGTTGTCAATCCATCCTGCAATTACAATAAACAATTTTTAGAAACAACCATTAGCTGGTTAAACATGGTCATTATCTTCTCTTTTTTTTTTTTTAATTATTGTAAAATCAATTTCAACATGCCATAAAATAGATGTTAATTGTTTAAGATGTACTGCTAGTGATGTGGAATAAGGACACTTATTCTACCTATTTCTTGGCCACATTTTTGGCAAAAAAAAAAATGAATAAATTTGTGTGTAAAATATACCTCAATTATAAACTGCAATTTAATCTACATTTCTGGTTATTCTACCTATTTCTTGGCCACATTTTTGACCAAAAAAAATTGAACGAATTTGTGTGTGAAAAATACCTCAATTATTAACTGCAATTTAATCTACATTTAGGGAAAAAATTTAAAGGAATTAGTCAGTGTGAAACACTTTAACTATTAATTGCAATTTAATTTATACACAATGTAATTTTAGTTTAAAATGAGATCTTTAAATAGACTCAGAGTATGATCCGTAATGGATTTGAAACCAACATGAATAATGTATGACTCATTTTACTCTCAGAGTAAGATCCATAATGGATTTGAAACAAACATGAATGATCTATGACTCATTTCAAAGTAAAATGAGATCTTTACATAGACTTAGAGTATGATCCAAAATGGATTTGAAACAAATTTGAATGATGTATGACTCAGATTGAGCAAAATATTTAGCAAAGAAACTACACAAGTTGTTGAAGACTCAGAGTATGATCCGAAATGGATTTGAAACAAACATGTATGATGTATGACTCAGGTTGAGCAAAATAATTAGCAAAGAAGCTACAAAAGCTGTTGAAGAAGAGGCTTCCGACAAAGGGATAAAGTAGGAGGTTGCAATTGTTAGGGTATTGGCCACACGTTGACTGAGTCAGCTAACCACTAACCATGAGGAATTTTTAGCTCCCTATATAAGAGCCAAATAATTAACAAAATAAAAATAAAGACTGCACTGTAAAAAGGGGAAAATCAAAGGGAAAGGACGCCTAGACTTCCAGTACCCAACAGATCCCAGTGTTGCCTATATCTTTGCACAGAAAACTAGAATGGTTTTGGCAGAAATAGGAAAGAGACTGATCAAATTCCAGGAAAGAGACTGACCATTCTAGTAGAGCAGACTGCTAATGACCTAGAGAAGACTACTAATGACCTAGAGAGCCATAGACTTAGAGAGCCATGATATCCTGTAAGTTGATAATAAATGCACTGAGCTACACCATTTCCAGCCATGATATCCTGTAAATTGATAATAAAAATAAATGCATTGTAAGTTGATAATAAATGCACCATTTCAATGTCGATTTCCCATTTGGATTTTAAGAGGGAAATTACTGTTTATCATGGTTGTTTATTGTGTGTGTGTTTAATTGTTTATTGTTGTGTGTTTAATTGTTGATATGTGAATGTTGTTTGTGTTTCCACGAGTGTGAATGTTCCCACTAAACCATTCATCACTTCCAGCCAAATCTAGAACAGTGTTAGCAACAGGAGAGTGTTTCATAAATCATGTTGGTGGCTTGAGTATATAATGGGTATGCCTTAATATTTGGGGTGTTGCACATGCACTTTCTGATTTCTTCACTTACTGTATGTTGGTTAGAAAACACACACAACAATTCTTTCTTATTTTGTTTGTTCATTGTGTATTGTCTAGAATTTGATTTACAAACATTGTAAACATGATAACTCCAGCCGAACTCTGTTGTTTTAATAGACAACAGTCTACATCATATCGGTATTTTTCGATTTGGAGATTTCTGTTGTGAATATAGGAGCACGGAACTGTGGTTTGAATTCATATCGTTTGTTTTATTGCTTGGGGTGGAGCTTCCACACACAACATTTTTGTGATCGATTGCTATGTTGGCTTGATCCCTGTTCATCAATTTTGTTTTGCAATTGATTCCTTGATTGGTGTTGATTGCCTTGGAATTAGGAAACAAGCAATACAAGTTGCGGTATTGATTTTCAGTTCTGTAGCAATGGAATCCTGTCCCAGAATTGGAATTAGTGGGGAAATATTGCTTCCCAGAGTGTTGTTGAAGCACATCATAAACAGAGAGGTGATAAACAGTGCTGTAATATCAACGAATAATGCATGATGAAGCACATTTACATTCTAGGACAGTATTTTATTCCACAGAAGATCTATGTTTACTATTTGAACAACAAAGATATATAATTTAATAATCTGGAGGTTGCTCAGTTCCAAATGAAATCATAAAAAATCAAGTGTTTGGAGTGCCAATTATACAAAGCCTACTTCCCAATTACTACCAGCTACTATGTACAGTATTGTTAATCAAAATGGTACATAATTAACAACCAAACATGATATATGATTCAATCACTGCTTTCTATTATTATAACAAAACAAATGAGTATATAATATATACAAGAATAAGAATGCAGTCACAAGAATAAGTGAGAATGAGGGCCCATCTTGCACATACAATAAGCAATTTAAAAGACAAAACATTAATTTGGTATACAGGAATGAAGTATTAATGGTTTTGATCTCTATACCATTTTGACATTGAAGGAGATTTTACTATAAAAGAGAAAATATTTTATTACAGAAGAGATGTTATAGTTGTAAAAACAATTCTAATATGCTACATACCAAGATATCTATCAATTGTTATCATTAGCAAAATTATTCAAATCAAAAGGCAAATGTGTTTGATTGCCTTTATTTGGCATGGATGCAACTATTGTCCTACGTTGTGGATTTGGCATGGATGAAACTTTTCTTCTCCCACGTTGGCTAGACTCGATGAATTCATATGACATATATTCTTCGACATTCACATTCAAGTCCTCTGCTAGAACTCGTCAAGCCCTCCGTCGACGCTTAAAGCTAGGGTTAATCCAACTTTTCTTTCTTCTTAGGGATCCATCCAATGCTTGTGGGTCATTGGTGAAGTCAAAGTCCATTATAAATTTATCATTGAAACCAATAAGAAATCTTTCCAAATCCTCCTTCATTTCCAAACATTTATGTTGTTCTCGTGGTGCATGATGAATTGCATCCTACAAATTTAAATGTATGAAATTTTTAAACAGATGAATCATATAAAACATTCAATTTGATATGTAAATACCATAGCATATTATAATAAAGTAAACTTTAATGGATGAATTTCATACAATAAACAAGGATCACCTGAAATCCTTGTAGTTTCTCTACCATCCCTTGCATAATCAAATCACAATCATCGTTTCCTTGATGAAGGGCATTGTCATCATCTCCTCCAACATTGTCTCCATTCATATTTTCATGAACATTCTCATTGTCCCCATTGGCATCATTTGTGGCATTATTTGTATGAGACATATAAGTGGCTTGTTCTTCTAGAAGCTCATCCACTGTTAATTCCTCTATAGCATCTTCTTGGGCTACTCCATTACAAATTCCATATAGAGCACTGAATTTCAAAACATGTTTGCATGTGTTGCCTCACAATGCCCATGGGCAATCACATACTAGACCATTTGCAGTAGATGCTGATACAATGTAATATTTTGCACGATCTGTCTGACTAATAACCATGTATGCACCTTCAACAATGTCATGAGGACTAACATCATTGTCAGAAATTCTCCTAGATTTCTCTAATGAAGACTCAAGGTACCTCTCCTTCTTCCAGTTTGTTAGAAATCCAGAATCCTTCAAATAGTTTCGATACACAAAAAAAGGTTCCACCCTATTCAATAGGGAGAAAATCAACCAATCCATTCTTCTAGAACATTTACGCCTTTGGTCACGTAAGAATTTTGTCTTCAAGAAGTAATGGTATGATTCAATTGAACTATTGGACTCTTGATTAGCATGAGGAAAGTCCCGATAACATTTTCCCCACATATCTAATAAGAAAAAGATAACCGATCATTAATATGATAAGTCAATATGACATGCAATTATAACTAAATTAAAATGATCTATATATGTTGGGGAAAGTAATCTAGGACAACATAATAAGTAACTTACATATCTTATCCCCTTCCAACCAATGTTTTCTAAAGTAGTCCAAAAATTTAACTTTGCCAGCAAATTTTTCAAAGAATGTTCGCATTGCCTCACTAACAACATCATGATCACGACAACGGTGCATTATCTCACCTAGACTATGAGATAATTTTCTGGCTTATTCAGTGGATGATGCCAATTGAAATTCTTTTTTGACCAAGCACGACGAACATGCCAACAACAAAGGAGGATGTGACAACCCAAAATTTACCTACCAGAAAAATGATATCTTTCTTCTGTTAATTGAACATGATTAACATTTAGAAACCAACTATATTCATCATTAAATGCAATAACAACAAAAATCTTGGTGTATTGGTGCTAATGATAATTCATACATTCATAACATGTAGAATACTTGTCTCACCTCAATTCTTTAATTTCTGCTAATGCATCATCTGTCATGACAGCGTTCAGTTTCCAATTTGGGCACATTGTCCTACATGCATCTAGGAGTGGTCTAAGCCACTGTGTTATATCTGATGTTCTATTGCGTGAACACATTGCCCATGCAACATGAACATCGCTATATTGAGAATCGAAGGCAAGAACTATGTATAATTGGTAATACATAAACCAATACAATAATCAACTTCTCAAATTTAGAGTATTAATTATATTGAATGAAACATTGAACTCAATAGAAACATTAAAAAAACTAATGAAACTCACCCCATATTTGTTTGTGCTAAACATAGAATCCAAAGACAACATGTTGTTGTGAGAATACTTGACCATCATATCAAGCATCCATTCAATTTGGATGCCAATTATGAATGGTACATCCTCCCCTTCTGGTCGTTGGTAGAAAAAAAATGATTTTCTCTCTTGTTGATACCACTTGTTAACACTCAAAGAATCCTTCGGATCTAATTGATATTTATCTTTCAAATGGTCGTTGAATATATTGGAGACATCTTTTCTACATAAATTAAGATCTCTAGCACCCATCACAGAACCAAAGAGCCCATCAAGGATATGTCGTTCAAATATTGTATCAACTTGAACACCAAGTCCACATGGTGTCTTTATCATTGATTGGATCTCCTTTGAAAGACATGGGGTGCTCAAGGACTTTGGATTGCCGGATTTATCATATTTTTCATGGCATGGCCAGCCATTGCAATCCTCATGTAGGTACTCATTATAGATGATAATTGCAACCCCTAACATATCATTCACTTCCTTCGCTATAAATTTGCATTGACATCCTCTTTTTTGGACAAAATTTCGCTTTCTTAAAGATGGTTGTGGATGTCCTCTAAGATCATTTGGGCCATAACAACATTGGAACCTAAAAAATAACCAACATTCAAAGAAAGATCATTACATGTAATAGTAATACCAACAATATTGTTTGGAACTTAGCAATACATATTGAAAAAACATAGAAATTGGATTAAGAGGTGATGATAAATACCGACAATGCATAGTTCAAGGATGTTGGACCCATCATAGAAGATTCACCATCAATAGAGTGTTTCCTATGCAATCTTCATACAAATGTACATGGTGCATCCGAGTTGTTTTGCTCTCCCATAATTAAGTCTTCCAACCTATTGTATGGTATCAGAGCAGTGTGATCAGTAATGCCATCTTCACGTTGTATATCACTTCAAATAAGGTCTTGGCTTGAAAATATATTTTTGTCTAATAAACTTTGAACAGGGAGCTTCTTGATATGTGAATGTTTTGTCTTCTACACCATTATGCCAATTATTGCAATATGCCCCTGTAGCAAATGGTAAATGTAAATCAAACAAAGTTAATTGAAAATATATCTAGTTTAAACAAAAAAATTAGATCAAATAGTAAATGTAATGGTAAATTCCCCATATTTCTAAAGAAAAATTATTAAATAACCACATACCACACTGTGCACCCTAGGAAAACTCAAAATTTAATCTCCCCCAATTTCCTCCAGATAACTCAAAAAACTCGAAGGCGGAGTCAGTTGATTTGGTTGATAATGACTGTAGAAATTCAGGACAGAGTTGTAGTTGTTAAATAGATACAAGCTTGGACAAATTTGATTGTAAATAACTAGAAATAAAATGAGTAATTAAAAATGAAAGAAGATCATTTTATTGGGAACTACTTCAGTCTTTGTTTTACCCATGGCTGGGGGGTTTCAAATCCTAAAAACAATGAATAGATATGGAAAGGAATTCTATGAATAAAATATTTTTAAAAATATAAAAGTGCAGGCTCCCGATTATATTACCTATATTTCCAAAAATTTCATCACAAACTTATTGAGAACAAAATATAATGATTAACTTACACAAAAACACATACAAGTAAACTATTCCTAGAAAGAAGACATCCAATTACATAATCTAAATCATTGAAATATTCTCTTCTATCCATTTTTCTGAATTTCTTATTCAATTTTAAACAAAACAACAAAATTTATTGGAAAAAAAAAAAAAAAAACTTAAAACATTTAGGAGGATTCAGTTTCTTGGATGAATAAATTTAACAATATCTTAATTATTAAAACAAATTCAAGTTGCTTGAATCATTGAAAATGAACCTCAAAAAAAAAATTCACCATTGTATAATGGAACTCGAAGGAAATGAGGAAAAAAAGTATTATTGAACTTACTGCTTGCACAGTCATGTTGCAGACTCTAGCCTTGATGGACTTATGCACACAGAACAACATGATGCTTGGACAAGATTAGACTACAGATGGATTTAACCTAATTGAATATTTAGAGAGAAGCTTCTTTGCTAATTATTTTGCTCAACCTGAGTCATACATCATACATGTTTGTTTCAAATCCATTTCGGATCATACTTTGAGTCTCCAACAACTTTTGAAGTTTCTTTGCTAAATATTTTGCTCAATCTGAGTCATACATCATTCATATTTGTTTCAAATCCATTTTGGATCATACTTTGAGTCTATGTAAAGATCTCATTGTACTTTGAAATGAGTCATACATCATTCATGTTTGTTTCAAATCCATTACGGATCATACTCTAAGAGTAAAATGAGTCATACATTATTCATGTTGGTTTCAAATCCATTACGAATCATACTCTGAGTCTGTTTAAAGATCTCATTTTAAACTAAAATTACACTGTGTATAGATTAAATTGCAATTTATAGTTAAAGTGTTTTACACTGACTAATTCCTTTAAAAAAATTCCCTAAATGTAGATTAAATTGCAGTTAATAATTAAGGTATTTTTCACAAATTCGTTCAATTTTTTTTGGGTCAAAAATGTGGCCAAGAAATAGGTAGAATAACCATAAATGTAGATTAAATTGCAGTTTATAATTGAGGTATTTTTTACACACAAATTCGTTCAATTTAGCTTCTCTCTAAATCTTCAATTAGTACCCAGCAATAGAAAAATAACATTGCATTTGATTCTCAAGATTCGTTTATAGACGTCAACCTGTTGTGAGATTATTTTGGAGATTGTCTAGATGGTTGCAAATGACACTACTTTCATGGAGTTCCAGTCAAATCGCTCCACTAATCACTGAGTTCCCTCGATACTAAACCTATCCTGCTCAATCTTCAACTCCTCTCAGACTTGTAAACCGAAACGCTCTTCCCATGGTCTTCAGGCTCCCAGTTTAATTGCAAATTCAAATGCTGGTAAGAATTCTCTCCCGCTACTACTATGGCGTTGGCTTGGTTGGTAAGTCAATTTAATGGAGAGTTTAAATGCCAAGTCAAATTGGAGTGAGCACTCATTCCCGTGACAGCAACGGATACGACGGTTTAATCGGCAAGTGCAAGATACGAATTTCGTCACTTATGTCGCCAACCCATCCGCATCAGCGATGAATGATCCCCTTCACTCGCGTACCGTGAACCAATGTGGCTGGCAGTGTACTCTAATTGGTAGAGGGTCTGGGGGATAGTGCACACGCCAGGGGTCACTGGAAAGAGACTGTTGTAAAGCTACTCGAGAGGGAAGATTGCTCCCGAGTTAGCCTACTCCGATAATATATATATGCTCGCGCAGGTACATGTGTATGCACAGAACTTGGTAATATTAAAGTGGACTCTTGGTTACATTATCCACACGAGGTATGAAAGCAGATTGTCTTTATAATTAATTGAAGTGGTATGCATTGGACTTTGGTTACATTAAAGAACAAGAAATTCTTTATTGCCTTTATGTTAAATGAGTGGATGTATTAAAAGGGTGGATGTGTCCTATTAAATGAAGATGTGATGTTGTTTAATAAAAGTTTTTTTTTTAAATCTTTTAATTAAAAGTTATATTTTTGGGTTTTAACCTTGAATATAATATTATTCTTTCATTTTAAAAGGGTTTAGTTTAGTATAAGTTGTAGTTTTGGGTGGTTTTGTGTTAATAGAGAAAGTGTAGAGTTCTAAGTTTGAGGTGGAGAAGTTCAGTAGCAAGAATTTAACTTTGAGTTGTGGAGGTTGAAGATGCAGGATCTGCTCGAACAACAAGGCAAGAACAAGAGCGGTGATGATTGAGTCACCGTGAAAGAAAAAAAAGTGTGTTTACCTTGGAGTTGTAAAAATTATTGATTGCATGTAAATGGACATATGTCTGTAAGACCTGGATAGGCATGCATACCCTTGGTTTATTGGGTCACCTATGAAAAGTCTAGACATAGATTTAGGTAGATTGAATATGTGGGGGGGCATGTATGTTGGGTTAACCTTGACTCGGTGAAAGATTTAATGAGTTAAATGTGGTTTTTAGGTCAAAGCAAGTGTTTTTTTCGGGTCCATGTGTTTTGGGTATCCCATGGTATTGTGTCCATGGATTTGCATGTAATGAAGCCTATAAAAGGCTTGGTGAACTCCATTGTAAATGGGCCTGGAGGTAAGTGGTGAAGGCTTGCTTGGTCGGTTTGGCCGGATATGGTCAAAGTTGTTCAAAGGCAAAGTTCGAGGTGGAGCAGTGTGTCCAGTTTAGAAAGGTGGGTCTATAGAAAGGTTGATGTGTTGGAAGGTCAATCAAGTGTTTGAGAATAAATGATGAAGGTAATTTCATATCCATGGAACTTGGAAAGTATTGCAAGGAAGATGGGATCAAATAGGCATGTTTAGCAATGCCAAGTTGCAGCAAAAGTTTTGCACACAAGTGGTTGTGCTATCTAGTAACTCAATCACCATAGGTTGCAAAAGACACGAAGATTCAGGAAGATGTATGAACAAGTCATCTGGTAATAACTCAAATGTGAAATTATTTGGTTGTGATGCTTATGGTTTTTTGTCATCTTTCTAAGAAGGACCCATATCAAACAAGTAGATCTTTGATATGGTGATGATGTTAAGGGATGCAGGTTGTGGGATCATATTACCCACAAAACCATCATGGAGAGAGATGAAGTATTTGATGAACCTCCTTTTATAAAATCAAATATAGTAAAATATGAAGGGTTCAAAGCATGACTAGTAGCAGAAAGGTATTTGGAAGGTATTGATTTCAATGAAAGTTTCTCACTGATTGTTAAAAGCTTGTTTCTATTCATATTGTGTTAGCACTGGTTGTGATAGTACAGCTATATGTTTAAACTATTTTACATGGATTTTTTTGGATAAGGGGATGTATATGGAACAACCAGAATGGTTAGTTTAGAATCGCAACAAAAGATTTTTTTGCAAACTCAAAATTCATTATATGGCATGAAACATGCTAGGAAAATGGTACAAGATGTTTGATTCCTTCATGGTGAGCCAAATTTTACAAGAAGTGAGTATAATCATTGTGTTTATGGTATATTCATTATCCTGGTGTTATATGTTATGCTTGTTGCAAGCACAAGCATGGTTGAGATCAACAGGTTGGCTCAGTTGGTTAGGACATTTTTTTATGCAGGATTTGGGAGCAGCAAAATAAATCTTGGGCATGGAAATACACAAAGACAGGAAATATGGTAAGCTTGGTTATCACAACAAAGGTGTGTGGTGAAGATACTCAGGAAATTCGGTATGAATAATGTGAAACCGGTAAAATCCCTTTGGCTTTCCATTGTAATTTTTCTTCAGGTTTATGTCCTAATTGATGAAGAAGAAAAGTGTTATATCTCTCGAGTATTATATGCTAGTAGGAAGTTTGATGATTGCAATGAAGAAATGGTCATCATTTCACATGAAGTTGGTGGTATTAGTAGACACATGGAAAAACTAGGTCAAGAGCATGGAAATGGGTGCTTCAAACATAGAAGCACAAGTATCACCTACAGTGGTTGCAGTGATTTGGTATGTGGTTATGATTCATGAGATTTGGACAAGCTCATTGGTTAGGTTACTGATGGAGACAAAATGGTCCATGTTGGAGTGAATCGTGCAGGCAAGTTCACGTAACAGTATTGTCAAAGAAGTTGCAAAGCTGTAATGGTGTTTGGCTTCTCTTGGCTTGCAAAAATGGTGATGAATTAATTAAGGGAATGATATATCAGGTAAATTGTTGTCAAGGTGGATATTGTTGGTAACATGCCAACGAATTTCGTCATGCGGTCACATGCACATGCATGCAGCTATGTTAATGCGCATGCATGCAATCTATTTATGAACTATCCATGTAACTATGTGATCTATTCATGATTAGTCTGTGTAACTGAGTGATAGATGTTATATATTTGAGCATAACCATAGAGGTGTGAGTGCAATGTGAAGTTAGTTTGTGAGAGAAAGCCGCAATACTAAGGTGTTGTGTGTATGAGAGGAGAGGATGGTTGTATACCTAGGTTGGCTATTGTAATTCTCCCTTGAATAAACAAATATTGATTATCATTGTCGTGGTTTTTTTCCTCATTGGGTTTCCACATAAATCACTCTATCAATTGTGTGATTGATGTTATGTTGTGTTTTCTTTGTTGTTCTCATTTTTTCATGATCTGTTTTTTTTCCGCTGCCCAACAAACCCGACTACTTATGAAAAATTTTGGTCAATATACTTATGCAATTGTATCTATAAAATATTTTAAAAGCTCATAGAAAGAAGTCTCAAAAATGTTTTTCAAATGAACTCTTAGGTGATCAATATGGGTTTCTGGAAGGATGATAAATCCATAAGGCAGTGGGGATAACAAAGGAAAGCATACACTTGATCAAGACCAGAAATAAAATATCGATGGTACTTGAAGTGGACCTCTCTAGGGCCTATGATAGCGTGAGTTGGATTACCTAAGATTGATCCTTATTCACTTAGGTTTTTGTCATAACTTTGTGGTATGTGTGATGCGATGCATTTCCTCTATATCATTTGTTATCCTAATTAATGGGGAAACATCCCCTTTCTTTAGACCAAGTAGGGGTGTTAGAAAAGGATGCCCCCTCTCCCCTCTCCTATCCTTTCTAATAGAGGAAGGGATAAATATATTATTAAAAAAGGCATCATAAAATGGTATCTTCAAAGGAATCTACATAGGTCCTATTTGCAATATCACACCCTCTATGCATGGATGATATCCTGATTTTCTGTGAGGATTCTAGAAGGATAGTCGAAAAGTTTAAAAATATACTAGACTTATTCTACAAATCTATAGGTATGATAATAAATCTAGACAAATCCACACTATCCATGTGGGACATTCCTTACTAGTTTATTGATGTGGATCAAGGACTAAAGTACTTGGGGTTCCACTTGAAATGAAAGTTGTACAAAAAATGTGATTGGAAATGGTTGGTTTCCAAAGTAGAAAAGAAAACAAACCATCTGTGCAATCAGTGTCCATCAAGAGGGGGAAGACTAGTACTTGTTAAAATAATACTGGAAGCCATACCAGTAATGGATTTCATTCACTTGGGTTTCGAAAGCAATATTGGAGAAAATTAGGAAATTGTGCTATAAATTCATTTGGTTAGGAGATAACAAAAATAAAGGTCTTGGGTTGGATTCCTAGGAAAAAATGGCATCTCCAAAACAAAATGGAGGATGGGGCCTAAAAAACTTATTCCTCTTATTCAATGCCTTAGCCTAAAAACATGTATGGAGGTTGGTACAAGGCGAAGGATTGCGGGTCCTAGTAATTAGAGCCGAGTATTTTTACCTAGACACAATTGAGGAATGGGTTAGGAACATATTAAAATAGGTGCATAATGCATCAATTATCTGAAAGTTGTGAACTCATATTTCTAGTCAATTGGTCACTGGATAATCTAGAGGGTGGGTAGAGGGTATAAAGTCTAGATTGGGATTGATCCCTAGATAGAAATTAAAGGTCTCCATAGATTAACGCCTTGGGTGATACACGAGTTAAGAAACAAAGGGATATTTACACCAAGACATATTGTGAATTGGGAGAGATCTACAAATTGGCAACATAAATGGCTCACTTGGGAGGAGGTAGGACTGGGAGAAGAACTAGTGGAAGTATGGTTATCATACATAGGTTCTTTGAAAGAGAGAAATGTCAAAATAGGGGAATAACATGACCAATTGTTATGGTCTCTCAACCCTACATGGACTTATGTGCCCAAACTAGGATACATAGCCCTTTTTTAGGAAGGCTTGGAGGGACAACTAGTTTGGTGGTGGAAAATAATCTGGAGTTTAAGATGCCCCTCCAAAAATAAAATTTCTATGTGCATGACCTTAAATAACAAGGCTCCAACATGGGGGGTTCTACAAAAAAAAAAAAATATTGGCCCAAGTTGGTGTAGTTTATGCTAACAAATAGAGGAAACAATTGATCACTTACGACTTGTCCTTTCTCTAAAGAGGTTTGAAAATAAGTTGGCTACATGAAAAGGTTAAGGAATGCATGGGAAGGAGAAAGTATTGAAGAAGGCTTCAAGATTTGGTTTATAAACAAGGATACAAATAAGATAAAATATCTTCCACTAAATATATCTTGGGGAATATGGCTTGCAAGAAACCTGAAGCTATTTGAAGGATATGAGACACTTCCCCTCAAATGTCCAATCTAGCCTCTAAATATACTAAATGCATATCCACAATGATGCAAAGAGACGCGACCGTACCCCCCTTTCGTGCTCTCCCGCTCACAGGATCGTTCCTATTCTTCTCTCTCTGAGTCGAAGCGGTTTTTTTAGATCCCCTGCCGGAATCACTATGCAAATTCCTGACCCAGTCCACAAGTCTTTTCCTCACCTGTCTCGGCTTCTGCACTTAGCCGTAGTTATCCCTGACTCACTATCAGGTTTCGGGGTTTTGGACTTTCCGCTGCCACAAACCACTGTCCTCATGAATTCCCGATCGCCGATGAGCTCTCGGCTCCTATGCGCTAGCCCTCCTAGTTGAGCTTCCATTATATGACCACTACCTTTGATACCGTGGCCTTACCTCACAACCTCGTCGGTTGAACCGTCGAGTTTTCACCCTCCTATTCCACGAGTCCCCGAATGCGAGACTTCAATGGAGTGTTGACTCCTATCTACAAGCAACGTGTGTCCAACCGTCGGCCGCGCGGTCCCACCTTATGTTCTGCCACCCGTCCACACAAATCTCGGCTCCTCGTCACTTCGCGACTCCTAATGCCAATACCTCGGGACTTCTCGCAGCGAGATCCCAAGGGCTTCGTGCCACCTGTACTCCACTCGCCAACTCTGCTATGGACCACACTAACCTCTAGCTGTCGGGATATCGCCTTCTCGCAACCTCGCGATCCCCACGCCAAAATTCTCGAACCTCTTCTTGCGAGGTCCCGAGACACGATCCCTCGCGTGGATCCAACGGTCCTCCTACGATCTGGATCCAATGGTTGTCCTTCTCTCGCTTACTCGCAACCTCGTGACTTTTAGTACCAAATGCTTGGGCCTTTACCCTACGAGCTTCCGAGTTCGCGAGATCCTTATATCTCTAACACACGTCCTCCTCAATGGATAGTCCTGATCCTCTCGCTCCTTCTCCGCTTCGCGTCCTCGCGCCTCGGGACTTTGAACACCCAATACTTGGGCTTTCACCCTGCGAACTCCCAAGTTCGCAAGATCATCTAGATCTCTGCCACCTGTCCTCCTCAGATGGACGACTCCTATCTTCTCGCCACTTTTTTGCCTCACGACCTCGCGCCTCGCGACTTTGAGCCACAATTTCTCAACCCTTCCTCTTACGAGCTCCCGAGATGCGAGGCGCCACCTATCCGCTTGCCGACTCCCATGGCCCCATCTCATTCTCGAGTATCGATATCTCGAGATGACGTCAGCTAGGCCCCACAACATGGAGCTCTCGCCTCCTCGCCACTCGTGAAGTTGAATGACTTCCTCTTCCAACCTCCAGTGCCCGAGTTCCCGATGTGGGAAATCTCGTGACACGTGTCTGCTCCCAATGAATGGCCCAGATCCTCGTCGCCATTTCCACTTGTTGTGGCTCCTCCTGGACGTAATCTCAAAGAGTTCTCTGTTCTCCTATGCCTTCTTACACACTTTCTCGATGCCCTCCTGGCGGAGTATCTCTTCTCCCAGCACCTCCAACAGTTCTATCCTTCTCTGTGCACCTATTCACTTGCTCAATGCCCTCCTGGCAGAGCTTCTCAGAACCCTCAATGATTCTGGTCTTCTGAACTCAGGGCAGAGTTCCTCCCTCTGTGCACTCCTTGCACACACATGCTCAATGCCCACTTGGCAGAGCTCTACAGAATCCTCAGTGATTCTGTCTGCAACTATGTCTCATCTACACAACCTTGCCTCCTAAGGTGTTCAGCTACCTCACAGGTCTTATTCCTGAGTTGATGATTTCAGTCTTGTGCCTCAGCACGTCTTTGTCTGACTCCTCAGAGTTCAGAAATGCATCCTCAGTGCACCAGTTCTCAGAACCTCAGCGTTCTGTCACACCCTCTTGGTGTGAAGCCTCAAAGACCCCTACCTGAAATCACACAAACTCCCTGCAAATGCTTAACAAACATACATTCACAGCATATATATGGAACACACACACAGACATCCATACAATACAGAAATCATGCAAGAAAACTGTTGTTTGTATTAATGATGGCAGTAATGCCTGTATCTTTACAATGGTGTTCCTGAACTCTCCTCGGCTCTTCTCTACTCTAACTCCTATCTGGCCTAACTCAAAATGAGATCTCAAAATCTCTTTTACCTGAGGAGGCTCATCGATCACTTCCCTCCAGGTCTACCTACTCTAATAAATTACAATCAATGGGTTGTCTAGTCCAGCATCTGGATCTAGACCTCAGCCGATATAGCATTTAAAGCTGATCTTATCTACAGCCTGCTCAAAGGCACGGCTTCCATGGCTCACCATCCTAAGCATTAAATTACATTCATTTAAATTTCGAATTTGAATGAGGCTGCGCCTCTCTTCAACCTTTGAATGCATGTGCGCTGACGTGGCTGGTTGGCTGACTGACTGCGTGGAGAGATGCTCCTGCATCATACTCCACAGCTGCAAAAATCATGAGCTCCTGCTCATGAGCTTTCCCTCTGAGCTGTTGGAAATCCTCCTGGATCCCAAATCAGTCTTTGGAGCTTTCCCTCTGCTCCATTCTGCCGTTGTTGCTGCTTCCACTGTGTTGTTGCTGCTTCCTTTTCTCAACCCAACTTCTCTTCGCTGGTACTCTGCGCTGATCTCAACATCATCTCCCTGATTTCCTTGATCACTTCGTCCAGCTACTCCAGTGGCTGGCTCTGCTTTTGCAGTCTCCTCAGCTGCAAAAAATTTTGGCCATTGGGAAGATTGCTATGATCTCCCATGCCATCTTCTTCATCTTCATCTTCATCTTCATATTCATCTGTGGCCTCAAGTTGCCACTCTGCTGTATACTTCAGCTCTGCAGTCTCTTCTTGACTGACCTGCTGTTCAGTAACCCTCTTCTCTGACAGCTCAAATTCTGCCAGTTCTCTTGCTCGCTCTAGATTGTTCAACCAATCCTCCAGCATCTCCAGCTCCATCTCCCATGGAGTGATAACTTTATCTGCCCGCTCCTCGGCTTCTTTTGTTGCTAGCTTCAGTGCTACTACTTCTTGCTTTTCATCTCCCTAGCTGAATATGCTGAAACACTCCTCAGAATGCTCGCTTTCTCCTTCTGCTTCTGCTTCTTCTTCTGCTGTCAGCTCCAATGCTACAGCGCTCTCAGCTTGCTGGCTGAATGTGTTGAGACATTCCACCGAATGCTCATTCTCTTCTTTCATTTTTGCTTGGGAAGATTTTAAAGTCTGCTCCAATTCCTCCTCGACAGTCATCATCAACTCAAAATTCCTTTTGTTAGTCACAACTGACTGCTCCCCTGTTGTTGTTGTATCATCGACAACACAATTTTCTGCCTCCTCATGCGCAGATGGTAGGAATACTCCAATTCCCCCAATCATCAAAAGACCATCCTGATCTTCCTCCTCTGTCAGCTGCACCTGCTGATCCAAACTCACCTTTGAGCTCATCTTCTTTGTCAGCTCTCCTGGCTGATTCCAACTCATTTCTGAGTTTATGAGACCCTCAGATAGTCTCATCTGCTCATCCCTGACCACCTGACAATATGGGGTGTCTCTACTGCCCTCCTAGTAGACTATGAGATCAATCGATCCCATCTTCATCAGCAATCCTTGCTGAATTGAACTCTTCATGAGACCTTTAGATGGTCTCAATTGTTCATCTCTGCCCACCTGGCAGTTCAATACGTTTCTTCTGCACACCTGGCAGTCTTTGATGCTTCTGCTGCCCTCCTGGCAGTCTTCGAGATCCTGCAGTGATCTTTGATCATTGCCCAGCTGGCAATGAGAAATTCCTTCCCTGTCCTCATGAAAGTCTTTGAGATCCTCAGGTGATCTCAATCTGTTGCCCTCTTGGCAATCTGGACTTTCTTCTGCTCAGCCCTCCTGGCAGTCCTTGAGATCCTCAGATGACCCCAATTCATTCTCTGTTCCCTTGCCCATTTGGCAATATGGAAACTCTCCATTTCTCTCCTGGCAGTCTATGAGATCCTCAGACGATCCCAATTTATCTTCTTCATCATCCCAACCATCGAGACCCTTTCCAGTCTCTGGCCAACAGTGATCAATCATCTCTTCCTCTGTGGCCTTGAGGTTTTCAGCATACCTCAACCATTTTCTCAACAGCCTGCGCTGTCTCATGACCATCAGCTTCTTGACTGGCCAACTCACCTTCGGCTTCTGCATGGGCCATTCATAAACCCATCTCTTCTTTTTATCCTGCCGCATCTTCAATTCGAGCACCTCCATCTCTCGCTTTATGTTAGTGAGCTCCTTATCCATTTCTGTTGCATTCATCAGCTTTGGGCTCCTCCTTTCAGCATGCTTATGGCTTTCAGTAGCCATCTTGTTGTGTCCATCTGCCTCCCTGACAGATCTGCTTCTGTCACTCCTGCAATCCCAAGTGCTCAGCTTCATCTTTCTCACAGTCCTGCTAACTATCTGTGGACTTCTACCTACCTGCAAACATGTCCTCACAGAGTCTTCAGTAACTCTGTCTTCCCTCACCTGCAATATACAGATGAAATCCCGCTCTGATACCACCTGATGCAAAGAGACACGACTGTACCCCCCCCCAGTCGTGCTCTCTCGCTCACAAGATCGTTCCTATTCTTCTCTCTCCAAGCCGAAGCGGTTTTTTTAGATCCCCTGCCGGAATCACTATGCAAATTCCTGACCCAGTCCACAAGTCTTTTCCTCACCTGTCTCGGCTTCTGCACTTAGCCGTAGTTATCCCCGACTCACTATCAGGTTTCGGGGTTTTGGACTTTCCACTGCCACAAACCACTGTCCTCGTGAATTCCCGATCACCGATGAGCTCTCGGCTCCTATGCGCTAGCCCTCCTAGCCGAGCTTCCACCATATGACCACTACCTCTGATACTGTGGCCTTACCTCGCAACCTCGTCGGTTGAACCATCGAGTTTTCACCCTCCTATTCCGCGAGTCCCCGAATGCGAGACTTCAACGGAGTGTTGACTCCTATCTCCAAGCAACGTGTGTCTAACCGTCAGTCACATGGTCCCACCTTATGTTCTGCCACGCGTCCACACAAATCTCGGCTCCTCGACACTTCGCGACTCCTAATGCCAATACCTCAGGACTTCTCGCAGCGAGATCCCGAGGGCTTCATGCCACCTGTACTCCACTTTCCGACTCTACTATGGCCCACACTAACCTCTAGCTATCGGGATATCGCCTTCTCGCAACCTCTCAATCCCCATGCCAAAATTCTCGAACCTCTTCTTGTGAGGTCCCGAGACACGATCCCTCGCGTGGATCCAACGGTCCTCCTACGATCCGGATCCAACGGCTGTCCTTCTCTCGCTTACTCGCAACCTCGTGACTTTTAGTACCAAATGCTTGGGCCTTTACCCTATGAGCTTCCGAGTTCGCGAGATCCTTAGATCTCTGACACACGTCCTCCTCAATGGACGGTCCCGATCCTCTCGCTCCTTCGCGGCTTCGCGTCCTCGCGCCTCGCGACTTTGAACACCCAATACTTGGGCTTTCACCTTGCGAACTCCCGAGTTCGCGAGATCATCTAGATCTCTGCCACCTGTCCTCCTCAGATGGACGACTCCTGTCTTCTCACCACTTCGTCGCCTCGCGACCTCGCGCCTTGCCACTTTGAACCCCAATTTCTCAACCCTTCCTCTTACGAGCTCCCAAGATGCGAGGTGCCACCTGTCCGCTTGCCGACTCCCGTGGCCCCATCTCATTCTCGAGTGTCGATATCCTGAGATGACGTCATCTAGGCCCCACAACACGGAGCTCTCACCTCCTCGCCACTCGTGAAGTTGAATGACTTCCTCTTCCAACCTCCAGTGCCTGAGTTCCCGATCTGGGAAATCTCGTGACACGCATCCGCTCCCAACGAATGGTCCAGATCCTCATCACCATTTCCAGCTGCTGTGGCTCATCCTGGACGTAATCTCCCTTGACGGTCCAGATCTGTTCTCCTGTCGATCGAATGGCTGTCGCTGCTCCTCCTGAGCTTCTGCGCTTTCTTCCCTGCACTTGGGAGAATTTCACTCTTTCAAAGGTCTTGGCCTTTGTTGTCTTCTTCCTCCGCGAGCTCCTTGAGTTCGAGTCTCGCACGCGGATGAAACGTTGCCCTTCCTGAGCTTGTTCTTCTCAAATCTTTGGAGGTTTAACCTCTACCTCCTGTAGAGTCTTCGCGCATATACCACGATGTCTCTCATGAGCTTCTTCGAACACTCAGACACCTTGGGATTTTATCCTTCTTCTTCCTCAGATGGAGAATGAAATGGATGCCCTCCTGGCTATCCTTTTGCTCAAGCTTCTTCTTGAGTACTTCTGGGTATTCAACAACCCAGTGGAGGCCCTTTAGTAGACTCTCCCTTCACATCCAGTACTCAAAGTTCTCCTGTGCCTGCTTGCACACTTTCTCGATGCCCTCCTGGCAGAGTATCTCTTCTCCCAGCACCTCCAACAGTTTTGTCCTTCTCTGTGCACCTATGCACTTGCTCGATGCCCTCCTAGCAGAGCTTCTCAAAAGCCTCAATGATTCTCGTCTTCTAAACTCACGGCAGCGTTCCTCCCTTTGTGCACTCCTTGCACACACACGCTCAATGCCCACTTGGAAGAGCTCTACAGAATCCTCAATGATTCTGTCTGCAACTGTGTCTCAGCTACACAGCCTTGCCTCCTGAGGTGTTCAGCAACCTCACAGGTCTTCTTCCTGAGTTGATGATTTCAGTCCTGTGCCTCAGCACGTCTTTGTCTGACTCCTCAGAGTTCAAAAATGGATCCTCAGTGCACCAGTTCTCAGAACCTCAGCGTTCTGTCACACCCTCTTGGTGTGAAGCCTCAAAGACCCCTACCTGAAATCACACAAACTCCCTGCAAATGCTTAACAAACATACATTCACAACATATATATGGAACACACACACAAACATCCATACAATACAGAAATCATGCAGGAAAACTGTTGTTTGTATTAATGATGGCAGCAATGCTTGTATCTTTACAATGGTGTTCCTGAGCTCTCCTCGGCTCTTCTCTACTCTAACTCCTCTCTGGCCTAACTCAAAATGAGATTTCAAAATCTCTTTTACCTGAGGAGGCTCATCGAGCGCTTCCCTCCAGGTCTACCTACTCTAATAAATTACAATCAATGGATTGTCTAGTCCAGCATCTGGATCTAGATCTCAGCCGATCTAGCATTTAAAGCCGATCTTATCTACAGCCTGCTCAAAGGCACAACTTCCATGGCTCACCAGCCTAAGCATTAAATTACATTCATTTAAATTTTGAATTTGAATGAGGCTGCGCCTCTCTTCAACCTTTGAATGCATGCGCACTGACGTAGCTGGCTGGTTGGCTGATTGCGTGGAGAGATGCTCCTGCATCACACAAGTAGAGAAAAAACAAACAATAAAAAGGACAAAAGAAGAAGTTATCAATAAGGTCGTTCCATGGGCATACTTTAATGGTACCTCTCAAGGGAATCCCCTAAAAGGAGGTTCTAAATGAAGATCTCTCCTCAAATCATAATATAGCATTCAAATCTAGGATTAGGCATAAAACTAACAATTATTGTGAACTAATGGCTCTCAAATTAACCATACATTTACAAAAATTTGGAGATTATCTACTAGTTATTCAATGGTTACAGAAGGAAGCATCACTCATAAATTTCATTTTATATCCACTTTTCGATGATATCCAACAACAAATGACAACCTTCTCTCACATTTCTTTGTCTCATATCTATAGGGACAAGAACAAGATACTTGATGGCCTTTCAAAAGAGGCATTGGGGCTAGAGAGGGGTACTTGTACCATCTCCATCTTTTGGGATGGGAATACAAATGATTTGTCTCATTCACCTTGGCTATAAAATTATACAATGGATAGATTCTTGATTTTGATCTTTGAAAGATGTATTTTTATCTTTTAAAGCCATGAATAGTCATATTTTGTTGTAAACACAACTCACAATTTTGTTATCATGGACAAATCTTAGATCCTACTGTTGAAAGATGTAATCTATATCCTTTTAAGTCGAGGAATAATTTTATTTTTTATTTATCTCTAATATATAAGACATGTATATAGAACTGTTATGCTCAATTAAGCTACAAAGTAATTTTTTTAATTTTTCCTTAAAAAAACTGTTAACCAATAAAAAATATAACTAAAAATACAAGAAGGAATTATTTTGCCAAAAGAATATAACATATTCATTAAAAAGTTATCAATATTTTCTAAACCATGACCATATATTCATATGGTAATTTTAATGTCAAAAGAATATGACTTTAATCTTTGAAGTTCTAGTACATTATCCTCATCAATTAAACACACAACTTTTAAGGTTATAAACCATCTATATGAAAGTTGGATTTGAGCAAATTTGGGCTCGTCAATTAAACACACAACTTTTAAGGTTATAAACCATCTATATGAAGTTGGATTTGAGCAAATTTGGGTTCATTGGAAAATTTATGACCAATGCTACATGATGTAATCACCAATTTTCTAATCAAAAATGTTAATAATTCTTTTTAATCATTAAATATTCAACATTAAAAAAAATGTGCCCAATTGAATCAAAATGCATGCTATGATTAGTTGCTCCATTACTAAATACTAGGACTAAAATAATCATATAAAATGTATCGACCCTTAATTAAAAAATATAAATTTATGAAAATTCAAGGAAACAAAGTGATCATTGCCAAATAATCTAATTTGGGTCCTTGAAGCTGAAACATATCCAAATTGAAAACTATGACTGGAATGCTTATGATAAGACACAAGATGACTCAACTCACTTATTAAATTTGAAAAATTATACTATGTAATAATTAAGTAAGCAATCCGTGAAATTTTTTCAGAAAAGAAGAGCGAACGGGAGCGCGACCTAGCGCGCGAGGATCTCAACATAGCGAGCAGGGTTTCCCTAATCATGGACGCTGGTGGGGGCGTCGTCCCCACCCCAGCCCCTTTACTAGAGTTTGAAGCTTTCAGGAAGCTCGTTTCCAAAGCCCCCAAAAGACCGTTGTCTGCAACACAACATAAATTCGTAAAGAAGTTGGATTGTATCCCAAGCGTTGAACTACCTTTAGAAGAAACTTGCAGATCAACAGTCAATCTAGCAGACAGAGGTCTTATCAGGTAGTTTACCAGGCTCTGGCCCTCTCCCAAATCCATCGAAGCTTGGGTGCAGAGGAACTGGAGCCCGCTCATCCTAGAAGGTATAAAGAGTCATTTTGTAGGGAAAGGATACTTTGTATTCGTGTTTGAAAACTCCGAGGACAAAAACCTCATTTTCAGAAATGGCCCATACTTCATGGAGCCACAGAGGTTATATCTGAACAAATGGACCCCGGATTTTGATCCAGCTCAGGATGTGCCATCTGTCGTTCCAGTGTGGGTCTGTCTACCTCACCTTCCTTTACACTGCTAGAATAAAAAATCATTGCATGCAATCGACAATACGCTCGGAAGGTACATTGACCAAGCAGTGAGAAAAGACTAGTATTCATGCGCACGGATCTCTGTGGAGGTTGATCTGGAAGTGGGATTACCAGAGGCAATCAAACTAACTGATGCAGATTGGACACATATTCAAAAGCTAATTATGAATAGTTACCCTTCAAATGCCGGCACTACCATGGCTACGGCCACTTTGCAAGACACTGTAAAAAAAAGAATGCAGAAGAGAGTGAGAACGTGAAAGTAAATCAATGGATCACAATTCATAAAACATGGACATCAAAATCTAGAAGCAAAGGATCAATAAAGAACAACAACCCTGGGAAATTGGGGCAAGAGAAAAAAGACAGGAGTTCCAATCCCATGCCACAATCAAGACCTCAAACAGTAGAGCCCAACAAGGACATAGAAGAACCAGAAGAAAATATGGACAACAGGGAACAATCAAAACCCCCCCCAAATGGGAAAGACACAGGGGAACAAGGGCAAACGACGGGAACCCTGGAAGTATCCCCCTCTCCCTCATACGTTGACATAGCCAGAAAGAAAGTATTAGAATCACCAAGCTCCTTGGAGGATGAGATCCTAGAAAGGCTAGCCAAAAGAGCAGGAAGGAAGTCCCGCAGAGAAGCAAGGGAGGAAGAGGCAAAAAGACAAAAGACCCAAGGAAGCCAACCTACCATAGAAATGTCAATCAGCAGAAACACAAGAATAAGGTCTCTAAAAGGAGGAGGCCCAACCACCCCCAACAATAAGTAATGAGAATCGTTTCTTGGAACTGTATAGGTCTAGGGAATTCGTCGAAAATTGAAGCGGTCAAGGATCTGATGAAAGCGGAACCAACAGACATCCTCATGCTCCAAGAGACAAAAATCGAAGGGGAAGCCCTTCTAGAGATTAGCAAAAAGAATTGGCAGAAGAATACAGGAAAAGAAATAAGTGCAAGGGGCTCCTCTGGAGGAATAGCAACCCTATGGAAGGAAGAACAGTTCAGGCTCATCAACTCCTACAACACTCAACATTGGAGTTTTACAGAGATGAAACACATAGCAAGTAAGTTAGCCATCGCATTATTCAATTTATATGTACCAACTTTGCATTCTGAAAAGAAAGATTGTTGGAAAACTTTAAATGAGTTTCTAGAACTAAACTCCCCAAACAATATAATCATTGTGGGAGACCTTAACCTCATCATGAATGATAAAGAAAAGAGGGGAGGAAGGACCAGTAAGGATCAAATGATTTATGTAGTAGAAGACATGATACAATATTGGAATCTAATGGATTTTAAACCACGCAAAGGGTTTTACACCTGGACCAATAATAGGACAGGGGAGGATCACATATCTGCCAGATTGGATAGGTTTTTGGTCCAAAGCACTTTGTTGATGGAAAGGAAGCTTATCTCCTTAGCCATCCTCCCCAAGCTCACCTCGGACCACAAACCCATCCTGCTTTTGCTAGAGGAGGAAGAAAAACTAGGGCCAATCCCATTCATATTCAGCCCATTGTGGAAAGAAAAGAGTGGTTTTGCAGAGACGATTCGACTGGCATGGTCCACCTCAGTTACTGGCTCTCCCAACTATGTTTGGGAACAAAAATTAAAAATAACAAAAAAGGCCCTCAAGGAATGGAGCAAACTCCTAGTAAGCAATCCCAATACCCAAAGAAAGGACTCAGTGCAACAGCTGGGAAAGTTGCATAGTGAAATGGAAACAATAGATATTACTAAAACAGAATTGGATAAGGAGCAAGCAGCCCAATGTAAAACTTACCTCTCCTTCATAAATGAAGAAGAATACTAGAGATTAAAGTCCTACAGCCTTTGGCTAGAAGCTGGAGACAAAAACACATCTTACTTCCACCGTCAATATAAAGCTCGTCTCTCCAGGAACCACATCACTGAGATTACAACCAATGACGAGAAGCTCTGCACAGGAATAGACCAAATAAAGGCTATTGTTGTCTCACATTTCCACCATCTTTACAGCAAAGAGAACAATAATGAAGAAGGCAATAAAGAATTCCTCAAGAACATCCTAGCACTGGTCACAAAAGAAGATAACACAACACTATTGAGGCCAACCAACGAAGAAGAAATCAACAAAATCATCTGGTCCATGGACCCCGACAAAGCCCCAGGGCCAGAGGGGTTTACCATTCATTTTTATAGGATATGCTGGAATATAATCAAACCTAACTTCATCAGAATGATAAAAGGATTCCTACAGAAAGCAAAATTGGGCGGCAGCACCAACTCAACTTTCCTTGCATTAATCCCAAAAGAAACAAATCCCGTCTCCTTTGATAGGTTTAGGCCAATCTCCCTATGTAACGCCTCTTACAAGATAATTGAAAAACTCCTTACAAACAGAATAAATCCTCTATTGGGAAAACTCATCTTAGACTCGCAAGGAGGATTCATCAAAGGGAGACACATCCTGGACAATGTAATCCAAGTCCAAGAAGCTATTCATTCCAGCAATCTCAGAAAAGAGAAAGGCATGCTGATTAAGTTAGACATGGCCAATGCCTTCGATAGAGTAAAGTTGTCCTTCCTTTATCAAGTGCTTCTTTCCTTCGGATTCAAGCAAGAGTTTGTAAATTTGATACAATCCTGCACCCACAGCCCATGGATAGCCCCTTTGGTAAATGGGAGGCCAGCATAATTTTTTAAATCCTTGAGGGGGTTGAGGCAAGGTTGTCCCCTCTCTCCATTTCTGTACATTTTAATGGCAAATTCACTCAGCAGGAAGCTGGAGCAGGATAGGATAGCAGGAGCTACCCTAGGCTTGAGAATAACGAAGCATCTTAAACCTTTAAATCATGCTCTGTTCGCGGATGACTCTCTCATGCTTGGAGGGGCTTCTAACAGAGTAGCCTTTGCATTCAAGGATACTCTTCAAGCATACTTCAAAGTGTCTGGAGCACTGATAAGTGAAAGGAAAAGTGTTGTCTACAGTTGGAATGCAGCAGAGCATGAAACACAAACAATAGCATGCAACATGGGGTTCATTGGGCATTCAAAATGGGAAAAGATTCATTACCTTGGGCTGCCATTAACATTGGGCATAAACAAAGTCAACCTGTGGGAAGGCGTTTTAACAAAAATCAAAGGTAAAATCGATGCATGGGGAGGACAATGGCTCACTCACGGAGGTAAACTAACTCTAATAAAAGCAGTCCTCTCATCATTTCCGATCTACCAAGCGTCCTACCTCTTAGCACCCAAGTCAATATATGGGCAAATCAACAAATATTTGAGAGACTTCTTGTGGCACGGTGGGAAAGGGAACCAACGCAAATTTCATCTGGTCAACTGGGATATAGTAAAGTGGCCCTTGAGAGAAGGTGGGATTAAAATCCGAGATCCAGATCTCGTCAACACAACATTGGGCTGTAAAATTCTGTGGAAGATGCACAGCGACCCCATTCACCCTGTCAGCAAAACATTGAGGTACAAATACATACCAAATGCTAAAATCAAAAATTTACAAAACGTCATGAACAGGAAAAGCACGTTGTTATGGAAACTGTGCATTAAAGGAGAGTGATTCTTCATCCAAAACTTGTATCACATCCCAGGAAATGGAAAACGGGTCAAACTATGGACAGATCGGATAATGGGGAATCCACCCCTAGCTTCAAACGCCAGCCTATCTAAAATTCATGAATTTCTTGAACACAGAGGAATACAGAGCATCTATGACATTTCAAATTGGGATGACAATGGCTCTTGGTCAGACTAGCACTTCGGCAACGTTCCAAATCGCCTCCTCTAGCAACTAGAAATGCTCAAAGAGGAGCTTTGAGATGCAGCTCCGGTGCACAAGACAGAAGAAGACAATTGGGGTTGGGGACCTACAGGATCATACTCCTCAGCCAAAGGCTATGAACTACTACAACCACAGAGAGACAGATCCCTCCCTGCAAGATTTTGGATGGAGGTATGGGATTCAATGGCGATACCCAAAGTAAATTTCTTCTTCTGGACTTTAATGCATAAAAATATCCTGACTGGCAAAAATTTAATGAAAAGAAATATTGTCGGCCCACACAAATGCTGATTATGAAAAGAAGCCATGGAAACCATGTATCATTTGTTTGTAGACTGCCTATTTGCAAACAAAGTCTGGCTTCTCATCCTTTATGGTCTCAAGGTTGTTGCCCCCACTAAAATCTTAGTAGTAGATCTTTTCACAACTTGGAAGGAACGTTACCCTTCGCTCTCATTGAACTCATTATGGGCCAGAGTCTAGATTTCCATCCCCAAATATGTGTGTTGGAATCTTTGGCTTGCAAGAAACGAGCAAACCTTCAACAATACAGCATGGACCCCCAACATGGTAGTAGCAAAAGCAAAATGCCTTCTCCTAGAAACTTTGAGCTCTCAAAACCACAAAGTCAACATCTCATTGTAGCAGGAGGAAAAGAATTGGCTCGATACCTTTGTGCTTACCCACAGGATCCACAACATTGATAAACCCCATCTCGAAACTAAATGGAGGCTAAGAGACAATCATGATATATTCCAGAGTTGGTGGAGGAAGCAAGGAATAACTACAGTTTTCTTCGATGGCGCCTCCAAGGCAAACCTTGGGACAGCGGGAGCTGGAGGACTTATTTATTCCATTGAAGGGAGAATACAAGAAACCTTTTGCTAGGGACTCGGACAACGAACCAACAATCAAGCAAAAATCCTGAGTTTGATAAAAGTCTGCCAAATAGCCAAAGAAAGAGGACACCGGGAGCTGCAAGCATTTGGAGACTCTGAAATCTTGATCGAAATGATACATTCGAAAGGACAGTTTAATGACATTGGCCTAAACAAGAACCTGCAAAGGCTAAGACATATTCTACAAGACTTCACCTCCTTCAAATGCTATCATATTCTCAAAGAATCAAATAAAGAAGCAGACAAATTAGCAAACAAAGGTTGTCTCTTGGCCCAAGGAGAACTTAGCATAAATGATGGAGATCCAGTAAAAATTTGTATTCCTTGAAAAAGACAACAGCATGTAATAGAACGTAGAAATCTTTTTATGAAGGTTGTAAGGTTGCGGCCAATTGGAATTCCCTATTAATAAAATTCATAACCATTCTAGTTAAATAATAATAATAATAATAATAATTAAGTAAGCAATAATGTCTACTAAAAAATAATATGATTGCATCACTAACAAATTAACAATAATTAAATTATTAAATAAGAATTAGACATATTCCTTATTTTATATATTTGGATGTTATGGTTTTCATTAATGATGCCCACCACCATCTTTATTATACTCTACATTCAGGCAAAGTGAATGTAATGTATACTTATTCAAATTAATTTAAATAATTGTTTATTTTAATTATATATATTTTAAATTTTAATTAAATATATATTATATAATTATTTCTAAAAAATATAATTTGAGTAAGTTTAATGGTTAGATTTAATGATTAATTGTAAATTGTATGGAGGAGATTTTTTTTTCATAAACAAAGGGTCTTATACAATTTAGTGTCTCTACTGAACTCTTAAAAATAAATTATTATTATTATAAATATTAAATAATTAATATTAATAATATTAAAATTAAAATTTGATATTATGAAATTTAAAATTGATATTATTAAAATGTAATAGTATTATAATAATAATAATAATAATAAGATATTTTTAAGGTCATGGCCAAGCTAGCACACCAAATTGGTGTATGAGACCCCCTTGTTTGTGGGACAAGGGACCCCCCTCCGCCCGACGATTTGATTGGTAAAGTCTACGAAGGTATACGGGAGCACCTGAGTGGGCCCAATGGTTAAGAACATGTGTTATCTCCGGGGAGGTCACAGGTTCAAAACCGGCGGGGGGTAGGGATGCTCATATTGGCCCGTTGTGACAAGGCTAGAAGGGTAGACGACCCCTGGGATAGAGGTTCACTTCGGTGGGCCTCGAGACGTCTCGGCCCCTGCTGAGCCACAAGTTATTGGTATATCTGGCTTGCAGGCTGTTGGATATACTCTTGGGAGGTTGTTCCCATGGTTAAAAAAAAAAAAACTCTACGAAGGTATACATACCCTACCCCCCTCTGGATTTGAACCTATGACCTCTTAAGAGGAAACACATGTTCTTAACCATTAATATTATATTTTAATTATATAATATAAATATAAATTTAAGAATAAATATTTAAATAAATATCATAAAATGTAATAGTATTAATATTATATTTTAATTATATAATATAAATATAAATTTAATAATAATTATTTAAATAATTATCATAAAATTAGTAAATAAAGTTATTGAGTTTTAATTAATTGAAATATGTAATAATGAATTTTTATTTGACTTCCTTCCAAGTGATTGAAATCATTTAAGTCTTAAGACTATTGGATATGGTGGTTGAATGTTAGTTTGTTGGGATATTCATTTTTTGAAAGTGTGTGGTGTCCTTTCTTTTCATTAAACATAAATAGATTGTGTTCTTGTCATTGGACAAGCAATTGGCAAAGTCAACCCTTGACTTTGCCACTTTCCCATTAGCTCGAACACACAATTGGATTGAGGATTCCCCTTTCTCCTCATTTTTTCATGTCTCATGTAAGTTTGTATAACATGGCAATTTATCCTTATTGTAATGAATGAGGACAAAAAAATTGTGTGGCCAACTTTTTCCCTACATTATTGATATAATTATGCATTGTTGATGTACCTAACATATATGTGAAATGGAGTATTATATATATATATATAATGAACTGATAAAAATAGATGGATTCTTAGAGAATAAATTGTGTTTGTCTTATCTTTCTAACACTTGTGTTGGTATCCTCATTGTTATATCCTTCTTCTCCCTCATAAAATTGGCTTTTACCACTTTTATCTTCAATAGATTCCATGGAACCAACCTGATCTTGTATGTCGACGCTTCACTCATCCGCTCCCAATCCATGCTCACCCTGAAGAGTGAATGGTATTCATATTGAAATTACCATGGCATGGTTTGTTAGTGTCACCTTTGACCAAGCATCTACATGCTTCTATTGGAAGCCAAAACATTTTTTTAGACTCTAGTCAACATTAGAGTAGTTCATGTGCACTCATGAACATGTGTCGTGAGAAGAACCTAATGAAATCTCTTATAATGGGTGCTTACAAGCTTGCAAGTTAACATCCCATGGGACTCATTTGTCAGTTCAATATGTATTTGATACGTGCCCAATTAAAATAGTAATGAAATGCATTATAGAAATATAGATTCTTGTGAACGTGAAGACAAAACCAACACACTCATCATACTTTTTCATTATGAGAAAACATGGTGGTATTTATTTTTGTAATTTTGTTTGCATTCAAAACTATATTGCAAACTCATGGATTCTCCATCATGCAAAATACATGTTAGGTAGAGGGATTACATTAGGGTTAAATCCTAGATTTTTTTTTTTTAAGTAAAAAAGATAGTACCTGTTATATTAAGTTACCAGAGAAACATTGACAAAATACACAGAGATATAGTCGTCTTGAGCCACCAAAAATGTTGCCATTTTACCGGAAACCAACATAGTTTGGAGTGAGATGAGACTAGGAGGGTAAGCTAAAAACTGTTTTTCCCTCTGTCCTGCCCGAAGGAAACCAGGATAGATGGCCATAGTTCAAGTTTACATGTAGCAACAGCATGATTAAGCATAAAACAAACTAGCATAGGAGAACTTAGATACCCGGTGACTTGTCGCCCTTGCCTTTCTGCCACGTGGATCTGGTTGGGATGGCGAACGACTGCGCACACAATGGACATTTCTTTTTGCTGGAGCATTGGAGTACGCGTCAAGGAGCAAGTCCAGACGCTGTCCCATGAGGAGGGCTCTATGCTCTTGGTCTGCCATGTGGCCTCGGAGTTCAAACACCAGAGCCAGATGCTCTGCACGGAGGAGTGGATCATGCAAGTCATGATTACCTACTTCGTCGAAGGTTTCGTTCCCCACTTCCACATTCATCCCTGCTCTGGCCTCAATCACATTCAGTCCTGCTCTGACCACATCCACCTTCATCCCTACTCTGGTCTCGTCCACATTCCTTTCTATGCATGCATTTTCCTAAGCCTCGTCCTCGTTCATTGCCTTCTTAGCATGGCTAGTGGGGTTGTAGTCACCCATCCATGGTATCTCTTCAACAATACAAACAGGAAATTTGTCTTCCGGCTCGCCTTTCGGACCGCTACCAGCCTGTATATCCGGCACCATGGCTTGGGGTTCTAGGGTGGTTGCTAAGTCATCTAGGTACGGTGTTTCGTCAACATAGAAAGTTGGAAACTCGTCCGCAGCGCCTCCCTCCAGACTGCTTCCAGGCTCAATTGCCTTGGTATGAATGCTATGTTTTGTCCTAGGCTCAACGATAATGGCGTGTAGTTCCAATTGGCCAGTGCTTGCCCTCTGCTGGAGAATGGAAGTCGCCATCAACAGAGCGCACTCTAGGTTCTTCCTCCTTTGCCTCTGCTCTTTGTGGGTGTACCAGGCCAAGCCTCGGCGAGGCCTGCCTCGCTTCCTTGCCATTGTTGATGAGGGGTGGATAAAAATACAGAGAGAATGCACCAAAACGAGAGTGAGCCAAGACGAGAGGGAACCAGAGCTGCACCAGATCTCCCAACCGGCGGGGAGGTCCAAAATGAGAGCGAACCAGCACTGTCCAGGCTCTTGAATTTTTGAATTACCAAATGACGACTTCGCCTAGCTTCCCATTAACACTGTCATATTGAATGTTTTCTGAGCAAGAGCTTTCACAAAAGGGAGGAGTTCCTCCTTCGTATAGCAGCTGTAATGGCCGGCTACCATCGTAAATGCGGAGAGGATGGGTGGCGGCCAACAACATTTAAGTTGTGGCTTGATGCCGAGTCATGTGGTGAGGTGTCGTCATGTGTCACCCCATCCGGGGTTGAGGAGTCTCTGTTTGCAAGGTCTCTGCATCACCTTAAGAGATATGTATCATCAGAGAGATGGGCTTGCCAATATATGAGTTCTGACTTAGTGTCAACTCCAGTATTTTCCAGTGATCCGCAAATTCGTTTGCTTCTCATTTCACACGAGAAGGGATTAAAGTGAGATTGGGGTGGATGAGATCTCCAAAATCCTCCAGAAGTCATGAGAGTCTCCAGTTGGGGGAGATCCGCCTAGGGAGTTCGCCATGTAGGATTTTGGAGATGAGTTGGATGATAATTTGAGAATCTCCCTCAATGATGACCTGATGGTAATGGTTTTGAATGACATCTTGGAGGCCTCTAACAAGGCTTATGAGCTCTGCCACATTGTTTGTATTCTCACCCAAAAAGCCGACCATCAGGTGAATGATCTCACCAGTGTGGTTTCGAAGGACTGTGCCGAAACCTGCTAGTCCAGGGTTACCCCTGGAGGCCCCATCGAAGTTTAGCTTGATGAAGCCTAATGGGGGTGGGGTCCATATCGTGGGGCTGTTAGCTCCTTTTCCTTTAGTCTTCATTTAGTTTGCACATGAATTTGCATGTCCCAGCCTCTAAGAATGTTGTCCTCCTCGGGAATGCATTGCAGGTCTTCATGGTGCCAAGATTTACTATGGAATATTTCTCGGATTAGCTTCTTAACCCTCTCCCACGTAATGGTGGAAGGGGAGGCTTTTGAGTGGAAGATTCTCTTATTTCTCTCTTTCCAAATTGCCCATAATGTGAAGCCCGGGAGCAGCTGCCAGATGCGTTGGAGAATTGGATTATGGAAGGAGATTGTCTCCCAATTAGCGAGGGTGTCCTTGATGCTACCTTGGTTTCGGTTGGAGCGTTTCATGGCTTGGGCCCCCCAATCCTAGATCTGTTGACTATAGTGGAAATTGTTGAAGAGATGTTCCATGGTTTCCTCTCTTTGCTGACAAAGGGTGCATCTGGAGGGACCTATAAAGCCTTTCTTTAAAAGATTATCTGTAACACACCCACTATCGTAATTTAAAAATTTTGGGTTAATTCCCCCTTAAAAAGGGGACATCTCCAAATACCTTCATTAGCGAAGTGCAACCTGCCTCTCAATGAGCAAGCCGCTCCCACCAGGATCTTCTTCAACGCCAGGTCCGAAGAGTCTAAGCTCTTCCAACCTCCCTCGGGAGTCACGAGTCACCCACAGTAACTCCTTCGGTGATCTCCCCTTCGGAAATCGGGATATCGCGACTCGGGAATTCGCGGTTCACGTGATCACGATTCACATGCAAAA
>ML787893.1:316827-348002 GCA_009831015.1 Picea engelmannii | reverse complement strand
GTAATAAATTCAAACTATCATTTACATTCATTGACCTCTTCCTGCAGGTCCATTTACAACACATATTCATACTTATGAGTTTTGCCATAGTCCTTGGCCAGTTCAGTTATATTTACAATCTGGGGGAAACAGGGTGTTACATTATCCCATGTGAGGATGTAGTTTTGAGCTGTGAGCCAAAGAAAAATGGATACCTTGGGAGAGAGAAAGCATTGCCAGACTTTGTTCCAGATTGTTTCAGGGATTTGGTTGTGGTAGTTTCCTTGTAGGTAGTATGCTTCGCTAACCGAGAAGATACCTATTATAGAGTGGCCCCATCGAAGTATGTCCGGTCCCTCTTTGATTGGAATTTTCCGATGCAGTGCACAATCCTACCAAGGTAGAAGGTCGATGTCATCCGTGATCTGTAATTATGTTCGCCTTGTTTTCCACTATCTCCAAGATTGGCTTCTGTGAGTTGGAATCCAAAAGTCTTTAACTGTTCTAAAGATATTTGGATGTAATCTTTGTTTAAGAGGATTGAGGCTTTCCAAGTCGCTAAGAGGGGGCAGTTGTTGCCATGAGTCCTGCCAGAAGAGTGTGCTTTCTCCACTTCTCACTTCCCAGAAAGCATGCTTATGGATCAGGGGGTGATTTTGCCAGGAAGTGTTCCATATATTGGATCCCTGTATATGTTAGGCTGTGTGTTCGGGGCATACTTTTGTTTCCAAATTTGTGCCCATAGTTCTTTCGGATGCTGCAGCCACCTCCACCACATTTTGTCTCCCATGACCTGGTTAAGCTTTCCCGGATCCCGTATTCCCAGCCCTCCGAACTTTTTGGGTTTGCAAAGTTTGTCCCATCCAACTAAAGCCCACTTTTTATTTTTTTGGTGTCCCTATCGCAGGAAATTCCGTTGGAGGCTCCTAATAGCCCTAATAACTGAAATGGGCGCTACCAGAGAAGTAAAGAGCTAGGTGGGCATAGCTTGCAGGATTGACTTGAGAAGGACCAATCTAGCAACAATATTCAAAGGTCTAAAGGTCTAGTTATTCATCTTGTTGGCTATAGATAGGAGCAGGCTATCCCATGAAATGGATCGTGTTGGCTCTCCAGTTAGGGGTATGCCTAGGTAGATGGAAGGGAGGGAACTTTTAGAGATGCCTAGAAGTCTTGAAAGATGATTCTGGACCGAGGCTAGTGTGTTGAAAAAATAGAGTTTGGATTTGTCCAGGTTTAGAAGCATGCCCAAGGCTTCTGTGAAGTCAGAGAGAATTGAGTTGAGCTTGGTGGCCTCTCTGATCGTGGGGGTTTTCATGAGTAGGGTGTCGTCGACAAATTGGCTATGCGAGGGTGCCAGATGGAGGTTATGAAGGGGTAGCCCTTTGAGGGATCCCTCAAGAACCGGTGCTTTGAGGTAGCGACCTAAACCTTCTGCCATAAGCACAAAGAGGAAGGGGGAGAGAGGATCACCTTGTCTGATTCCCCTAGTGGAATGGAAGGGCTGGGAGGGTGTCCCATTGAATAGAATGGAAAAGAAAGCAGAGGAGGTGAGCTTGAGAACCCAGTTAACCTAGAGTTTATCAAAGCCAAAGGACTCCAACACTGATCGCAAGTATTTCCAGCTTAGTCTATTGAAATATTTTGAGAGATCGAGTTTAATAAGAATACCTGGTGTTTTGCTCGCTTTCAAGGAGTGAATCACCTCATTGGACAGAATGACACTGTCCATGATTTGTCATCCTTCTACATAACCAGCTTGCTCTTTGGAAACAATGAAAGGTAGGAGTGTCTTGAGGTGAGTAGCAATAACCTTTGTGATTATTTTATATATGACATTGCAGAGGGAGATTGGTCTGAACTGCTTTGGGTGAGTGGCTCGCTCCTCCTTAGGGATTAGAGTGATGAACATTGCATTGAGTGTAGAGAGAACTTGTACAGCGGTTCTTGATTCTTCTACCACCAGCCAGACGTCTTCCTTGATCATGTCCCAGCAGTGATGGAAAAAATCCGTGGTGAAGCCATCCGGACCTGGTGCTCTTCCTGGGGGCATTTCCTTTACTGCCATATCCACTTTGGTCTGAGTGATTGGCCTTATCAGTGCTCTGTTCTGCTTAGGGGTAATCAACGGGGGTATGTCCTTGGTTATTTTCTGGATTGCTTCTTCCCTATTCATATTGGTCTCTGTGAGGAGATCTTTATAATAGGAGTTGAGTTCCCCCGCGATTTGGTCATGATCTCTTATAGGGATTCCTTGAGCGTCCTCCAATTGGGTGATGCGATTGATGTATCTTTTTTGTCATCGCTTTGTGAAAGAATTTTGTGTTCCGCTCCCCTTCTTTAAGCCATTGAACCCTGGATTTTTGCCTCCAAAGGATTTCTTCTTGTTCTCTGCAAACCTCCATTTCTACTTGTAGTTGCTCCTCTTCCTTCACTAGGTCCGAAGTTCTGCTTCCTAAGATGAAGGTTCATTGAAGTTCTTCAAGTTGGCCCTCGATCTCCTTCTGCCTTTGGAATATGTTTCCAAAAGTGGATTTTTTCCAGCTCTTCAATTGTTGCTTGAAGTTCTTGAGGCATTGTTGGAATTTATACATATGAGTGCCATGATCTATTTCCACCTAGGCCCACCAAGTGTGAGCCAGCTGGTGGAAGTTTGGGTGGGTGAGCCAGAACTTTTCAAAGAAGAAGTTTTTGGGTCTGGGGGTGATACCTGGGTCCAGAGAGAAGGCAATAGGCCAGTGGTCCGACCCTGATTTTGGCATTATGTTTGCTTCCATTACCTGGTCGCTTTCAAGAAGGGCTTCAGCCACGAGAAAGCGATCTAATCTGCAGGCTACATGTTGGTGTCATGTTCTTCTATTGGACTAGGTAAAGATTCCATTTCGGGTTTCCATGTCAACCATGTTTAATTGCTCTATTAGGGTTTTGAACTTACCACTATCCTGCTCCAACCGTTTTGTTCCTCTAGTTTTCTCTTCCAACGTCAGGATCATATTGAAGTCGCCGCAAATGATCCAGTGTGGTGTATGTAAAAGAGTTTTGACATGCTGAAGGGTTTGCATGAAGCTCTCCTTTTCTTGGGCTGTCTGCGGACCATAGACATTCGTGATGGCTCCTTCCTTGGTGGATCCTGTGACTGTGAAGTGAGTCGTTAGAGTGTCGTTTGTGGAGAAGGGATGATGCAGAGAGACTGTGTGTGGATTCCAGAGAATGGCTAGTCCTCCGAAGGCTCCCACTGAATCTTGGTAAAAGAAATCATAGCCTCTCCAGCTGCTTCAGAAGATGTTTTTAGCTTCCTGACCTGCACATTTAGTTTCTTGTAGAAGAAGGATATCCGGGTTCTCAGCTTTAATACATTCTCGGAGGATCCTCTGCTTGGATCTACCGTTGAGCCCTCTGATATTCCAAGTTATTGTATTCATCATGAGGAAGGTGGAGGGGGTGGAGGTATCCCTCCGATAACCTCTGTATCTGGCCTGAGTTGATCATCAGGTGCCCTGCCTCTTTAATAAGTTGATGGGCTGGTTTGCGTACCCTTCTCTTGTTTTCCTTGGTTATTCTCTTGGGTTTTGATCCTAGATCTATCGTAATACCCAGCCTAGCTGTAGATCCCACTGTGGAGTTGGTGAACACTTTATGAACTTTACGGAGCTAATCTATCGGGATATGTTGCAGGTCTTTTTGATTGAGGGCTTCCTCCAGATTTTCCAAGTCTATATCCACCAGATCCATTTCATCCATGAGCATGGTGGTGTCTCCGTCTGTACCTGTTTGTGTTGCATGGGTTGTTTCTTCTGATTGGGTTGTATTTGTCACTTCAGTGCTTTTGACCTTCGCTTGCATTGTTTCTTGATGGGGGTTCTGTATTTCCTCCTCTTCTAGCAGCTGATTCAAAATGTCATAGGATTTTTTAGTGGGGATCTTTGGGATCATGCTCTGGTTCTGTTTCCTTGATGGGTTCTTTCGTCTTCCTATGACATTGGTGAAGCCATCCTTTTGCTTCCTTTGGTTGATCTTGGTTGCTGTAGCATTTAGAGGGCAGTCTCTGAATAGGTGGTCGTGCTCGTGGCACTTCCTACACCGAAAGGGTATGTGTTCGTAATCAATGGTCTGGTTTCAGTCGTCATCCTAGTATTCAAGCATGATAGATCATGGCAAGGCCTTTGATATGTCCATATAGATGCAGATACGGGCATATGAAGTGTACTTCCTCATCTTTGTGGCTTCTGAAACTTTGACGTATTGTCCCACGGTGTTTCTGATGCCCATGAGTATTTCTTCCAGCCAGAATTCCTGGGGCAATGAGTACAGACGGATCCAGACTGGTGCTCTTGGAAAGTCCTCCTTCTTCGGGCTGAATCTGTCTGTCCAAAATCTCAGAAACAGTCCTGCTGAATTATAGAAGTACGGTCCATTGTCAAAGATTTTGTCCTTGTCTTCGAGGTTGTACAGGATTATTGTGAAAAAGCCCTTGGAGCTAAGCTAGACTTCATAATTGCCTTTGGGGTTCCACCAGTCCTTGATCCAGCGTGTGAGATCTCGTTCAATCGGCCAAAGGCCCAAGAATTTGTCGATCAATGCATGATCCATCATAAACTGAGTGTGCTCCCCTACCCGAGTTGATTTGATGTGATAGTGTAGGGGTTTGTCCATTTGTGTATACACTTGCTTGGTTCCCATCCTTTGGAAGCTTGTGGATGAGATGTGTTGGGTTCTAGCTCCATTTCTTTTCTGAGTCCTTGTTCTTGGGTGAAGAGTTGATCCCACAGGTGCGTCGGTGGCTCAAAGACAGGGCGCTTAGCACGGATTATGTTTCTGTCATTGGCGGTGATGTCGTTGTATGAGGGAGGTTTCCCCCCCTCTCTCGAGCTCATTCTGGGTGTGCAGGAATCTCATGAGGTGTTCGCCTTCAGAGTTTGGATTTTAGCGACAGATCTCTGGTGTCAGGGCACGCATCAAAAGCTTCGTGGTTGCAGAGCGCTAGGGTTTCATTAACCATATCCTTACTTTGTCGTTTCAACTTATCTCTCGGGTTAAATCCTAGATTAAGTATTGTTAGAAATTACAATTCAAGTAATCAATCACTTGAAATGGAAGTAATGACAATGCCATTATGTTATGCACCTCAGTAGATCTGAAATATAATTTAAACAAAAACCCTTAACTTCATAAATAAATCAAAGAATTCACATCAAGTAATCATCATAAAAATGAGATAAAATCATCGAGGTAGGGTAACATCATATATTAATCCTTGTGGAAGGATAATACTCCCCAAGCAGTGCTTAATACATTTACAATATTTTTCACTATGCTCCAATACATTTCTTACACTTCTTTATATAGCACTCTCTATCTCCTAGGAACATTCTAGAGAAGAAACATTCTAGTAGGTGGAACCTTCTAGTAATCCTTCTTACTTTTATTGTGTTCACACTATTACATGAGTCTTATTTACTAGAAATGGCCTCCATATATCCATGCAACTATTATTATTCCCCTTGGGTACCTCCCTAGGTACTCTATATTACCTCCCTAGGTATACTACATTTCATCCCCCTTCACATGTTTTGTCCTTGAAACATGGGAATAAACCATACAATATGATTGGTTAAGTATTGTAGCCAGCTAGTACCAAGCACGGGCCTCCATCCATGATAGTGACATGTGAACATGGGGTCCAACTGTTGTGTTACCACCTTGACCTGGAATTTGATTGTTACTTGTTGTGCTATGATATCTCCATGCATTGTTGTTATGCCTCCATGTATCTATTAATTGGATCCCTTTTTGTTGCCATGTTGGTCCATAATAATTTTGTTGATGTTCATGCCCAGGCCTGGATGACTGTTGTTTCTTTATGTGGTGTGGATGACGATATGCATCAACCTTATCTCTCGGTTCTCCTTGCTTGGACTTTTCAACATGTGGTTCCTTAGCTTCTTCTTCATGTTTATGCTCTTCCATTTTCTTTTCTTCAAATTCTTAGATAAGTTCTTCTTCTAACTCAACCCTGGACTTGTCATCTGATGTGTCATGAGGTGCTACAAGTACTTTTTTAGGGATCTCCTTGGGCCCTCTATGTTTAGTAAGAGAAATATCTCGCAGTGTAATTTTCTTTTACTTGTACCATAACTTCATAAACTTCTTTTGCACATTAATATTAATTGTATTGTCCGAGTCCATCCACGGATATCCCAAAACAACATCCACATCATGCATATCTATAACATATAAATCTAAATTCAACATGTATTATCCATGGTAATCTTCAAAACTTTAAAAATTTGAATATTTTCACCTTCAACTTGTGTGCTTTGAATATTCTTTGCATGAACTTGTAATATTTTGGCCAATTCTATATTCATGAAATTATGCATGCAATTAGGGTTAATAGAAACAATAGCCTTCTCTTGTTGAATAAATCCATGAACATGTAATAGAGTTTCTACATGAAAATAAACCCTTGATGCTTTCTCTATCCTTGCTCTTGGCATGAGATCACTTGTCTAAAATGATTTTTTCATATGCTTAATTGGAAAATGCCCTCATCTTACTAGAGTCCAACGATTCCCATCATATGGACACATCTTCTTTGAAACCCAAGGGTAACAAAACCCTACAACCCTTTTCCCACATTGACTTTTTAGATTATATGAATTCTTCAATACTAAGGCCATCATCGTTTCTAGTAAAATACATCTTGCTTGGAAGAAATCTCCAACAAAAACTATAACCTACTTTGGAAACTACATGGTCGTCCTCAGAAAAACCCTAAAAATTGTTGATTTTAAAATGTAACTTCATTTCTCGGACTATAATTCAGATGATTGTTTTTTGAAATTGGGTATTTTTTGAGAGGAACTCAAATACCCAACTGTTTTCTGTAAATTTTGCTAAAAAAGTTTCAAAATATAATATGAATTGCATTGCCTCCTTTTTACCTTTGAAAAAATATGCAAAAAAATTAATAATAATCTTCCTTTCTTTGGCCAAAGAAAGAGATCCGATACCAAATGTTATGTACCTTAGTAGATTTGAAATATAATATAAATAAAACCCTTCACTTCAAAAATAACTCAAATCATCCACATAAAATACTCAACACAAGAAATTGACAAAACCTTTGAGGTAGGGTAACACCATATATTGATCCTTATGGAAGGATAACACTTCTCAAACAATGTTTGATACATTCACAATATTCTTCACTATACTCAAATACATTACTTACACTTCTTTATATAACATTCTTGATCTCCTAGGAACATTCTAGTAGGTGGAACCTTCTGGTAAGCCTTCTTACCTTTATAGTGTTCACACAATTACATGGGCCTTATTTACTAGAAATGGCCTCCATATAGGTATCTAACTATTATTATTCCCCATGGATACCTCCCTAGGTACCCCATATTACCTCCCTAGGAATATGACACACTAAGGATAATTGTTTGCATCATCTCGACTCACAAATATATGATTTTACAATGTACTTAATAGATTGTCAAGTAATTGTATAGGAGTTTGAGCATTGCAACAAGGGGTAACATCAATGTCTAGAGCCTTTGTTTAGCATAGTTTTGAACAAAAAATAGGGAGAAGTGTTGAAGCAAGTGACAACAATGGTTGCCAATTATTTTGTTTAACAATGTTTAAGAAAACAAAGTATGTTGGACTAACATTTTAGTTGAGTGGATATCTCTCGCAAACACACATCTCTAGACCACGACCTTCAAAGTGATCATGTTAACTGTGCATGACATATGGCTACAATTGTTGGATAATATCTTGACATCCCAGATTCATTCTCACCCAATGCGCTAGTCTAAGGTTCAAATCACACTGCAAGAATGCTTTATTGGATATTTAGAAGCTTATGAGGGGGTTTATGTGAACTCTTTTTCAATCAAATTTGTGATTTCTGAATCAATATGCAAACATTTAAGTTTGTTTAATGGACATCTATGTAGAGTTTAAACAATGCTCATACTAAGACATTGTGGACTCCTTTTCTTCATTAGCAAACTTAAGCTATAACTCAAACTCATGGCCATCTAAAAAATCCTTTACAAGCAAATAAGCTCTTTCTACCATTGTTATCCCAATTGGTTATCATCTTTAACACTAGAAATCACATTGGGAGCTTGGTGAGCACAATAAATGTGAAAGGAGTCATACCATCTTGGGTTTTTGGTTCTTCATGGATGATTTGAGCTCGACCCATAAAGGCTCTCTTTAGATCAATGATCGCATATTAAATTTTGTGGAATATCATTTGTTGAACAAAGTGATACGCGGAAAAATTTCTTCTTCGTTGAAATTGTTATTGACTTTTTATTGTCGTTCAATGATTTTCATCACATTCACACATAAAAAAAATTAATATTTCATATATTTAAATATATGAAAACTTAAATATATATTTCATATATTTACATAAAACTTAAATATATTTACGGGCGGCTTTGGGTTTAGAAGAGATTGGGTTTGGAAGAAATGCTTCGGGCTCTTCCTAAAATGATCTGCTATAGAATGCTATAAACCGTTGGATTCAGTCAAACCAAGCAGGCCGTAGCAGAATATTTTAATAGGGATATGTTAGTTAAGAAGTTGTGAGCCATCTCTCATGTTGGGCTTGAGGCTTTTATGGAGCCATTTCCCATCTCTTGGGCTTGAGGCTTTTAAGGGTCATTCTTTCATTATTTCCTTGCGAAGGAATATTCTTTAGCAAACCCATCTGTAGCGTAAAGGGGAGGGGGGCACACATAGAAGGTACAAACCGGTCTTATCTGCATCCTCCTGCTGTAACGTGCCCAGGTTCAAGTACAATGTTGATTTATGCTCTTGATTATTCTGATAATTTTGAGATACACCTCATGCCTTGAACATGAATCTTTTCATAGATTTTTAGTTTATTTCTATTATTAAAAAAATGCACTTATGTAATGCCTACACATTTTGCCTTGATTTCTTTGAAGAAATGAACGAGCATATGCGTATGTGATGGTTTGACATTCATTACAATGATTAGATATGAGGGAGATTTGATTCTTATCTTTGGCTAAAGATATGTAGTTTAAATGATCTTTTATGTATTTTTTTAATTATGTATGGAATTATGTATATGTTCATTGATCCAGCCCAAACTCTATGGTGACCTCTCCTTCTATATTACTTCGATGAGAATCCAATTTGTACTGCTTGAGTTACTTGATTCGGTACTTTTTGAATTTGCCTAGGGACATTCGCCTCAGGCCCACAGTAGTCATCACACCTAGCAGCCCAAAGTTTCACGTGATGCAGTGGGGAGGTAAGTTTTCGGGGAAGAAATCTTTTAGCCGAAGAGAAGACATGGGCATCATGAGGCATGTCTGTCTGGAACTATTGTTGTACCTAGAATTGGAACTGTAGGGTCCTTTACCACTATAAGAACTAGTTTTTTGATGATGAGTGAAACCTTATGGGAAGGGGTTTTCTAATGATTATTCCTATCAATCGTCAGAGCCATCGAACAACTTTACACATCTCATGCAGAACGCGCACAGAACTAAACCCTTTTTGTTCATTATGACAATTTGCATATCTTCCAATTGAAATATCAAGCTCCAGAATCAATGAGCGTTCAGGCCATACAGACCCAAACGAGAAGACGAGGTTTTTCATGCTACCACCATTGCCTTCCTATGGAGTACAACACTCTTCAGGGGGAAGCTCGAGAAAATAATTAAGAATTGTCTGCTGAAATCTTGGGATGCAGAACCCGAATTAAGGCATGTAGTTCCATGTCAATTAGCCCCCGAATAGAAAGACTGACTGCTAGCTGTAGTTTGTAGAGTAAGGTGGTACTACTTCGCTGAGCCTATCTATTGGGAGCAGGCATGAGAGAAAACTATTGGGTTGGGATGGAAGCTAGCGGACATATAACTGCTCCAATTGCAGCGATAAGGTAGAAAGACCAATCCTTTTAGATCCCTATTCCAGAACATATCTTATTCCAGAACATATCTCAATTAGGAAATTTTAATACAAATATAAAAAGAAAAGGTAAAATGGATTTAATTATATTTAAATGGAAGATAATACTTAAAAAACAAAAAGAAAAGAACACAGACAGTCGTCCCAGCTAAGTAATAAGCTAAGGGGGTCTACTAGACATATACTGAAGCTGATAATTCTTTTGTTCATTATCGAACGTCCATCCACGCCAATATAGAGCAGTAGACCTTTACTTTTCAAATTCTATTGAACTCAAGATTTTCCCCAAATTTTATCCAATAACCTTACAGTTAAGAATAAGTTGGACAACAAATAAAATTATTTTTTTACCCTCACCTTAAACTACCAAATCATTATATGATTTATTATTTAATCCCTTTCTTCAGAGACCCCGGATCTAAATAAATGCCTCTCTACAGTTTTAAAAAAATCCTCCAAAAACTTAATTTGCAGCGTGCGTCTCTCCACGCCTCATGAGAGAACCGACCTTGTCTCTCGAGCTTGTTAAAAATCGCTTACGATTTTGTAGGTCAGCGTTTCCTTTTTACGTATAATGTTATTTCTAAGTGAAAAGCTTTAAATGTATTTATCCACTTGGAACAGCGACGGAGGGAAATCCCATACAATATCTAGAGAGTTAAAGGAAGAGTGAATTTCCGTGTAAACAACAAATAAATAACTCAAGGAAAGAACGAAGGATTGAATCTGACCAGGCGTGGGCGAAGGCGGAGGAGGAGATGGCCTTAAGAGGTGGTGGTCCTTTTCACGACACTTCCCGTGAATCCAGGCTGCTCGCTGGTTGATTAACCAAGGGCTTGCTTACTGATAAAATCAACCCGGAATGGCCCAAGAAACGAGGGCTTCATGGATCGACTGGGTTGATAAACTGTGCAGAGCATGGAGAATCAAATGTACACGCAAAACAATGGAAGGGCATTAATGCCGTCTAAGTATTCACAGAATATATATGTCTTACAATGGTTTTACAGTCCTGCATAAACGCATGCAGACTCAACTACGAAAATAGAATAAAGCTCTAATCAATGGAAAACGCAGAAAAGCTGCATTTACCGAGAGTAATTACTATTTCTAACATGGGTAACATGCTTCTTCATCTCTTGCCTTTCTAGTAGCTGCCTAGAGACAGCAGTCAGTGCCTAGAAGATACGATCAGTGATAGAACTAAACTCTTCCGGTTCTGAAATAGAACTGAACTCTTTCGTTTCTGCGATTCCCGGAATCAAATTCAGCGCTTTAATCATCCGTTCGGCCTGAGGTTATGACAGAGATATGCAGAGGCCCAACAATAGCAGAAGAACAAGGTGTAGTTGGAGATGGTGGCCACAAGTTGTAAAGGAAGTGAAGTGGGGGCGGTGGCTGCAAGTTCTGAAGGAAGTGGAGGCTGAGGCGATGGAGACGGTGGCAGCAAGTTATGAAGAAGCAACCTAATCATTTGTCAGAATTGTCAGAGCAATTTAAAGCCCCGACATATCCTTACACAAAACATGGAAAAATGCATCTAGGGAATATACATCTTTGCAAAACTTGTAACATGGAATATGTCATCTCCTAAAAACTTAGACTTAGTCCCATAACATGGAAAATATGCATCTGGCAAATAAGAGATCAGGTTGGTTGGCCAATAAAATATGTATCTGGCCAATCCCAGATCAAGCTGGTTGGCCAATAGTCTTTTCAATAAAATAAATTTAATTAATTAAAAAAAATAACTATTTCATGTATCCTATCTATTTTTTTTCAAAATAGAGAAATATTTGTGGTTCGACAGTGTTTTTATGGGATATTAAAGAGTACCTCTAATTTCACTAGAGATCTTAATAAATAACTCTAAAAATGTTTTATGTTCTTCATGTACCTCTAATTCTACAAAAATGTGCAGGCAACAATTACCATTAGAATTATACATGTTATAAAATAGTTTATTAATTAAGTCTTTCCAATAGCTATACTCATGCAACATTTCGTATTTTGGATTAAAAGTTATAGGTTTATGAATTTTGTCATTTCTATTCAATTGTGTCCTATTTTCATTAGTGCAATCTTGTTAAAGGACCATTTTCTTCCACCTATAGCAAATAATATTTTATGAACTAAGAAAACTTTTGTATTGGTGCAGATAATATTTATGATTGTGAACAAAACAATTTTCACATTTGAAATCTGATGCTCCAATCAACTTATGTATAAATTTAAAGAAAAATTGTGAAAACTTTCATAAGACAAAGTTGTCTATATTATTGAGGAAGTAAAATGTTAACTAAATATTTTTTTCTAGATTTGTGATTTGGGGTCCCTTTTCCTCCTCCGAAGATTTCAAAAATCCCCAAAACGTGTCTAGGAATAGTGGTTTTTGCCTTGTTTCTACATATCCACACCAAACCCATTGTATTTTTTTCAAAATCCCAATTGGTTATCTTCATTCCTACTTTCTGGATTCTCTACTAAAATTTCATCTTTATCTGGGTCACAATCACTAAGCACAACCTAGATCTTTAAAAACTACTCATTGACATTTTTCAGAGAGGTGAAGAAGAATTCACACATGGTTTTCACTGATGCTTGTGTACCCTTCATTAGTGTGCACATACCCTTTAAATTTTGTCCAATTCTGAGTTTTTATGCTCAAGTTATGGCCAAAACAAGTTTTTTTCTCTAGACTTTTTTTTAATCCTTGTTTGTCTTTGTCCTTTCCTTTCTCTTCTTCCTTTATTTATGTCTTTGAAAAATGTCCTAGCTATGCGGAAGAAAAATAAAATTCCCTTGTCCATACCAATGTTACGTACTCTGCATCTCGCATTTCGCCAGTTTTGGGACTTGGTTTATTTTCCAACATCCTTTTTATGTCCATGTGGAGGAATATTGCGCCTGCATATTCTTCCACAACCGCATGTCATCTCGGATCCCACATCCCACATTCCACAATTTTTGGGAATTAGTTTATTTTTCAACTTTCCTTTTATGTCCATGTTCTAACATTCCCACTATAATCCCTAGTTTAATTAATGCATAATGCAGATATGAATGTGGCTATGACCAAGTGATGTAATATGCAAACACATTTTTTGCTTTTAAATAAATAAAATGTGATATCGGTTGCTTGGGGATATGGAAAAAGACAGGGGCCGAGTTTTCCACAAGAGAACAGAGTGTGTAAGAGGGATCCAAGGGGGGAATTAATTATGGGTATTAATTCATCCCACTTTCGTGAATTTTATTATCAATGGGGATAAATTCTATTTTCTATTTGAGTGTATGAGAGCCTAATCATTAAACTTATGTAAGAGGGTGGGTGTGAAAGTCACATCCCATAGTTATTGGAAGGATGGGGTTGAAGTACAATTAACATTGGGTAGAGTGAGCAGTTAACTATCTTTGGAAAATGGATGAAATTCTTATGAGAAGTTATAGGCAGTTTTACACTAACAACAAGCAAAGAGCAGAGAAAAAGAGAACTAGAGATAGAACAAGAAGGCTGGGCAAATTCTGTAGCATGCTAGAGCTAGTGTCTTTGAGCACTTTGGATTTGAATATCGAAGAGCCAAGTTGTTAGAACTAAGAGTGAACTCTTGTGTGAGTTGCATTGTAACAACGATGGTTTTTTGTTCTTGTTGGTAGTTTTCCTGGCAGTGAGTTCCCTTGAGTTACTAGTAGAGAGATTCCTAATTACCCATGCCAAAGAGACCTTGATAAATGAATGGGATGCCCGATGGTCTGAGAGCAATGAAAGGGTACATTCCTTGGGTTGGACAGGTCAATAGAAAGAGGGCTAGAGGAAATTCATGATAGCTATAGGAGAATACCATTGGGTTGTGGGATGTTGAGTTTTGAGTGGATGGTGAGAGACACCCTTTTCTTATGGATTCGTATCCCCAACTTAGGGGTGACTTACTGTGGATATTTGAAACAACAAGTCTATGGTTGGGTGGAATGTCTTTCCCAAGCAGCTGGTTGCACAACTATTTTAAAAATACAAGTGTTCATCTGTTTTCTTGAGTCAATTTATGAGTTTAACTACTATGCATTTTACTTTGTGCATCATAATGAATTATATGTTGTTGTGGTGAAATTATTAGCTACATTTATGTTTTTAACTAGTATGGGCAATTACTTGAGGTTGATTGTCCTGTTGTTTGCAATTCAATATTTAAATGTATATGTTAATCAATTTTAGTAATAACAATAATGGGATTATGGCGTTGTGCTCGAATCAATGCGTGCACTGGGAAATAGTTTTTGTGCACAATACAAAACCTATTGTGTGCACAATTTGTCTCAGTGAGGAGACAAAATTCATGTTAGCTTTTTTTTTCCTTGGAAAAAAGCATAATTTTATTTATAAAAAATAAAATTACATTTTGTAAATACATGTCAAAACATGCATTTTTGTTTTTGCATAAAAGCAGTGCCATAATAGTCTTTGTTCATAGTACAAAAACTCCTCCCAATGAGGCCCGAGGTCAAAAAAAGAGTGTCATTCCACCTTCAGAGTATCACACGATCACTATCGAGGGTCCCACTTACATCCATAAACCAAGAGAGTGAGACAAATAGAAAGAGTGCTAGACAAAAGAGCTTTGATTAGTAACCAAAAATCTACAAAACTGTCTTTTGAAAAATGAAGCACTCCAACAAAGTACACAAGAGTGTCGGTTGGAGTAAAACATTGTCCAACTGAGAAAGAAAACAACAAGTATATATGATATATCTAAATAAAAGGATTGTGTATATAGTCTATCTTGGTACCATCTTTTATTTCTTGGATAGTCCAAGAACCAAAAGCCAACTCTATGTCATATTTTGATAGAGTGTTTGCATCATCATTTCATTCTCTGTAGACATGATGAATAGAAAAAGAGTTAAAAAATTTTAAAATCTTTTCTATTTATTCAATTAAAGGAATGAATAAAAAAGTGTGACATCTTTGAAGTTTCCTGGTCCAGTTCATTGCATTCAAGGAGTCACCATAAATTTGAAGTGAAGTTACCCCATTTTCTCTTGCAAAAAGAATAAGTAGTTTCAAGACCAGAAGTTCAACATAATTGTTTGAGATGGACCTAAGTCCCATCTGTAACTTATATAAGTTGGAATATGATAAGAAAAGAACCACGCCTCCCCCACAGGCTTGTCCATTGTTATGGGATTCTCCATCAAAAAAATCCCAAGGAACATTTTTGTCCACTTGTTCTTTGCGTACAATTCTCATTGGAGGAGAATCATTTGCTTAGGGGAAATGTTCTAGGATACTTAGGCCTTGTGCTGCTGTACACTCTGGTGAGGACATCTTATCCTGAAATATTGTTGTGTTTCTTGCCAACCAAACTCCCCAACAGAAAATCAAAGGTGAAACTCTTACTTTATTTTTAGTGACATCTGAAGACCAAGATCTCCAAGTCTCGTCAATGGAATTTCTCCTCTAGGAGTAGTTTAATTCTAAGGAGCAGTCTTTCCATACCTGTTGCATAAGACATTCATGTTAGCTAGCATGATGTAGTTGTTAAGCCCTAAATAGTGGCACATTACCCCTTAATTAGGGCATATTACATTAGTAATGTTATTTTATTTATGGCGGATTGGGTCCATTAGTTGTAATTGTACCTTTTAGTCTCCTATATATACCAAGGAGACCTTTTCATTGGGAATCATATGGTATTGGGAAATCTATGTGGGGTATAAGGAGGTTTCCCCCTCGAAGAGGCTTATTATATGAAATTATTTCTTTTTCAAGGATTTTAGTACTTATTATGAAGTTTTTCTATTTGGTTCCTAACATTTGGTATCATAGCTCAAGGTCTTGGGGTTTCGCTGCTACATTTGAGACACCTTGAGATTTTTTCTATAACTTTGTTTCTACAAAGTTTCAGAAGGAACCCCTTGAAGGATATTTATTAGACGGATAAAGGTACGTGGGGTTAAAATTCCAGCACCTGAGTCCTTATACTTTCAGAGATATAGCATGTGTAAGATAGGGTTCTAGAATCATCCTGAATTTAGTCATCACGGAATTTTCACTATAGAAGTTTTTTTGTACAATTTCAGACCCTAAAATATGGAGGTTATTCGTAGAAGTTATCAAGGTATCTATGATAAAATTTTCATCTTCTTCTTTATCATACTGTTTTAGATAGACCCTTTGCAAGATAAGGTATTTGACTAGTCTTATTGACTAGTCTCAAACATGTCTTCCAAGTAAAACAATGATATATTCTTCAGTGAGTATCCAAATTAAGTGAGACCAACTACATTGGATAGTGGAAAGTCTGTAGTATTTCTGTTACAAGTTTCAAAATTAAATATCATATATTGTGATCTTGGCATGCTTTACAAGTACGCTCTCCTGGAAGGGACAAAATTCAGGAAGGTGTGAGGAAGTTACCATAAATTCCACTTGGCACATCCAATTTTGATTAGACTTGTGGTATTGCAGAGAAGACGTATTAGAGAGCTACAAAAATAAATTTTCAGACCTAGAAGGGCCAACATTTTGGAGATACAGTAGAAGAAATATCGTCTAGAAGAACCACATCGAAATCAAGGTTTAAAAGTGATACTTGGCCAACATGCCACCACAAAAGGGAAATTCTACACCAATCAAGCCTCCAAACAATCCTACTTGGACTCTTAATGAAGGTGAAGAAATTCTCAAAGACATAAATGATTTAAAAAAGAAGACAATGACAAAAGATGAACTACAAGGGATGATGGATTCAATTGAAGCTAAGTTGGAGGTAATAATGGATACGAAGATGGAGGATTTAAAAAGGGAGATCATGGAAGGATTGAAAAAATTTCTAATAGAGAGGACACCTGAAAGTGAAAATGTATCCCATGAAATTCATGATGAGGACAAAAGGAAGATGAATCAAGAATAGAGAAACTCCAACTTTGGGTTGAAGACCAACCAATTTCCTAAGATCGATATGAGGAAGTTTGATGGCAAGGATCCAATCACATGGATACTTTAGATGGAGCAATTATTTGATCTACATGATGTGCCACATACACAAAAGGTACAAATTTCTTCTTTATATTTAGAACCCAATCAATTTGTGTGGTATTGATGCCTTTTTTCTCGCAAATCACTCGTCACTTGGACAATGTTCATAGAAGAAATGATAGCACACTATGAGGATACAAAGAGTAATACATTTTTTATCCAATTGATAAATCTCAAGCAAAAGGGTTCAGTTGCAGAGCACATTGAGAACTTCCAAAGATTGAATATAAATGTAACATATATTCCAGATGAGCATATAATTGATGTATTCATAGGAACTTTAAAGGATAACATTCAACATGTGGTTCTCCTTTGGGAACCCAAATCATTGGAGAATGCATTCAGGGTGGAAAGAAATGTTGAAAGTAAAAAATTGGCTATGGCTACTAGAATAACCACTCCTAACATCTATCGAGAGAATACTGTTCCATCTTCTAAAACACCTCAACCTACAAGGTTGACACCTCAACAATTGGAGGAAAGAAAAGAAAAAGGTTTATGCTTTAATTGTGACAACAAGTATAGTAAGGGACACAAGTGTGGTGAGAAGAAATTATTCTACATAGATTGTGAAGAGGAAGAAAAACAAGAACCATCTCAAGATGAAAACGTAGAAGCGATTTCTTTTGAAGAGTTGACTCCCATGATATCATCTAATGCATTGGCTAGAATTAGAACTCATCAAACCCTCAAGATCGAAGGATATATCAAAAAGAAAAAGGTAATAGTACTAATTGATTTTGGTAGTACTCATAATTTCATTCACTATAAATTAGCCAAAGATCTCAATTGCTTTGTATATCTAATGCCAGAGTTTCAAGTAATGATTGCAAATGGAGGATCTATCAATTGCTCAGGAAAATGTAATAAGATCAATCTTACTATGGGGGAATATGTAATGAATAGTCCAATGATTTCTATATCCATGGGTGGTGTTGATTTTGTTCTAAGAATCCAATGGTTACAATCATTAGGAACAATGGATTTTAATTTTCAAGAACTTTTCATGAAATTTTCATTGGAAGGAAAAGAAATTGAGTTAAGAGATATCACAGGGAAAACCAGTAAGGTGATAAGCTCTAATGGCATGACAAAATTATTGAAAAAGGGCCATCAAGGTGTTATTGCACAACTATGCTCACCAGATGTTCAAACATCTAAGCCATCTATTCCCGAAGATCTCCAAGGGATCATTGATAAGCATTCCAAAGTATTTGAATATATTCCCAAAGGTCTTCCACCCACTCGAAATCATGATCATGTTATTCACCTAATTCATGGGAGTGTTCCTCCTAACATCAGGCCTTACAGATACCCTTATGCCCAGAAGAGTGAAATTGAGCATATGGTTGAAGAAATGTTAGAGGTTGGCATTATTAGACCTAGCCAAAGTTATTACTCTGCACCAGTGGTAATGGTACTCAAGAAAGATGGCTCATGGCGTATGTGTCCAGATTATAGAGAGCTCAACAAGATCACTATTAAATATAAGTTTCCCATTCTCGTCATTGATGAATTGTTAGATGAACTACATGGAGAAATTTATTTCACAAAGTTGGATATTCGTTCATGGTATCATCAGATTAGAATGAAGGAAGCAGATATCCCCAAAACAACATTCCGAACTCACGAAGGCCATTATGAATTTTTGGTCATGCCTTTTGGCCTTACAAATTCACCTTCCACATTCCAAGGTTTGATGAATTCCATTTTCAAGCCCTTCCTTCAAAAATTTGTGTTAGTATTTTATGATGATATACTAATCTATAACAAGTCTTGGGAGGATCATGTGTGACATGTTGACAAGGTGCTACAACTACTAAAGGAGAAACAACTACTAAAGGAGCAACAACTATATGCCAAACCATCCAAATGTTTCTTTGGGGTGAAGGAGGTAGAGTATTTGGGTCATATTGTATCTCATGAAGGTGTCAAGGTAGACCCTAACAAGATTAAGTCCATGATGGACTGGCCAATTCCCAAAACATTGAAGAATCTTAGAGGAGTTTTGGGTTTGACACGTTACTACTGCAAGTTTGTTCGGAACTATGGAATACTATCAACAACTTTAACGACATTAACTAAGAAGGATGCATTTTCATGAACTCCAATGGCAACTCAAGATTTTGAACAACTTAAAGAGGCGATGTGCAAAGCTCCTGTCTTGACCACACCAAACTTCACAAAAAACTTTATTATGGAATGCGATGCCTTGGAAAATGGCATTGGTGTTGTTCTAATGTAAGAAGGAAGGTTCCTTGCTTTTGAAAGTCGGACACTCAAGGGAAATAACTTACACAAACCCATTTATGAGAAGGAAATGATGGCAATACTACATGCATTGAAGAAATAGCGCCCTTACCTAATAGGTAGGCACTTCAGGGTAAAAAAATATCATGATAGTCTTAAATACTTCTTGGAACAAAGACTATCTTCAGAAGAACAACAAAAATGGGTGACCAAGATATTGGGTTATGATTTTGAAATAATCTATAAAAAAGGGAAGCAAAATGTTATGGCAGATGCACTCTCAAGAAATGATGAAGATGTTGAGGCCTTTCTCTGTGCTATCTTGATCATCCAACCCGATTGGATAATAGAAGTGAGGGATGAATGGAAGAATGATGAAAACATGTGTACTCTCATTCAAAGGTTGCAGCAGGATTCCAGTGCATCATATACATTTACATGGAAAAACGATTCACTATGGTACACATATCACCTATATTTATGTAAGAACTCCCAACTCAAACAAAAGGTACTATTGGAATTGCACACCTCTCTGGTAGGAGGGCACTCGGGATTTTTGAAAACCTACTATAGGGTCAAGAAGGAATTTTTTTGGGATGGACTTAAAATTGATGTTCAAAGGTTTGTGGTAGAATGTTTGGCTTGCCAACAAAATAAGGTGGAAACAATTAATACCCCGGGTCTTTTACAACCATTAGCCATCCCAAGTAATCGTTGAGAGGAGTTTTCCATGGATTTCATCACAGGGTTACCAAAGTCTGAAGGAAATAGTGTCATCATGGTGATTGTTGATAGATTGACCAAGTACACACACTTTTGTGCACTCTCTCATCCCTTCAAATCCAGTACAGTTGCCACTGCATTCATGGGGACAATTCAAAAGATACATGGAAGCCCAAAGATTATTGTAAGTGACAAAGATCCCATCTTCACTGGACATTTTTGGACATAATTATTTTCTTGTTTGGGTAATAAATTGGCTCATAGCTCAACCTATCATCCTCAATTTGATGGACATATTGAGATAGTGAATAGATGTTTGGAATGATACCTTCATTAATTTGTATCTGATAAACAAACACAATGGTTCAAATGGTTACCCTTGGCAGAATGGTGGTATAACACTTCCTTTCATACTGCAACAAAAATGACACCATTTATGGCACTCTATGGATACCACCCTCCTTCCATCACTTCTTATCTAAAATAAAAATATAAGGTTCAAGTAGTGGAATATCACATCAAGCATCAACAACAAGTTCTCCAAATATTAAAGGACAACCTGACCATGGCACAAAATCGCATGAAACAACAAGCAGATCAAAATCGTAGTGAAAGAAGTTTTGAATTAAGGGATTGGGTTTTTTTAAAACTACAACCATACAAACTGATGCCCCTCAAGCAAGCCAATAAGGATAATAAATTATCACCAAAGTACTATGTCCCTTATAAGGTGTTGCAAAAGATTGGTACTATGACATACAAATTGGAGTTTCCTGCATCTTCACGAGTACACCAGTTTTCCATGTTTCATGCTTAAAGAAGGTTATAGGTGACAAGCTCCTAGTTCAAACTATATTGCCAGAACTTGACAAGGAAGGAAAAATCATATTGAAGACTGAAGATATCACTGACACAAGAATTCATCAGCCGAGGAATAGATCCATTTTAGAGTATCTCATTAAGTGGAGGAAACTACTTGCTGAAGATTCCACTAAGGAAGATGGGTCTTTTATACAAAAGCATCCAGAATTATTCGAGCATTGTGGACAACACTTTTATGAAGGGGAGGGGCATGTTAAGCCCTAAATAATGGCACATTACCCCTTAATTAGGGCATATTACATTAGTAATGTTATTTTATTTATGTCGGCTTGGGTCCATTAGTTATAATTGTACCTCCTAGTCTCCTATATATACCAAGGAGACCTTTTCATTGGGAATCATATGGTATTGGGAAATATATGTGGTGTATAAGGAGGTTGCCCCCTCGAAGAGGCTTATTATCTGAAATTCTCTCTTTTTCAAGGATTTTAGTACTTATTCTGAGGGTTTTCTATGCTATATTTGTATTTGGTTCCTAACAATAGCTAAATTTAAATAATCAGTATCTGCAATGGTTAAATCTATGTATAATACATAGCTAGTAAGCTATAGGAATTTAGTTAGCAAGAAAATTTCAAATTTATGTGTATTGTTTTCAAATAATGTTCCTCAGTTAAGTTAGGGGACGTTACAAAATGGTATCGAATATTTTTGGTTCAACACCAGACTTGTATGGGATTGATATTAGCATGAAGTGGGTAAATTCATCATCTTAGTGTTTGAGTTGTGCCGAATTTGGGGAAAACGATACAATATGAGTGAAATTTTCAAATTTATAAGAAAATTCAAGTTAGAATTACACTCGAAATGGTTGTTATGGAGGGGTCATTTTTTACTTCCAAGCGATTGAATTTGTCTTAGACATGTGATTCGGGCATTCTCACGATGGTTGTGAGATAGAAATAGGGAAAATAAACTAAGCAACGAAAGGACTTGTGTGCCCTAAATATTGGTGTTGCGCAGTGCAAAATTGGTGATGTGCGGATTATTGGTGCACAATATAAAAATTTGTGTGCCCTAGATATTAGTGCATGCTATAAAAATTTGTGTGCACTATATATTTGTGCATGGTATAAAAAAATTTCACACTGGATATTGATGCGCGCTATAAAAAGTTATGCACACTAGATATTGGTGCGCGATATAAAAATTTGTGTGCATTGGATATTAGTGTGTGGTATAAAAAGTTATGTGCACTGGATATTGGTGCAAAATATAAAAATTTGCATGCACTGGAAATTGGTGAGAGGTATGAAAATTTGTGCACACTGATTATTGGTGCACGGTATAAAATTTGTGTGTGTTGAATATGTTGGACACAATGGTATGATATTGTCATTGATGTCAAGTGTAGGTGATGAGATCAAAGATCAGGAGGGATAAAATAGCAGGTCACATAGAATCCCGAGCGTACACAAAATAATCTCTTGTAAAGCATTGAGTTACAACAATTGTTAGATTAGTTCGGGATCTATCCGGATTGTCGGATAGAATCAAGTGGAAGGGCAGGATAATCGGACCCCATAAGACACAAAGTATTGAAAACTCGTAAATCGTGAAGTAAACTTCGACTGTCATATCTCGTGGAGAAAATTTGGGTCAGTTCTCAGTCGTTGGATCAAGCAGGAGATAGAAATCTTCGGTACTCCAGATCTTTTCCACTTTGGTGATTACTGGAAACAATTAAGAATACAAGAAATCCTGAAGCCACAAAATAATGCCAACCATCGATCATGAAGGAGCCTCAAATGGTTTCCTAGCCGTTAGATCAAGATTTGATCTAGAGTTAAGCGCTAACCATCCATCTGGAATGGAAATGTTGAACCATCAGATCACACTAAAGGAAAGAAGGTGGCCAACTCTGGCACTGACCACTCTGGGCAAAAGGAGTCTGAAACATGTAAGTTTACATGAAGGTCGAAGCCCCGAAGTCATGAGCGTTTGTCGACCATCAGATCAGAGGAAGAGCAGGGAAATCCATTCAACCATTGATCAAGTGCAGTGGAAGGATACAATAAGTGGGGCCAAAGGAATGAAGTATCGGAGTAAAAAAAGGTCGTCTAATCAAGAGAAGGAAATATCTACGGTGATAGATCTATTTGGAACTTCGATAATGATTGAAGGATGGTATAAAAGTGCCAAAAATACCGAAGCTACGAAGTAACGAAAAGTAAAAATCCTAGTTAGTAATACCACGTCAGCAAGGACACGTGGTCCAATCAGATGATGACAAGTGTCAAAATACATATGGTACATAAGGTCTGTGAAATCACAAATCAGGGTGACACATGGCACACCCACTACCGATCCACGTCATCATAGGTGATGTAATCACACCACGTCAGTCCGGGACTACAACCTCTCGGGATAACCAACTTCTCCTACCAGCAAAACTACCTGAAGTGTCGATGACCGAAGTCATGAATTGATGTTAGTCGTTGATCTAAGATCCACCGGAATATATTTTGATCATTCAATCAAGTACAATGGAAGGAAAGTGTAAGGTGTACTAACAATTGACAACAAGCGGTCACCACAACTTTATGAATTATTCAGTAGGTAAACACTCTGAAGGGATTCAACTACTTTAGAGTTCGAACTACCCAGAGTCTCAAAGTCATGAATAGTTGAATACTCGGAGAGTGGGAGCTCATTTGTGCCTAATTCTATGGTCCTAGATCTTGGAAATGTGAAGGTTATCAAGCAGGGAGTGTTGATACACCCTTTGATGGAATTTTCTCTGGAATATTTGGAACACTACAAAGGTCGGAGTCTCAAAACGCCGAAGTCTCGAAGTGAACTAGAATTGTCTACTCAACTGCAGATTAAGTCCCGACTGTCTATTTGTTTGAAGCCTCTAGATAATCTAAGATTGCCCATCCAACGAAAGATTAAATATTGATCGTCCGATCTACTAGTGAGTACAATATACACACTTTGGTGAAATGTACTCCGAGAGGATTGAATGACTGCAAAGGCCGGAAGTCCCGAAGGATGAAGTACCAGAGAACCTAGTTCAAACACCGGTCACATGATAAGGTAAAGAAGCTAAAGGGGATAGAATTAAATAATCCCTCAGATGTTTGAATACAGTCCCATGTAGAAGAATAGGGGTGGAAGAATAAAGCATTAACAGATCAATGCTTGGAATGGATAAGCTCATGGTTTCGAGCTCGCGGTCACATGAATTTTGGTTTGAAGGGAGCGCCTATTGATTAAGACTCGATTTTAAAATAATTCGAGATCTGTAGACTAATGAACTGATACACAGTCATGATTAAAGAAGAGTTAAAACATGAGCATTTTGAATAAAGAATAAAAGGGAAAAATGATATTATTTAAAGTTTAATATTATCATTTAAATGAAAGGGTACAATGGTTCATTTTCAAAAGATGCAATGGTTCAAATTCACACTAGTTGGAAGAATATATTAACAAGAAAGAATAGTGAGAAGAAAGTGTCTCTGTAGTCTAGATCAGAAGATCAAAAGAGGAAGTAGAGTGCAAGAAGAAAAACTGATAATACTTATGTAGTGAGGGTGGAAGGGAGGAGCAAGGAAGGATTTGTTGGGTATGTATTATATTTTTATGGACCAGGACCACATTTTCCGGGACTGCATTATATTTAGGTGGTTTTTCAACACATGGTTTCTTTGCTGATGGTGTTCTATTTCCGGTTAAGTAATTAGGGTTTTGGACAAATCCAGGTCATTGGGTTAGGGTTTTGGATGCCGCTGGCTCCTATATGTATTTTGTATTGTAAACATTGTAACATAATGAATGAATATAGTGTTCGACAACACAGGTATTCCAGCAGAGGACGAACACCTTCAGTAACCACTCACATTACCAGATCAAAGATCAACACACCGATGTTTTCACGTGGTAAAATCCCTATGGGGAAACATCCACGACCCCATCCAACGTGACCACTTAGAGCAGTTTATTAATGCAAAGAAAAAGATTACAGAGAAATTTTACAAGAGAGTTTCTCACAATCAATCATCGACAAATGACCCTCCATGCTCTTTAAATAGAGATCATGGACCAATCGAGTGTTAAACCACAGATCAATGGCCGTTAAGATCGAGGAGAGATGAACCGTTAGATCACTCTATGTCGGGAACATATCGTGACCGTCAGATTTCCTAACTACTAATGCATACTAAAGAAACACACTAGAAAACACACTTTTACCTAATGACACAATAGACCAAGTAGATCTTAACTAACTCCTAAGTGTCTAAATATCCTAACATCCCCCCTTAAGAACAACTTGGGATATGATTGAAGGATTTACAATAGTGACACAATAGGAGAAGGAGTCATTAGAGCCTATCCCCTCTTAATGACAACTTCCTGAACTCCTAACATAGATCGAAGTTTGGAAAAATTCGCTTCTGTAAGAGACTTTGTGAAAATGTCTACAACTTGATCTTCTGCAGGGAAAAAGAACACTTCAATAACTTAATCATGAATGAGATTTATGATGAAGTGCATGTGTAGCTCGATGTGTCTGCTACGCTGATGTTGAATTGGGTCTTTGGCGAGCTTGATGGCATTCTGATTGTCACACCAAAGGCTGGTCGGATGCTGGTGCTAGAATCCAAACTCTGAAAGGATCTGTCGAAGCCACATGGTTTTCTGACTTGCATTTACCGTTGCTCGATACTCTGCTTCTTCTGAAGAAAGTGCAATAACCTGTTGCTTCTTACAGACCCAAGTGATAGGTCCTTAACCAAGGCTGAAAACATAACCTGTAGTAGACTTCCGATCGTCAGGGTCGCTGACCCAATTTGAATCAGTGAAATCAACCAATAAAGGAGTCCCCCCTGAACTGAAATGTATCATGAACTGAACTATACTACGAACCTATCAAAGTATCCTTTTACCTACTTTCCAATGGCTTTCATGGGGCGTTTTCATATACCGGGAAATAATACCAACAACAAAGGAAAGATCAAGACGGGTATGAGTCAAGTATAAGAGGCTACTAGCTAACTAACAGTACAAGGTGGTATCAACTTAAGGAGAAGTACAGGTGGCGGTAAGCTTGACTCCAAACTGGAAGGGAGAGGGGGTTGGTTTACAATCGTCCATGTGAAAGCGATGAAGAAGGTCACAAGCATACTTAGATTGGGAAAGAAAAATTCCTTCATTGGTTTGAAAAACTTGGAGGCCAAGGAAATAGTGCAAAAATCCTAAGTGTGTAATTTCAAATTTCTTCTTAAGGCTGGTTTTCACATGGTTTAAAATTTTTGAGTTACTACCAGTAAGGATAAGGTCATCAACATAAAGGACACGTATTATGAGATAGATTCCTACTTTCTTGGAATAGGCATTAGGATCATAATGACATCTAGAGAATCCAGTGGCAATAAGAAAGCTGTCCATTTTGGCATACCAAGCTTGGGGAGCTTGCTTGAGACCATAAAGAGAATTCTTGAGGCGACAAACAAGGCTAGAGTCATTCTAGACATAGCCAGGGGGTTGTTCCATGTAGATTTCTTCTTGCAAATTTTCGTGCAAGAAGGAAGATTTAACATCCATCTGATGGAACTCCCATTTATGTGAGGCAGCAAGGGAAAGAACAAGGTGGATGGAATTCATTTTGGCTACAGGGGCAAAGGTTTCATTATAGTCAATTCCTTCAACTTGGGAAAATCCTTTGGAAACTAACTGAGCCATGTGTATTTCAACACTTCCATCTGATGCATAATTAGTCTTGTAGACCCATTTGCATCTAACAAGTTTTCTTCCTTTTGGAAGAGGTACAAGATCCCAAGTATCGTTTTCCATTAAAGAACGATACTCGTCATTCATGGCTGTATCCCAATCTGGATGACCTGAAGATTCTGCAAATGTCTCTGGATCATGAGTTTCTGAAAATTGAGCCAAAAGAGAAGAGGCTCGTTGGAATTGTGAACGTGTCCGACGTTGATATGAAGGATCACCGACAAGATCACCAACTACTTCTCATGTTGAACGGACCCATCTCGAAAGTGGTGGAGCTGGTGTTGGTTCAGGTTCAAAGAACTCATCTGGAGGAGGGTGAGAAAGCAGAGGTGGATTTTCATCTTCACTGTCATCATTTGAAGAAGAAACCAAATCATAAGAAGGCACAAACATCGAAGATGGCTCGCAGGCCGAAGAAGGCAAAACCGTCGAATTAGGCGTGTAGGCCAAAGAAAGCACAAACGCCGAATTAGGCTCGCAAGCCAAGATATTTTCATCAAATTTAACATATCTTCTAATAATAATTTCATTACAATGTGATTGAAGAAGTCTGTAACCTTTGACATCTTCAGAATAACCAACAAATATACACTTTTCACTTTTAGGCTGCAATGCTTTCCTTTTCTCATCAAGAATGTGAGCCCATGCTATACTGCCAAATACACAGAAGTGACTTACATCTGGTTTAATTTTAGTCCAAGCTTCTTCTAGTGTTATATTTTTAAGAGCCTTTGTGGGAGTGTGATTTACTATGTAATTTTCACAATTGATAGATTCTGCCTAATACTTTAGACTTAATCCCTTAGATTGGATCATACAATTAATCATTTCTTTTAATGTGTGGTTCTTTCTCTCAACAACACCATTTTGTTGTGGTGTATATGGAACAATGTGTTGCATTTGGATTCCCTGTGTAGTGCAGTAATTTGTAAAATTATTGTTCACATATTCGTCTCCATTATCTATTCTTAACCTTTGAATTTGATGTCCAGATTGCTTTTCTACAAGGGCCTTGTAGGAAAATAACTTGTCAAAAACTTCTCTCTTAAGTTTTAAGAAGTAAACCGAAGTACATATGGAAAAGTCATCAATGAAGGCTAAGAATAACTTGCACCCAGAAAAAGAAGGAGAAGAAAGTGGACCACACAAATCACTGTGAACAAGCTGCAAAGGACCCGAGGTGTTCCAAGAGGCACATTTTTCAAAATTGTTCCGATGATGTTTGCTGAGAACACAATTGGCACAAACACCATCTCTGCATGAAAGAAGAGGAAGACCAGTCACCATTTGTTGATTATATAGTTGTTGCAATGAACAATAGTTTAGATGACCAAACCGTTCATGTCAAATTTTGCTCAAGTCATCGCTATGAGCAATAAAAACTAAAGAAAAAGATGATGACCCAAAGTTGTCAAACTTGTACAACCTGGTAATATCATAAGCAATTCTAGTTGCAAGAACATGATTAGGATCTTTTAGATCATTGATTACAACTTGGTGAGGTGAAAACTCTATTGTTTTACCTTCACCTGAATGAGTGATTTGATATACTGATAGAAGGTTACAAGAAAGACTTGGAACACATAATACATCATTGAAATGGACATTTTCTACTTGTACTATTCCAGATCCTTCAACACTAAGAGATATATCATCACCAACATATATTTTCTTGGTGTTACATTCATTTAGAGTAGAAAATATGTCTCTATCCTTAGCCATATGATAAGATGCTCCAGAATCAATAAGCCACTTATTAGAAGTAGAAGTAGAAGGTGTATTGAAGGATAAACCAGAAGCAGAAAGTGCATTTCCATGAGAAGAAGAAGAAGAAGTAGAATCAATACTGATGTTGTGCTTCTTCATCGCTGCTTCTAAAGCTTCCATCTTATTGAAACATTTGGACCCATCATGACCATATTTATCACAAAAGTTGCAATGTCTGTTAGTATTCTTATTTTTATATTTTTCTCCTTTGTCTCCATTAGGAGAAAAAGTTGTCTGAGTGGGTTTGAGACCCTTATATTGCTTGTTGTTGTGGCGAGGATGTTGCTTCTTGGGATTCTTGGGTCTATCTTTTTGATGGACAACCAAGGCTTTGTTGGAGGTACCTGCAGTGCTAATCACTCCAAGTTGTACTAGATTTTCTTGCTCTCTAATTAAAGAATCACAAAAGTTCTCAAGAGTGGGTTTTTGATAAAATGCCCCTACAACCTCTTGTATGACATAAAAGGTATATACAAACACAGAATATGCACTACCTAGCGTAGAAAGAATAAGATAGATGAAACGATCTTCGTCTATTGTTATATTACATTCTTCACATAAAGTTCTGAGTGTTTTAAACTTAGATGTAGATAGTCTTCAATGCAATAAAAATCACTTGGACTCAATGTTAGTACTTGATTTTCTAACTATTGTGCTCGAATAATATTGTGTTTATCAAACACAGATTCAATCTTTTCCCAAGCTTCTTTGGGTTTATCAATTGATTGAAGGTGGAACCTTAAATCAAGAGAGATGGACATTCTGATTAATCCACGTGCTTCGTCATTCCTATTATCCCATTTGGATTTCTTATCATCATCAGTGGGTGTTGTTTCCTTTCATAAGGTAATCTGGTACAAGCCTTTACTTCTTAATAAATCCTCCATATGGGATTTCCATTGGAAGTAGTTGGTGTTGGTAAGTAAGAGATTACTTGTAGAAGCCATATTAAATATGTAGATAATATTGATTTAAAAACGGCATTGAAAACGAACTTCAGATGTGAGAGTTATTGTTGGAAGATTGGTTGTTGTCATTGATGTCAACCCTAGTCATGGGTTTTGGACCGCAAGATTGATGAAGGTATTTGGACATGAAGGAAAATGGACATGCAAATACAACACCCATGGATGGATAGTATACATCATTTTGTTTCCGGTGGTATGTGGCACGTCACGTGGATCCTCATGGTTGAGGAGAAATGAATTTTTGAAGATGACAAAGTGAATTGTACATGTAGGCCCTGAAGATAATTAAAGAAAAGAATTACAAAATATGAAAGTGTCAGGTCATCCCTAATGTTAAAAGGAAGTGACATAAATGGTATAAATAAACATCATTATACATTCATTTGAAAAAAGTCGAATTTCAAAGGGAATAAGAAGTAAAATAAGGCCGGATTTCAAGGGAGGATGAAGTCTTTTGATGATGTGTTATAAGGTATGTTATTCTCAGGTCATCTTACCATTTTTGCTATAATTTTTTTTCTAGAATGGTTTAGATGGTGAAATTTCTATGGTATTGAGAAGACATATCAAGGTACCTCTGGTAAAAATTTCAACTCTTGATTCGCTATAATTATGGAGATACACTCCGTGGAAGATAGGGTTTGTGACCAGCCCTGAAGCTATTCAATAAACAAGTGTTTCGGGTAAAATAGTCATAAATTATTCATACAAAATTCAAATGAAGTGGGACCACTTCCATTGGAAATAGTACAAAATTTAATTTCTTGTGTGCGAGTTTCAGAATTGGATGTTAAATATTGAGCACGAGGCATGTTGTACAAGTTGGGTCTTCTGAATAGACCAGAATTGAATAAAGTCTACCATTCTTTCTATAACCTCTTTTTTGGGGAGGATTCAAGGAGTGAAAATTAGAGGAGTTTCAGAGAATACATTGAATAATATTATCTACAGGATCAAAGTACTCCAAGAATTGAAGAATTGCAGAAATTGAAGAAGTCTCACGAAGCATTATCAGGTTATATGTGATGATTGGTTGATGGTGATGATTTAATGTAAGGTTTTATTATCTTTCATATATTTTTGGGTGGAAGGAAGGGGAAAGGATGGAGAGTTCAACTCTCTCTTGATATTGGAGGATTGTATATTCCTCTTGGAATTTTATCCCTCCCTCTACATTTGGAAGCTGTAGCTACCTTTGGAAGTCATTACTCCCCTTGAACAAAAACTATTGATTATTTCCCATATATTGTGCATGGTGTATTGTGGTGTATTGGTGTAACTCTTATACTATTGTTCATTTCTCATTGGATATAATTGAATTGTTTAAGTATAAGTTGAAAAAGGTTTTTAAATTGTACTTGATACCGATTCACCCTCCTCTCAGTATCAACAATTGGTATCAGAGCAGGTTGCCTTCAGAACAGTTTAACCACTGGAAGGAAAATCCTAAGCATAGATGGATGACCATGAGCACATTTCAAATGGGATTCAAAAATTTGATGGAAGAAACTATGCATACTAGAGTGATAGAGTGAAAACTTACCTAACGGATTTGGGAGTAGACATTTGGTACTCAGTTGTGAATGGCTATGTAATCCCAAATAATGCTCCAACCGATCCAAATGAGAAGAAGCTTATGAGTTGTAATTCAAAATCCAGACATGTTATTCTAACATCATTGACACCAACCATTGCTAGCAAAGTGATGGGATGCAACACTGCTAAAGAGGTATGGGACAAACTCAAGAATATCTATGAAGGTGATCCAAAAGTTAAGCAGGTCAAGCTTCAACAACATAGAGTAGAATTTGAAAATTTGAAGATGAATGAAAAGGAAGATATTGCAACCTATATTCTTA
>ML787893.1:292948-303327 GCA_009831015.1 Picea engelmannii | reverse complement strand
AAATGACAAGACATGACTAGGATACAATGACAGTTTGAAGACAACAAAACAAGAGAAGGAAGTTGAAAATGATGAAACCAACACTCCAGAACAAGTTGAACAACAAGATATAAGACTAGAATTCAGAAGGAATGAGACATCAAGAAGATCATCTCCCATCGGGTATGAAAGAAGTCATTATGAAGGAAACCACATAATAATAGATCGTGAATCTAGATGGACCACACCACAAATAAGATCACTTATGCCCAGGTATCAATTTTTTTTTCTTGGACATTGTTATACTTGTGGAAATTTTGGACACAAGGAAATCAATTGTAGAATCAATGAAAGGAATAACTATGCAAGCTACATGAATGGTGAAAATAGTAGATATGGAAATGTTTGTAGACCTGCCAACATAAATTATAATCCATTTGACCCATTAATGGATGAAAATATTGTATGTTACAAGTGTAATAATCTTGGTCACAAAGCACAATATTACAGAGAGATGAAGGAAGATAATCGTATGTCAAATGTCTGCATACCAACTACAACATGGAAAAGGAAAGAAATTCCACAAAATGAAAATTTTCAAATAGAATTGGTCGCTAAAGAATACAATGAAGAAGATGAATGGTTCATAGACAGTGGGTGCTCATCTCATATGACCAGAGATCAAAACAAATTTGTCAACTTGAAGAAAAGAGGTCGAAATGTTGCATTTGGATATGACTCATCTACCAAAATACTTGGAAAAGGAATTGTAAAGATTGGAAGTGAAAATGTAAAAGAAGGAAAAGTCCTATTGGTTGAAGATCTGAAGCATAATCTCCTCAGTGTCAGCAAAATATGTGATCAAGGATACACTCTTAAGTTTGAATCCTGAAAATGTAAAATCAGAGAAAATAACTCGGGAAGATTGGTTGCAACTGCAACAAGAAGACCGAACAACATATACATCCTAGACATGAAGAAGAGAGAGAAGACATAAGCCACACAAAATGATTCCAGGGAAGAAAAAGTCCCAAAGACCAAAAATAAGGATGAAGTATTATTGAGTGCCACATGTTCAGGGGGAGGGGCCCCAAAGAAGAAGGTTACCTTTTTCCATTAAACTCAAGGGGAGAAGCTCTAACCTTTTCCATTGATTTCAAAGGGGGAGAGAAATTGGGATCATGATGATAGGGGGAGCATGATTGTTTCCATGAATGACAAAGGGGGAGATTTTTGGAAGATTGGTTGTTGTCATTGATGTCAACCCTAGTCATGGGTTTTGGACTGCAAGATTGATAAAAAAATTTGGACATGAAGGACAATGCACATGCATATAGAACACCCATGAATGGATAGTATACATCATGTTATTTCCGGTGCTATGTGGCACATCACGTGGATCCTCATGGTTGAGGAGAAATGATTTTTTGAAGATGACAAAGTGAATTGAAGAAGGAAGTACATGTAGGCTCTGAAGATAATTAAAGAAAAGAATTACAAAATAAGAAAGTGTCAAGTCGGCCCTAATGTTAAAATGAAGTGAAATAAATGGTATAAATAAACATCATTATACATTCATTTTGATACAAGTCGAATTTCAGAGGAAATAAGAAGTAAAATAAGGCTGCATTTCAAGGGAGGATGAAGTCTTTTGGTTTTGTGTTCTAAGGTATGTTATTTTCAGGTCATCTTACCATTTTTTCTATAACGTTTTTTCTAGAATGATTCAGATGGTGAAATCGCTATGGTATTGATAAGAAATATCAAGGTACCTCTGGTAAAATGTTCAGCTCTTTATTCGCTATAATTATGGAGATACACTCTTTGGAAGATAGGGTTTGAGACCAGTCCTGAAGCTAGTCAATAAACAGGTGTTCCGGGTAAAACAGTCATAACGTATTCATACAGAATCCAAATGAAGTGGGACCACTTCCATTGGAAAGAGAATGGATTTTGGTTTCTTTTGTGTGAGTTTCAGAATCGGATGTTAAATATTGAGTGTGGGGCATGTTGTACAATTTGGGTCTTCTAAATAGACCAGAATTGAATAAAGTCTACCATTATTTCTATAACCTCTTTTTTGGGAGGATTCAAGGAGTGAAAATTGGAGGATTTTCAGAGAATACATTGAGTAATATTATCTACAGGATCAAAGTACTCCAAGAATTGAAGAACTGAAGAATTGCAAAAATTGAAGAAGTCTCAGGAAGCATTATCAGGTTCTATGTGATGATTGGTTGATGGTGATGATTTAATGTAAAGTTTTATTATATCTCATATATTCTTGGGTGGAAGGAAGGGGAAAGAATGGAGAGTTCAAATCTCTCTTGATATTGGAGGATTGCATCTTCCTCTTGGAGGTTTATCCCTCCCTCTACATTTGGAAGTTGTAGCTACCTTTGGAAGTCATTACTTCCCTCGAACAAAAACTATTGATTATTTCTCATATATTGTGCATGGTGTATTGTGGTGTATTGGTGTAACTCTTATACTATTATTCATTTCTCATTGGATATAATTGAATGGTTTAAGTATAAGTTGAAAAAGGTTTTTAAATTGTACTTGATATTGATTCACCCCCCTCTTAGTAATAACAAGATTAACATGCATTCAAGTAAGAAAAAGATAGAAATATAGACAAGCATAGAAATCTGACCATCACAAATCCTTTTCCATTTAGTATCAATATGAAATAGTTATTTTCTTTACAATTTCTTCTCAAAACTGTGTAATGGTTCCCAACCAATCCACCTTTTTTCACTTCTCCTTCTACCCTGTTTATATAGAAAGAATACATATTTATCAAGATCCAAAATAAATGGATCTAAAAAACTCCTCATCTATATTTAGTGTCTTGTTTCAAATAATAAAGGAGGATATCATATCTGATCTCCAAGTCGAATGATGATGTGGCTTATCAACTGCTCTCCATGATATTTTTTAGGAAAATAAATCTGACAAATTCCTGAAAAATAGGGTCCAAAAATATCTTTGTATCTCCCAAAATGTGATAGTTGTGTAAATACCGAGAGAGGTGTTTGTGAAGGGGCCCATTCCCAACAAAAACCTCTTTTTAAAAAAAAAAAATCATCTCCGGCTTCTTTGAAACCTCGCCAAAATTGGTCACTAAAACAGGAAATCATTTATTGTGAAATCTCTAAAAAATAGGCCTCAAATATATATTTGAAACTCTTTAAATATGATATATGTGTAAAAACTGAAAGAGGCTTTTGTGAAGGGGCCCATTCCCAACAAAAACCTCTTTTTTTTTTTCAAGGAATTCATCTCCATTGTTTCATAAAATGCTCTTGAATATAAGGACTAAAACAGGAAAAACAAAGTATTTCTTGTATTTGATTTTTGTCTTTCTTCTTTCTATTGTGTTTTCCTTAATTAAATTTTCCTCCTTAATTGAAGGATTGAAAAGGGATTTTTAATTTAGTATGAATTTATATGTTTCCCTAATCTTAGACCTGCTAGGATAATTTACCACTTTTTTACCTTTTCTTGCTTTGTTCAGCTACTTAGATTTATCACCTGCAACTGGTTCCTTTTGTTTATGTTTTGATGGTCTGATTTGTTTCTTATTATACCCTCTGAGATGGATTCCTTTATTATCTATAGGATCATCTTTTGGAATAAGAAACTGACTGTCCAACTCTTCCTTTGTTTTTTTCTTCTTTTTCTGTGCTTTGGTGGCATGATTGTAGATTTAAATCCTTTCACCCTGTCATTTTCATCCCTTATTTCCATTCTAAATTCTAGATGTTCTTCAATTGGAGTAGACCGATTCAATTCAATAGAGAACCTAGGATTTTCGACTTTGAAATCATGCGTATAATCCTTATAAGATGAACTACTTTCAATCTCCTTTGCTTCAACATTATCTGACATTTTAATGCCCTGATAATCTTATAGCTCTGTCTCTAGGAAAGAATCAAATTCTGATTTGATCTCAGTCTCAAATGGATTATTTTCAAGATCTGTTGAATAACCCTTTTTTAGATATGATTTGGGTAAGGTTTTGGACTTTATACTTATCTTTTTGGAAGCTCTGGTCACATGCTTCATGGGGTGATTTTCTACATGTTTTCCCTTTCCATGTTTTTGTTGTTCTTCCATAGTATCATATTAATCTTTAGGATCTAATTTGACCTTTTCCCCTTTGTATGAAGAAGTCATAGGTGATTTTCCCTTTTCCTCTCCCGCACTTTCTATTGTGTCATCAAAGTTCTAAGCAAACATCAAATAAATTCCCACATGATATCCTTGTATCATTGAGAAGTTAAACTACCCTGCCATTCTGAGCCTTTACAAAATATATGGGTAAGCTTCAAGCAATTCAACACCCTGTGGTTCTATTCAGGTAACTTGCCCACTTTTCCTAGGTTCTATAATGCATATCACTGAATTATAGAGTATATCTAGGGTTTCTGTTAACAACAACTATAGATCTTTTGAAAATGTTGTGGAAGAGGTTGGCGACCTGCAAAGATTGTATAAACTAAAACCAAATATAATGAAAGACTCAGGTGTAATATGTTAGCCATCATGCTATGAAACCAACAAACCTGTGATATGATTTAGAGTGAAGGAGTACAACCCTAATCTCTTCGAATGAGTATAAAACTGAGGACATGACTTTGAGGAATTTCTATGGAAAAACAAAATATTTAGTTAGTTAAGTGGTCCAACAAGTGTGAGGACTAGCGAGTAGTTTAGGAGAGACCATGAATTTGGAAGTAGAGATGAGCTTACACGGTTTTAGGGAAACAACGAGTTGGATAAATGTAGAAGTGAAGATCATGGGAACTGAAGAAGAAGGTTGTCAATCTTGCAAATTTAAACTCTTTGAGAGAGAGAGAGAGAGAGAGAGAGAGAGAGAGAGAGAGAGAGAGATTACCTAAGGCCAATCAACTGTGTGTTGACAATTTCTCCTAGCAACTGACATCCTTGGAGTCCCTAGTAGAGATATTCTTGTCCAAACAAGTTCAGTAGAGCCTTGGGGGGAAGAGGGAAGGCATGATGGACTATGAATAGTGAAGGGGAATCTCATTCCTTAGGTTTTTCAGGCCATGGGAAAGAGATTTGGTGGATTAGGATAGCTATAAGAAAACTAACCACCATGGGAAGTGTTGGGATGGTGAGGGACACCCTATTTTGTGGATAAATAGCCCCAAATTGGGGGTGAACTATTGTTGATATATGGAGAAAAAAATATATGGTTGGGAGGAAATTTTGTCCCCTGTAGTCGGTTGCACCATTGTTACTTAAAGATAAGTGTTAATTTATATGTTTATTCTTGTTCTTAGATTTAATTATTGTGCATAATAAATATGACTTCAATATTTATATGTTGTTATGAGTTGTTATTCATTGTTTTTGCAAGTGTTGATAGATGTATGATTGGTAGGGACGTTGCACTGTATATTTCCTTTTATTTTGGTATCAGGGAACAAATTGTATGTTAGTGCCTTAGAGGGGGTTTTGGGCACGTTACAAAGTTTTTACATAGTGTTTATGCAGTGATTCACTTCGTCTAGGGGGTTGGGGTGTGTTACAGAGTGGTATCAGAGTCATGTTTTAAAAAACTTGAGATATATAGGCTAGAGAAAATACACAAGAAGGGAATGTGGAGACTCCTTCATGGTAAAGTTCAGTGAATTCCCAAGATCTAGTTGTTTAGCAGGTTGCAGAGCCAACAGATTCAGGAAGATACCTGTATAATCTAAGGGAGAAAACAATATTTGAATATGGAACCATGGGGTTTAGTGACATCACAATGACATGGGGCCACATGATAGTGACGTGGCACTAGAAACATGGACTGCCATAGTGGAAGGATGATTAACCATGGTGAAAAAATGACAATTCTAGTTTCCATTTAGTTTTAAACCCACATAGATCTGAATCGTTTGATCCAAGATATTGAGAGATCCCAACCGTTGGATCTCTTGAAAGGTCATTTGTAAATTTATATTCAAAAATCACAACCATGCAATCCCAAGAGTATGAGGATCATCCATCACTTATAGAGTAAATCTTGGCCATCCATTAGAATTCAGGTTGTAGAGAAATTTAGAGGCGTGACAAAATTTCATTCTCATGGGAGTATCCCACTGTTGTGAGCTCGCAAGCCTTTCAAGATTCAGATTTTGGAAAGTTTGACCTAATAAATATCAGACATATTTTAGCCCAAAGTGAATCTAGACCATCAGATCAAGAGAGTCCAGTTGTTAGATCCTTCAGAAAGGAGACTTTGAAAGAATTTCGTTCGGAAAGTATGGTGGTGATAATGTGTTTTCGAAGGAGATTGTATGACCAAGGTAACCATTGAGCATTTTTTAGCCCAAAATGGAGAGGGTCATCAGATTGAATAGATATCAATCGTCATATCTATATGATTCATGTAACCATGGTAAAGGTTGTGTAGTTTGGGGAACCCATAGTGATTTGGACCATTTGTTGACATGATTGTCCATTGTTTGATCCATCAGATGAACATGATGTCTTGGAAGGGATGGATGTGGAAAATAATGCCACATTAGCCTGATGAGTTAGATGACACATCAACAAATGGTATTGGAGTGTCATTTCATCTTATTGAGTCATCATGCCACACCAACAAGGGTAGATGAATCATAGGATTTCCATGTGATAGTCGAGTACACATAGGACTCATAGATGATAATGGTAACGGTAAAGGTTGAGAGGGATCAACCATATTCCAATGATGAATATTTATTTTCCATTAGGTGTCAATATTTTATCCTGACCATCTGTTATAGTTTGAAAATCAGGAGATTTTGTTTGACAATGTTTCAAGAAGTGTATTTCCCGAAAGTGTCGTGGGCGATGAGTTTTTGGAAGATCCTGTAGAGCAGTGTAATATGCCTTATGATGGGAAAGGAATGATAGCACAAGCCTAACAGTGTTGTGGGATGCATACCACAAAATAAATCGTGAGTAAGTCAATCTGTATATTTGAATGAAAAATCCTGAATGTGAGGATCTGATAGTGTTGTAGACTATGGGTTTCATGAGGAAACCATGACTTGGAAATTTTTCATTCCAATGGGAAATTTCTAATAATGAAAGTGTTGGATCATGTTGTCATTGATGCCAATGGTTTTATTGATTAATTTCAAGTGATTGATTGATGTCAAAGGATTGATTGATTGATGATTGATGTAATATAATATGTATTGTTCTTGATGAGAATGCATAGATGAAGATAAATCAATGAGTTGTCATTGATATGATGAATATGGATCAATGAGTTGTCATTGATACATGATGAAGATGGATCGATTTGGTTTCATTGGTATATGATGCATTGTTGGAAAAATGTATAGATGACTCATTATTGTCTTATCATGATTGATAAGGTGCACAAATGGATGAAATCCAAAGTGGTCCCCTTATGGTGAAAGCCCTCACGGGAAGACACTTCGCGGATTGAGTTATCCTAGAAGAATGGTTGGAAGACCTATGCTCTCATTATTGTCTTATCATTATTGATAAGGTTCACAAATCGATGAACTCCAAAGTGGTCCCCTTATGGTGAAAGCCCTCACGGGAAGATGCTTTGCGGATTGAGTTATCCTAAAAGAATGGTTGGAGGACCCATGGCTGTATGTGGAATAATAAGATGAATATCAATGAAATTGTTGGTTAAAATATCCTATGTGTATAGTTCTTGTCATTCCATTTCCGGTGGTATGTAGAACGTCACATAACTCCTCACGGTTAGAGAGTTATGGCCATGAGAAGTTGGAGACCCCAGGTTTGGATAATGGACCCAAGTTTGTTTGATGATTAACGGTATGAGTTATGATATATTTTCATACAATACCATTCTATATGAATAGTACATATCATGCCAATTATGGTGGTATGTGGAACGTCACATAACTCCTCACGGTTTGAGAGTTATGACCTTACGAAGTTGGAGGACCCTCACATGTCATCTAGAAGCCCCAAAAGGTCAAAGTAGTCAAAGTGGTTTAAGGGGTTTTAAAAGGTAAATAATAAAGTGAAGTGATGAGTGTACTATAATTCAAAGTGAATACAAAATAAATTATTTAAATAATAAATTTAATGGAGAAATTAGAAGTGGGTTAACCCTAAAATAAGGAAAGTGGGGTCAAGTGACCTAGAAGATGTTTTTAAGGAAGCTACTTATAGAGTATAAATAAGGGGAAAGGCTCTCTCATTTTAATAAAACTTGAACATATTGAATATCTATATGTGTCTGAGATAACCAAGGATATATAAGCTGAAATTCTGAGGAAAGGTGAAGAAAAGAAGACGAAAATGCAAGGAAGGATAAATTCTTTTGATGGTGTTTTCTAAGGTATGTTATTTACAGGTCATCTCACCATTTTCGCTATAAATTTTTTTAAATAATGATTCAGACCGTGAAATTTCTATGCCATTGAGAAAACATACCCAAGTATCTGTGGTAAAAAATTCAGCTTGTGGGTCGTTGTATTTTGGGAGTTACACTCTGTGGAAAATAGAGTTTGTGGCTAGTCCTGAAACTAGTCAAAAACAAGTGTTTGAGGTAAAAACGTCATAAATTCTTCATAACAGATCCAAATTCAATGAGACAAAATGTGTTCGTTAGCATACAAGTTGTAGTATGTTTTTCAATAGTTTCATATCAATTCAATGAACATTTTTTGCGGGCCATGCTCTACAAAGTCTCTCTCTAGAATAAGCCAGAATTCAGCAAGGTATGTCATTTTTGCTATAACGCCTTTTTTGAGAGGTTCCAAGTAGTGCCACCTGGATGAATTGCATAAAACAAACTGAAGAACATTTTGAATTAGTTTTAAATCTTTGTTCATTACATGTACAAAGTTATGATTATTTCAAGTTGGGGTTGTTGACTAATCCAAAACTAGTCATGGTTGAGACAAGCAATTGATGAGTTGGCACATAAATGAGGTGTATAGTTGATGATGTTGGTACATATTGATGAGTCATTGTTGATTATTATTTGACACATGATTGGTATATACTTGGTACATGGTTGGATGCACTTGGTTATGGTACAGGTTGATTACAGGTTGTTTGGCACAGGTTGGTGCATGGTTGATGCACTTGTTTATGTTGACAGATTGATATATGTTGAGGATTGTTGCCTCATATCAGTTGGTGCTGAGAATGTAAGATGAGTCTTGCAGATAGATCTGGTACTCTTGTATATTTGTACTCTATTCAGTTGTTGCTGAAAAACCCCTGGATTGAAGGCCATAATAAAAAGAAAAATTGTACATACATCTTGTGTTCTTTGTGTTCCTTGTGGAGATGATTTGTTGATGATATGTTGCTGATATATGTTGCTGATATGTATTCACATCTAACTGATTATAAATGACAGAAATGAGTAATGAGCAAATGTTGAATGTTAACTAAGGAGTTTTTGTGTAAGAGGGAAGTTTTGGGAAAAAGACCCCCACACTCATTCACCCCCCCCCTCTAAGTGTGGTAGGTGTGTCCAACAATTGGTATCAGAGCAGGCCTTCACTAAAAGCCTTAACAAGATTGCAGGAGATCCATAGACACACAAATGGATGATGAAATGCCAATCCTTGATGAGGAAAACTATTCTACTTGGAAAATAGAGATGAGAATGTATTTTTAGACAATGGGAGCAGCTATTTGGAAGGCAACCATTGGTGGATCAGTTTCATTGAAGAACAAGTCAAAGTTTGCAGCTCAAAGGGAAGGAAAGAAGAATGATGCATTGGTTCTCAAGACCATTCTTAGTGGAATTTCAAGCCCTATCAAAGAGAGCATGGGACAATGCACTTCTGTCAAGGATCTATGGCTAAAGCTAGATGAGACATATCAAAAAAAGAAAGAAGATGTTGAAGACCACTCCGTCAAGATTATCAAAGGTAAATAATCTCTAACTCTTGATTGCATATGTGATGATTTCAAAGGAAAAGAGTCATGTGATGATGTTAACAATAAGGAATATATTGAAGATACTTCAAATGAAGGTAAAGAATTTCCAAAGACTCTTGATTGCATTGATTGAAAATGTGATGATGTTGAATTTTTCTCAAGTGAAGAAGATGATCTAGAAACAGTTTGTGTAAAGTTTGATGATAGTTATCCCATGGAAAGAATAGAAGAAAATCTATTAGAACTTCAAAAGGAAATTGAAGAGGGTTTATATAGATATATAAGTGATCATTTTTATACACACTATAACTATCTTTCGGATAACACTAAAAAGTTTCATAGGAGGAGTCAAAGGTACATATTGATGTTAAAGGAAATGCTCAAAGAGAGAAATAAGACTCAACTAGAAGAAAAGGAAGAAGAAATCACAAGACTAAAGAATGAAAAAGAAAATGTGAAGGTAGATGATGAGATTAGAAAAA
>ML787893.1:234954-291035 GCA_009831015.1 Picea engelmannii | reverse complement strand
CGTTATATGGTAGCACAATGTTCATCTTGCAGAAAAGATAGGGGAGACATACCCATAGGGGGAGTCATTCTTCTTCCCATGATTCTAGGAGGATATATTTATCAGATGCATACCTAGAAAAGAGCCCTATACTTGAAGAAAGAACACAGGAGCATAATTTCAGGGGGAGCAATGGTCACAGGGGGAGTATGTTCGATGTATCTTCATCATTACATCAGAGTGATATCCCTTGTTCAAAAGGGGAGATATTATTCAGAGGAAGATCAAAGGCATTTATACAGGGGGAGCATCCCCAAGGAGAGTTCAAGCAAGGGGAGTAGCCCCAAGATGAGAATGGCCCTTTTCCATTGATGTCAAAGGGGGAGAGTTAATCACATTGATGTGATTGATATTTATTGACGGGGAGAGATAGTCACATTGACTATTGATGTAGAGCATGCCTTATCTACATGTTGACATCAATAATTGGTAATTGGTCTTGACATCAATGTTGGTATTGCCATCAATGCCAAAGGGGGAGATTGTTGGATCATGTTGTCATTGAGGCCAATGGTTTGATTGATTGATGTCAAGTGATTGATTGATGTCAAATGATTGATTGATTGATGATTGATGTAATATAATATGTATTGTCCTTGATGAGAATGCATAGATGAAAATGGATCAATGAGTTGTCATTAATATGATGAATATGGATCAATGAGTTGTCATTGATACATGATGAAGATGGATCGATGTGGTTTCATTGGTATATGATGCATTGTTGGAAAAATGTATACATGAATCATTATTGTCTTATCATGATTGATAAGGTGCACAAATGGATGAACTCCAAAGTGGTCCCCTTATGGTGAAAGCCCTCACGGGAAGATGCTTGCGGACTGAGTTATCCTAGAAGAATGGTTGGAGGACCCATGCTCTCATTATTTTCTTATCTTGATTGATAAGGTGCACAAATGGATGAACTCCAAAGTGGTCCCCTTATGGTGAAATCCCTCACGGGAAGACACTTTGCGGATTGAGTTATCCTAGAAGAATGGTTGGAGGACCCATGCTTGTATGTGGAATAATGAGATGAAGATCAAGGAAATTGTTGGTGAACTATCCTAGATGTATAGTTCTTTTCATGCCATTTCCGGTGGTATGTAGAACGTCACATAACTCCTCACGGTTAGAGAGTTATGGCCATGAGAAGTTGGAGACCCCAAGTTTGGATAATGGACCCAAGTTTGTTTGATGGGTAACGGTATGAGTTACGATATATTTTCAGAAAATATCAGTCTATATGAATAGTACATGTCATACCATTTCTAGTTGTATGTGGAACATCACATAACTCCTCACAGTTTGAGAGTTATGGCCTTACGAAATTGGAGGACCCTCACATGTCATCTAGAAGCCCCAAAAGGTCAAAGTAGTCAAAGTGGTTTAAGGGATTTTAAAACATAAATAATAAAGTGAATTGATGAGTGTACTATAATTCAAAGTAAATACAAAATAAATTATTTAAATAATAAATTTAATGGAGAAATTAGAAATGGGTTAACCCTAAAATAAGGAAAGTGGGGCCAAGTGACCTAGAAGATGTTTTTAAGGAAGCTACTTGGCGAGTATAAATAAGAGGCAAGGCTCTCTCATTTTAATCACACTTGAGAATATTGAATATATATATGTGTCTGAGGTAATCAAGCATATCTAAGCCGAAATTCTGAGGAAAGGTGAAGAAAAGAAGGCCGAAATGCAAGGAAGGATAAATTCTTTTGATGGTGCTTTCTAAGGTATGTTATTTACAGGTCATCTCACCAATTTCGCTATAATGTTTTTTCTATAATGATTTAAACTTTGAAATTGCTATTCCATTGAGAAAACACACCCAAGTATCTGTGGTAAAAAATTCATCTTGTGGTTCATTGTTTTTTGGGAGTTACACTCCGTGGAAAATAGGGTTTGTGGCTAGTCCTGAAACTAGTCAAAAACAAGTGTTTCGGGTAAAAACGTCATAACTTCTTCATAAAAAATCTAAATTCAGTGAGACGAAATGTGTTGGTTAGGTTACATTGTATTATGTTGTGTAACATTTTTATATCAATTCAATTAACATTTTGTGTGGTCCACACTCTACACGACCACTCTCTAAAATAAGCCAGAATTCAACAAGGTATGTCATTTTTTCTATAACCCCTTTTATGAGAGGTTACAAGTAGTTCCACCTGGAGGAATTGCATAAAACCGATTGAAAAACATTGTGTATCAGTTTCAGATATTTATTAATTACAGGTACAAAGTTATGATTATTTCAAGTTGGGGTTGTTGACTAATCCAAAACTAGTCATGGTTGAGGCAAGCAGTTGATGAGTTAGAACATACATGAGGTGTATAGTTGATGATGTTGGTACATATTGATGACTCATTGTTGATGATTATTTAAAACATGATTGGTATATACTTGGTACATGGTTGGATGCACTTGTTTATGGTACAAGTTGATTACAGGTTGTTTGGCACAGGTTGGTGCATGGTTGATGCACTTGTTTATGTTGACAGATTGATATCTGTTGAGGATTGTTGCCTCATCTCAGTTGGTGATGAGAATGTAAGATGAGTATTTCATATAGAGCTGGTGCTCTTGTAGAGTTGTACTCTATTCAATTGTTGATGAAAAACCCCCGAATTGAAGTCCATAATAAAAAGAAAAATTGTACATACATCTTGTGTTCTTTGTGTTCCTTGAGGAGATGATTTGTTGATGATATGTTGCTTATATATGTTGTTGATATGTATTCACATCTAACTGATTATAAATGAAAAAAATGAGTAATGATAAAATGTTGAATGTTAACTAAGGAGTTTTTGTGTAAGAGAGAAGTTTTGGGAAAAAGATCCCCACTCTCATTCACCCCCCCCTCTAAGTCTGGTAGGTGTGTCCAACAGAAAGCCAATATTTTTGTGAGTTGTGGGATTTGAGGAGAATAGGTGTGTATGTAAAGTTTCTACCCATATGGGAAAATCTTGACAACGTGAACCCAATAGCCTTGTGGGTCACAGGCTTCATAAAAGCCTTGGAAAAGTGTTAACATCAACATCTTGATGGGAAATTTCTGATAGTGGGAGCCCAATAGTGTTGTGAGATTTAGGATATAGGGAAATAAATAATCTTGGTAAGTTTTTATTCCAATGTATATTCCCCAATAAAGAGATCTTGATAGTGTTGTGGTATTGGAAGCTTGAAGGCCTGTGTATGATGGTGTAAAGTAGGACACGTTAGCTTGGAGGTACGAGATAGGTCCATGTGGATGCAAGTGGACTGGTGACATCAGTTGAAATGTACAAAGTAGGTACACATGGAGGCCACATAGACTTGATGATGTCATCACAAGGAAATTCCCAATAAACTTTAAAGGGTCATAACTTTATTCTCAAAGCATAGAATTAAGCAAGAAAATAGTCATTGGAAAAATGTTAAAGAGAAGAATCATCCCGTGCATTCAGATTTGTGGTTGGAGCATCCGATTTTCCATGGAAATAGAAAGAATGTGTCTGAGGGATTAAAAAGAAAAAATGATGTAAAATTCTTATATTTTTTTTAATTTAATATAACATAATTTCTTTTACGACTACACATTTTGCAGAATTAGGCTTCAGATAGAGTAAAGTAGGTGTAGTATGAGGACCAAATATATGGAATATGCTCAGGGCTATTTCATCCAGGAGGAGGAGGCGAGAGGGAATAGTGTCAACATGGGGGATGCAGAGATTGAGTCAAATGGTCATAGAAGTCGAGTGGGGCATGTTACCCACCCCCCGTGCCTAGGGGTAACTAGATGAGATAATGTCTTGTGGACCGAAATGGAGAACATGATACAGACCATGATGATGATCAAAATGTCCATATATGGCAGTGCAACATCCCCCATCAGTCACCTTTATAGCTAAAGGTCAACCAAGGCTCATCACATCTAAGAAACCCAATGTATGGGAGATGGTAATCCAACATTAGCATGAGGTATATTAATCCTTTTTTCATGCAATGTGTTGTGCTTAATTTGTTGGGCATGTGGATGAGGATCTTCGATTGAAGTTGGATAATGGATTAGTGGCTTGGGAAATTGTGTTAGTTTCCTTGTTTCACCTTGGTGGTGATATTCTATGCCCTAGTATCGTGTTTTCACTGCCTAGGGAAAAGGGGTATTGTTGGGGGCCCTCACAAGGGTAACATTCCATTCCCCACCATACTTAACACTTTCCATCATGGAGCCTCTCATAGTGTACCAAGCTTCGACAATGGGTCAAGGTACATTCTCTCATGAGAAGAAGGGGATGAAGGCCCAGAGGTTGATGCAACTGCTCTATACATGCATGACATTGATAATTGACAAAGGCCATCGTAAAAGCCTCATGCCATCTTGATCTCTACCCCCTCTAATGGTAATCACACTAAATTATAAAGGAAAATATCCCAGTAAAAAATTAAGGAATGGAGATTGAAACCTTATAAAGGGGGCATGCAAATGATAATTGGGTATCAAAAGGAAAAATAAGCAATTCTAAATGAAAAAAGTACCGACAAAAAGGTATCTCAAGAAAGAAAACGATCCCTCTACAAAGGCGCTAATAGAAATGGATTCAATGACACCATAATATATGAAGTAATACTTAAAACCATATCATTATCACACTTACTCTTGAAGGGTTTCCTTCTTTCTTGCTTCTCTCGAGACCTATCCATATACCTAGGTCTTTTTCCTGTCTAGGTTTGCACACCTAATAGGGTTGGATGAAGGCCCTCCCATACTTAAACTTGTAAATTCACATGAGGTCATGAGCTAGTGTGATGCTTGAAGGGTATATTGAGGTGAATTGTTTATGTGGCTTATATCTTAAGTTACAACTTACTTTTCATGCTTTAAGGACTAATGTTTCTTGTGAACCTTGGTTAACCTTGTCTTATACTTTTCTTTGTTTTGGATGGCCTTGACATGGTTCTTTGAGGGACTTCCTAGGATTGTGATCAGGACGTTGTACCTTTTATTGCAGGACCTTGGCACATGTGATGCAAAGCAATGGGTCATTTAGTGATTCACCACCCTCAAACATCATCTCTCACATCCTCATAACATTGGACGATGGACAAATGGTCTTGGTATGAGTATATTCAGTCATGATGTTACACAGATGGGATGGAAGCCCATAGGTTGGCTAGAGTACCCCATAGCTTATTATCTAGAGGATGAGGGATGTTGCAACAACAAATAGATAGATTCTATGTAGAGAAAATATACAGCTCCCTCTAGCCTGGATGCAACACCTGGATCCTGGATGTTGGCCCTACTTTGATGATGACATCATCTTCTAAGGCTTGATCGAGCAAGGGTTTGATGGATACCTCGGGTAATTATGATGGTTGGGATGAATTTGGGTGAGGAGAGACATCATTTTCTCCCACTTCACTCTTGATTGGTGCCATGTGGCCTTTGTAGGCCTCTTCCTTTCCTAGGAAGTCTTGATGTCTCACACATGTGGCCTTTTTCATGATGTATTTTTCATTTTAGCATTTTGCAAGGGTAAAATCAGGGTTTGGTCCCAATTGAATAAATGTTATGTTATGTTATGTGAAAAAATTATGCTAGGATACCCTCCTATAAGAAGGATAGCGCTATCCTTTTCATTTTCATCATCATTCCTCACCATTGTGGGGTAACGCTTCTAGCATTTTTTATATTTCAACCTTCTTGGACTTTCTATCTGATGTGTTATGATTGGAAAAGGTCTCTTGTGGATGGTTTTCTTATTTTGGATGGATATTTTTGCAATTAGGGTTTTTTGTTCTTGTCTTCTTAGATAAAGTAAGTATTTTTTGGCAATTCTATGGTACATTGTTGGTGTAAATGGTAAATTTATATTTTTTGCAAGGATTCTTGCTTGCTGAAACCCTAAGAGAGGAATATAAGTGCTTCTTCCTCTCACAAAGTTTTACTTGTCTAAAATTTGTGGATTTTCCTTACTAGAGTTAGAACTCTAAAGCCATAAAGTGTTATCACTTTAGGATTTAACCCTAGACAATTGATCTTTGATCTAAGTGAAGCTACAATAAGGGAGAAACAATATCTAGGTCCCAAAAGTGCTTGCACCCTAGACGTTCTTCTCCTCAAATTCTAAATCCTAAGGCCCAAATGTGCTTGCACCTTAGAGTTTAAACTCTACCTCTTGGTTTCAATTAGATCAACCTTCAAGATTATATGCATTTGAGACTCCATATCCTAAAATGGTAGAGGAACTAATCTAGGAGTAACTCTTGTGGTGAAAGTAGTTGTTAAAATCACCTTTTCTAAATCTCTCAAGTGCTCTACTAACATTGCTAACCCTAACTCTAGAAAACTCACACTATTTCTTGTTGACGTTATAAAAATTTTCTACAACCACATAAAACTACATTAAATTGTTGCACACACTCATCTAAAGGTGGTCTAACTAGGTCATAATTAATTCCATGAATTGTATAATTTTATGTTTTGTGAATGATTACTTTTCATGCTAAATTGCTACATTTCTGAGCACTGTACCTTGTTGTTGTTGAAAAATACTTATTGGTGTTGTAAGATTGGTTTTAATACTATAATTTTCAAAAACTAATGCAATCTAACTTTTCTAGTGTCTAGAGAGGTCATTGTTGCATGATTTATCTTGGTAATTGTCATATATATGCTACAAATTGTTTCTTGTTCCAAGAAGGTACAACAACCATCTTACAACCTCTCTTTATTTCCTAGACCTAGATCAACTAACAGGTTATCAAGATAGGGAGAGGTAGGATTGGATACTAAACTTGTTATTCGATCCCTTGTGGTCACCAGGGAATTCTCCCTTGTGGTGGACCTCCTCCATCACTAAAATGAGGGAAGACCCTACTTAGGTGACACTGGTAGTTTCTTCAATAGTTATGTAAGATTTGGGGATATTGTGGTGGGATTTGCACAAGCACAAACCTTGTGATAGCATTTTGGTGCCATTTTCGGGGAGGATTGATTCATTATCCTCATGACATATCTTTCATAAAATTATCCCAAATCCCTTATTATACAAGTTTACCTGGAGACTCCACTAAGGGTAATTCCCTCACTTTCCTTTGATGATCATGTTTGAAGAATCATCTAGACACTCCACTGATACATTTTGAGTTGTTTGTTTCCCAAGTAATGGATTTATGGCTATCCATGAATGGTTTCCATGTATTGATTTTGAAAGAATCTCGGGATACCCAAACAAGTTTAAGGAAGGATGGTAATATTCAAAGGGTTTGTTTCCACTCATGTTGCAAATTTCTTAAAATACATACAGGAAATGGGGGAAAATGAAGATGTACATATACAATGGTTTCTATTGTCCCTATCATTTGATGTACAAGATTGGATCAAAGACTGTTGCAAACCAAAGGCCATATCTCTTCTCATAGATATCATTAGAAAATTTCTTGAGTATGGAAATCCACAATCTCAAATATATGAAGACACTCTTCAAGAACTCACAACAACCCTTAAAAGGGAAGTTTTCTTCCTAGATATTCTTATAATAAACATTAGGGAAGCACACCATGCCAAAGAAGAAGAATCCATTGGGAGTATTCATCCTCATGAAGACAATACATTGATAATTGCTCCACTTGTTGAGGATGGAAAACTAGAACATCATGGAGACTTCTCCCAAAGGTTGAAGGAAAAAATTAAAGAAGTTAAGAGGTTTTTCAAAACATTGGTTGATTGATGTGAAGACATACATCTGTTGATTCAAATTTGTGCACAAATATGGGAAGAGCATGACCTAATAGTAGAGAAATATGAGTGATGTCTCAAAGTTTCAGTAGAGGAAGAGCTCACTAAAGCATATTTTTGGGTAAAGACACTATGTGCTAGGATACAAGAGAAATATGGTCAACCTTTGGTTTTATCCAAGATATTGGAGTTGAATGTAGACGAGGAGGAATGGGATGATTCGGAAGAAGATGAAAACCGTGATGAAATTCTCCCTCTAAATGATCAATAATTTATTAGTGAAGAATCTCTATATCTTGATCATGCCTTGGATGAAGAAGATTTCATGTCCTCGAGGAAAGAACATAAGTAAGAATTTTATAAAGAGGGTTACCAACCCCTTGAAGAGAAGAAAGAAGTACCTCATGATTCCATCGAAGATAATGAATATTTGATTGAAGAATGAGAGCTTGAAATGGTGAATCATGAGGAGGATTACCAAATACATAAAGTAGAACATGAGTTGCCTCATGAATATGTCGAAGAATAACACCATTATGAAACACACCATGTTGAATACCTAATACATGAAGAGGATCTTCATGAAGACAAAGCACTAGTATTTTCTCCTCCATTTGATGAAGTCATCCAAGCCTCCATTCCTCCTGCACATGAAGAAGAGAACCTAATGAGTTATGATCCTTTCCAAGTTTTTGATACTGCTTCATTTCATGATTCGGAAAGTGAAGAGGTATTAGAGGAACCCTTGGATGCATTATACCCATCATGTTATAATAAAGGTAATGATGTGATTGAGAATATTGATGATTTTATACATGTTGGGAGACATAAATGGGATGTTGTTTGTTTTGGTCCTAATGGAAATCCCAGTTATGACATTGAAGGTCATTTTCAATTGTTACCTTTAGAAAAACCATGTGTGATTGCTAAAGACTCAGATATGGGGCAACATGAAATGACATGGTTACATATTTATTCTGATCAACCGGGGATGACTTATTATAGCATTCTCATGATGATTCATGGCCATATCCTGGAGGGTCTAATACATACTCTTTTGAGAACTTGGATTTATTCTACGAAGAAGATGTTCAACCACTGATGTGCTCTAACCTTTATGAAGATGAGTCCATGATTTTCTCGGAGCAAGATATTTGTGATGAGAGCTTCCAACCTTCTCCTTTTCCACATTGTTGTTCCACTATAGATATGGTTGGTAGTTTTCCTCGTGATGGTCACTTTCCTATTGGATAGAGTTTTTTTCAACCTATGGATTATTGTGGGTATTTTTAGTTTCACACACAAGGCCAACATTCTTTGGGTTGGGAGAAAAATATTTTCTCTAGGCCTAGCCTGATCCCTTACCTTGTACTCTCTTTTCCCATAGACAACATTAGATTTTTCCTTAGGTTCCTTATCATCCTTTCTTGATATTTGGGTGATGTCTTTGTAGATGAGGACAAGGATATACCTTTGTCTGATTCTTTCATCCTTGTCCTAGGATGGATAGGGAAGGGATGTGGTGATGCCTCCTTGCATGAATTTTCCCCTCCCTCCCATCTCCATGAGTTGGATTTTATGACTAGTTATGGTATGGTGTATGTCCCAACTCATGATATTTTTGTGCTTGAAGTATCCTTATTTTGGTTTATTATGAAGCACGAAGGTAGACATTATGATACAATGTTGGGATGGTTTCATTGGTCATATGATTATACCTAGAATTTCAACTAACATAGATTAGTGTAGTTTAGGTAGAACATTTGCATATTGCATTTCATTTGTATATATATTGCATCATGCACTCATGCTAGTATAGCCTTGCATATTCTTGTATATATTTCATTTTTATTTGTATATAATTAGTAAATGTTAGGAAATTACATTTAATCATTGTATAATATTACTTTATCATTTTGTAGTTTAGTGAAATTTATTTTTTAGCATGGTTTTGGATTTATCTCTAACTCAGGTGGATCACATCCACTAGCCGGTAATTCTAAAGGGTGTTTTTTTTTCAAGTGGGAACATTATTGTAGGTCTTGGACAACTAGATATGTTGAGGTTCTCATGTGCTCTATAGTGATCACATTTCCCCATGTTCGAGTCATATGTTACCCCCCCCATTCCTAGGGGGAACTAGAGGAGATCATGTCTCATGGCCTAAAATGGAGAACATTATTCTAAACATGATGATGATAAACATGATGATGATAAAAATGTCCACAATTGGTATCCCAACAGACCCTCTCAATCACCTTTACAACTATGGTTCAACCAAGGCTCATCACATTCAATCAACCTAGTGTATCAGAGATGGTAAGCCATTGCCACCATGAGTATGTTAGTCCTTCTTTTATGCAAAGTGTTGTTCATAATTTGTTGGGAATGTGGATGAGGATCTTTGGTTGAAGTTGGATAATGGATCATTGGCTTGGGAAATTGTTTCAGTTTCCTTGTTTCACCTTGGTGTTCATCTTTTATGCCCTAGTCTCGTGTTTTCACCACCCAGGGAAAATGGGTACTACTGTGGGGCCCTCACATGGGTAATGTTTCGTTCCCCACCATACTTAACACTTTCCATCCCAGAGCCTCTCATAGTGTACAAAGATTTGGTAATGGGTCATGGTCCATTATCTCATGAGAAGAAGGGGCTAAAGGCCCAGAGGTTTATGCATTTTCCCTATATATGCATGGCATTGCTAATTGACAAAGGCCACCATAAAATACTCAAGCTAGTTTGAGTTGTACCCCCTTTAATGGTAATTGCCCTTGTTTGTATGTGAATGAATGCACCAAATTATAAAGGACAATATCCCAATAAAAAATGAAGGAATGAAAGTTGAATCCTTATAAATGGGACTTGCAAATGATAATTGGGTGTCAAAAAGAAAAAAAAATGGGTTCATAATGCAAAACGTATCGAGGAAAGGGTATCTCAAGAAAGAAAGAGCTCCCTCTACAAAGGCACTCATAAAAATTGATTCAGTGACACCATAAGCCATGAAGTAATCCCTAAAACCATATCACTATCAAACTTAATCTTGAAGGGTTTCCTTATTTCATGATTATGTTGGGTCCTATCCCTCTACCTAGGTATTTTTCCTGTCTAGGTTAGCACACCTAATAGGGTTGGATGAAGGCCCTCCCATACTTAAACTTTCCAATTCACATGAGGTCCTGGTCTGGTGTGATGCTTGAAGGGGATACTGAGGCGAATTGTTTACATGGATTATATAGTAAGATATAGCTTACTTTTCATTCTTTAAGGACTATTTTGTCTTGTGAAACTTGGTTAACCTTTTCCTACACTTGCTTTGTTTTGGATGGCCCTAACGTGGCTCTTTAAGGGACATCATGGGCTTGTTCCTGGGATGTTGTTCCTTTTATTGCAAGACCTTGACACATGTGGTATAGAGCAGTGGGTCATCTAGTGACTCACCACTCTTAGACATCATCTCTCACATCCTTGGAACCTTGGACGATGGATAGATGGGATTGGTATGAGAAAATTCAGTCATGATGGCACAAAAATGGGATGGAATCCCATAGGCTAGGAAAATTACCCCAAAGCTTATTTATCCATGGGATTAGGAACGTTGAAGTAACATACAAATAGACACTATGCAGAGAAAATATGAAACTCCCTCTAGCCTGGACATAACACCTAGATCCTGGATGTTGGCCCTACTTTGATGATGACATCATCTTCTAGGGTTGGATTGAGCTAGGGTTTGGTGGATACCTAGGGTACATGTGATGGTTGGCATGACTTTGAGTGAGGAGAGACATCATTTTCTCCCACTTCACTCTTGATTGGTGCCACATGGCCTTTGGAGGCCTCTTCCTTTCCTAGGAAGGCTTGAAGTCTCACACATGTGGAATTTTTCATGATGTATTTTGCATTTTAGGATTTTGTAAGGGTAAAATGAGGGGTCAGGCCCTCTTGAATCAATTTTATATTATGTTATGTGGACAAATTATGCTAGGCTATCCTCCTATAAGAAGGATATCACTAGTCTTTTCATTTTCATCATCATTCCTCACCATTGTGGGGTAACTCTTCTAGCATTTTTTCTATTTCATCCTTCTTGGTATTTATTTCTCGTGCAGTATGCTTGGGAAAAGTCTCTTGTGGATGGTTTGCTGATTTTTGATGCATATTTTTGTAATTAGGGTTTTGTTCTCTTGTCTTATTAGATAAAGTAAGAAATTATCTACATTTCTAAGGTATATTGTTGATGTAAATGGTGAAATTACTATTTTGTTGCAAGGATTATTTTTTGTTGAAACCCAAATAGAGGAACATAAGTGTTTCTTCCTCTCACAAAGTTTTACTTCTCCAAAATTTGTGAATTGTCCTTGCTAGGGTTAGAACCCTAAATCCCTAAAGTGATATCACTTTAGGATTTTGTCCCTAGACAATTGATCATTTATCTAAGTGAAGCTTTAAGAAGGGATAAATGTTATCTAGGGCCCAAAAGTTCTTGCACCCTAGACGTTCTTCTCCTCAAAGTCTAAAGCCTAAGTCCCAAATTTTCTTGCACCTTAGGGTTTAAACTCTACCTCTTGGTTTTAACTAGATCAACCTTCAATCTTGGATGCATTTGAGACTCCATAGATCTAGAATGGTAAAGGAACTAATCTAGAAGTAACTCTTGTGGTGAAAGTAATTGTTAAAAACACTTTTTCTAAATATCTCAAGTGCTCTACTAACATTGCTAACCCTAAATCTAGAAAACTCACAATATTTCTTGCTATTGTTATAAAAAAATTTCTACAACCACCTAAAACTACATTAAATATTTGCATATACTCATCTAAAGGTGGCCTAACTATTTCAGAAATTATTTCTAGAAATTGGATAATTTTATGAACTTTGATGAATGCTTATGTCTCATGCTAAATTGCTACATTTCTGAGCACTTTACATTGTTGTTGTTACAAAATACTTATTGTTGTTGTAAGATTGGTTTTACTGCTGTAATTTGCAACAACCAATGTGTTGAGGAAAAGATATGAATTGATTTTACTCAAGCATTTTCAGACTTTACTTGGCTAAATCAAAGTAGACGGCAATATCACCCTATGTTTATAGCCAACAAAATTAACATCCTAACTCGCAAGTATTAATTGCAAGTTCTTAGGTTAGTCTTTTATCAACAAAAAAACTTGTTGGAAACTTACTTTTTATGTAATTTTATGAATATAAAAGTTGCTGAAATAAATGTAAGATCAGAAGTAAAGACACCAAGATGATAATCAAGACAATTGAGACATAAAACAATCCTTTATTTCATTCCAATTCACCAAAGAGCCATTTTCTTTACAAAATCTCATATAGAAATCTTGGACCAAAGTCAAACTTAGACATCCTCGATGGAACATACAAAAGGACCTCTGACAGAACACCAAAACTGAACTTTAAAAGCTGGACCATCTTGCCACAGATTGTTTCCCACTCAACTCTGCACAATAGCCTTTATCAATCATGAAAATTGATTCACAAACAGACAAGTCTACACAGACTATCAAAGATAGATCAACACCTCTGAAAAACAAGTGTCTAAATGATTTGATTCAGTCCTGAATATGTTGTCTACAATAAGACCTTGCTATCACAAAAGAGAATTAGGCTGTGATGAATATACAAATGAATGAAAATTGAACTATACCAACATAAACTCAAAGAACAAACCTTAGCATGCTTCTCCTTCTATCCTCCTTTGTTCCTCCATTTTATTTTTCTTTTAACAAGTTAGAATTGGTTGAAGTAGTTAAACCAACTCATTAGTTAAGTTAATTAAAAAACTAAACTAACTTTAGTTAGGGGGAAAAGTAATAATTATAATAAGAGTCATAATAAATAATAACTAGTAGGTGGGACCCCTTGTGACTCCCTTTAGTGATGACAATCATAACATAACCATTAGTTAAGCAAACACACCTCCTTGTGTCTCCCATCAACATATTTACTTTTGGCCATTTTAGCTCATGAAATTTGACATTGTTTCAAAAAATAATACTCATATATCCAAAATAAAACATGTTTTCCAAAGATCCATGAAGTCAACTGTCATAAAACAATAGATAACATAAAAATCAGAAACCACATTTCCTAGTCTTTGATGCAACCCTTCCTTGGTTGTTGCTGTCACCTCTTGATTTTCCTAAATTTACCTTTGGTTGTGCAGAGCCTTTAGGCTTAATCTCGTTGATCACGTGAGAACAATCATCCCTCAAATGCATTCGGGAAGACAAAGATTTCTTAGATCCATTGGAGGGTGAGGAGGGGGAAACAACTTCTTTTCCTTTCTCAAGGGCATGGTGGGCCTCAATTTTTAATCTCTTGCTAGCATGGGAGGATTGCACTGGAGAGTGGTCATGACTCAGGGGTAGGTTGGAAAATGGGGTTTTTAGGCAGAGGAGTAGGCAAGTAAAAGTTGGGCCAGCCACTATGTTGGGAGATTGCTGGGTGGACAATATCCTTCCATCCATCATTTTTAGGGACCTTCGGTTGTAATGAGACATGAGGAGGTACGGGGATACTGGTGGCTTGTGTGGCTTGGAAAGGAGGCCTTTCAGGCCTAGGTTGGACTATTCCCTGCCCAATCCAGTTAAAAAATCTAGCATGAAACAATTCACCAAGCTCTACTGAATCAATGTCAAAATGTATAGAGAACTTGGGCCTTCTTGGGCCTTGGTTCCAGTTACCTCTACCTCTGTTTCCTCGGCCATATCTTCCTCGACTGAAAAAACTCATCTTGCATGTGTTATCGATTAGAAAATAGTCTTTTAAATAACCATGCATGACAACTCTTGAAAATATGAAATAGATTTGGCTCAGAATGTATCAAACACATGCAATCCAAATCCATACAAATTGGTTTACCACTAATCAATGAGTAGGGGAGTGAAAAAGGGTCCTGGGACATGTGAGAGGTTTGTATTGAGTGAAAATATGATATTAATAAAAGGGAATAATACATGGTATCTGCTCAATGACAACATCAATCAACTGTAAAAGAACCAATAAAACCTCACTGTTATCCACCCAAGACACTTCCACTTTCATCCAATTTAACACAGAAATTTCCTTAACTATAATCAATTTCAGAACTGGGGCTGAAAAATGAGATGGGAAGGTGATAGGATTTGTAATTAGTAGAAAATGAGATAATGGGAGGGGAGGATAATGATTACTATTCATGATATTAATCAAGTGATCCATAAAACATTCTACAGTAAGAATAGATGCACCAACCGACAATCATCGTGACCGGATAACAATTACTGTGTACTTAACTAGTTCACTGTCAATAACCAAGTATCCAACACAGTGCCATCACAAAACAATAAGTATTCCACATAATTTGTAAGATGTCTTGTTCCCTTTATTTACACATTCTGCATTATAAAACAATTCATGGATAATACCCAATTTATATATGTAACTATCAAGATCAACCACTGCCTATGCATTTCTTCAATCCACATCTATACTCAAAGTCATGTTTTCAAAATAATAATGAAGTCACTATTACTGTAGTAGAACCCATCAAAGAGAAATGATGTTCGTTAACATATATATGCAGTAACCAAAATAATCAAGACCAAATAAAATGCCTGAAATGACAATTCATCATACAACCAACAACCATCATTTAGACATAAGCTATGCACATATTAATTTTCCCAGACAATGTAGTTCTACCACTGTACAAGAAAAGAATTCAATGTGACTTAAAAACTGGGCCATCTATCCAACACGACTAACATGCTTGTTTAAATAGGTGGTTGATTGCAATAAATAACAAGTTTAAACTTGTGTGGGTGCCTTTGAGTGTGAAAACCAAGCTATCCATACTACACAAAGTGCGCAGCTAACAAAACTCCACAGTGCAACATTTCCACTTAACACAATCAAACACATAGTCACGATAATAACTCAACATATCACACTGAGATATCGATTTAATCACATTGTGATGGACCATGTTGTGCGCATTCAGGCCTATTCAACCAACAACACAAGGCTACAGTGGGTGTCTTTCTACATTCATCCAGTTCAGTAGTCGTTCGACCCCAAAGAAAAACTTAGTTACCATGACCAATATATATTTGCAACCACACAATGCGACATGAGCAACGTTAAACATTTTCACCGATGATAGCTATACATTCAAAGAAAATCATTAGTGAAAAAACTAGTGATCATGTATCTCCCAAACAATTTTCCATTGTTGAAGAAAATCAATCAACTGAACAAACTGTGGTAGCTACGCATAACCATGCATCCAATTGAATCAGGGAAGGGCCCCTTTCTAGTAACAATACTGAGGTATTAACATAAGGAGAATGACTATATCTTTTGAAGGTGCAAATCCCAATGAAGGGTTTATTGTTATCATCACAGGTGCAGTACCTAAATTATAAAACAACAGGACTTCCATACGACCAACCTGGGAGAATTTGTATTCACTAGTACTCGAGCATACTTTCGACCCATGATAACCTGTAGCAACTCGACAGGTATGACAATCTCCTCTACCAAATTCGAGACTGGAGGGTCAAGGGTCTACTCTGTAGTTGACACCAGGGAATGGAGCCAACTCCTCATAATGGTGGAACTTTCGAGGCCAAGGGTGTGCACACAGAGAGATACATGAGTCATTTGTGGATAGGTAACGATCCAAGGCGGGGGGGAAAAAAGAAGGGCAAGGCTCTTATCCGGCCGAACAATTTAATTAACACACTCAGGGTATAACCCTCGTGTTCTTCATCCAACTACCACAATACTGAGGTGGAGACAGGGTCGAATTAAGAACTGAGCACTCATTTCATGACCCTTAGTGGTGGAACAACCGATTCTGAGGAGAAACACAACATAGTGGCATAGAAGACCTTCGGCCATTAAACCCAGGAAAGCCAGAGAGTGGGTATAGTAATGGTGCATGAAGATAGTTTCCACCCAAGATTTAAAAAAAAAAACTCCAACTGAACCAGTAGTAGTAATAGAGAGCTACCACTAGGAAGACCAATAACCTCTACAAACTCAAAAATATTACAGGAAGAACCATCCATTTTCATTCAAGAACCAAAATTTCATAGAGTTGCAACACGTAGGAAAAACAAAAACCCATACACCTGAGCCAGTAATCATTTCATAACTAGAGTGAAATCAAGAATGGCCAAAAAAAAGGACATACCTGTTAATCTAAATCCTTAAAATGAGAGGTGGTCGAGTGGTTTCACCCTGCTAAAATTATGGAGCATCAACACAACAACAAGATTGAACAATAGCCGACTAGGGTGGCGGCCAATGAGAAGGGTAAAGGTGACATGCAATAAATGCACGTCGCCTCCACCCACATATCATTTACTCAACAGTACATGCCAACAATTCCCTATTAACAAGATTAATCAAATATATATCGAAACTATCACCACATTAAAATCTAGTAGCACAATCAACATATGCCATTTCACATCATATAATTTAATACACCAAACACATAACCATAAGAATTATCATATTGCCAAATGTGCCACCAACATTTCAACCATATGCATTTTAAACATGTAATTCGATCATGATTCCACAACCATTTATTTGCTAGTTAGGGCTTAACACTAATCACCAAGTGTTCTCATGCATGTAGTATAGTTAGGATAGCTATCAAACCCTCTTTTGCAATTGTTTCTCATCTCTTTTGGGTTTATTCACATGTGATATTGTAGAACTAGGTCCCCTTCCCTTGCATTTGTTCTAGTATTTTGCTTCTCTCAAAACTTCCCTTTATGTAATTTTATTAACATATTTTTTTTGTAGGTGCAATAAGAACATATAGCAATGACATCAATGAATAGAATAGGCTATAGTAACATAAGGGATCAATCTTTCATAAGCTCAACTTATAACCAATAATAGAAAAATATTCGTCAACCATGTGTCGCACATCATCTCAACAGCAAAAATGAACAAATCTGCTTTCCAATAGTTCAAGGGGGTCCCACCTACTAGTATTATTTAGTTTTTTTATAATAATAGGCTTTAGCAATACTTTGCGGGAGAAATCTCGTTGACATTTTCAATCATCAACAAACTGGTGACTCCACAGGGAAACTTGTTTTCAACAGATTTAGAACTCAGAACTCATGGTTTCATAGAACAAGGACAATAATTAAGAAGACATAACCAGAATAATTATGCAACAGGGGGAAAGTGAGCAGATTTAATGGAAAAATGACTAGGAATTCGGGAATAGCGTATGGAAAATGTTAAGTATGAGGGGTTTTAACCGTTGTATGCACAATTATTCGACCAGAATTTGCTCTCAAAATTTTAAGGAGGAAACTTTTAGGCTTTGCCCTTAAAATCAAAATGGATGAAGAAATGGAAAGAAGAAGTGGGAGGGAGGCAATTCTTTATAAGACAACAACGAAAAATGTAACAATTTCAAGGGCCCTTCAGAGGAGATATCATAACAGCTGTGTAAGCTTGATTTTTATTGACTAACAATGCTTCACATGAGTGTCACTGTGGCATGATTGATCCAACATTCTATATTAACCCAAAACTAAAGATGTCAAGGATAAAAATCGCAACAGAAATAAAAATGAAGAATTTAAAACAACATCAATAAAAGACAGAATAAAAAAGCAACAAGAAAAACCTTAAATTAGATAGCAGAAATCAAAGTAGTATAAACCAGAAAAAGAAGCACAAAAAATGAGAGCATATCTAGGCTACTAATATATAGAAATCCAATCAACATTAGAACCCTTTCACGCTGGTCCTTAGCAATAATTCAAGCGAGGACTGTTAATGCTGTAGGAAAACCATTGTCTATGTAATTCCTATAAAATTTCAAAGTTAGTGTCCAAGACAAAGGTAATATGGAAATGATCCAACACTTGAAATTATGGCATAATTACTAGCCCCTTGATGCATATGATTGAATCATCAAGATAAGCATGGAGACTGACCAATTCATTAAAAACCATGTGAATAGGCCTTTTAAGGGCGGTACTTGCATCAAATAAACTAGAAGGTAGGCAATTGTAAGACATAGTATTGCAATTTGTAATAAGAGTGGTTTTGTGACAATTTTCCCTTCCTACTTTGATTTTACTGTAACTAAAAAAAATTTCAAGTAAGGGATTCAATTGTAACTCTACAACATGTCACGGGATCATTCTAGCATCGAGGGGAGGAAAAGGGTTCCTCATAATCGCTTGCCTGAAGGTTCAGAGACTAAGGCAAGTTTTAATATTATTAGTGGTCTTTGAAGCTGGTTCCCAATTGGAAACCCATTCAGGGTGGACAAAAAACAACATTTCGGTCTTTGAGAAATCTCTGGTTGCCTTCAGTGTAGAGTTAACAAGTCCTTATTTTTTCCTAGCTAGTTTCATAGTATGTTGAACAAGACCTGGATCAAAACCATGAAGATCCATATTAAACAAAGCAAAAACATTTTTAAATCCACCAAGTAACTCAAAATACCTCATTTCTTCTTTATCAGAACCCTGGACATTTATTTTAATGTTCGTTGAATATCCAGGTGTCCTAATGTTCATGGATATGGTTTCAACCGCCTTCTTTTGTAACTCCTCTTCTTCGTATTTTTCTTCATCGCCTACAAATCTCAAGGAAAAAGAACTCTCAAGAGGAGTCAAGCCCTCAGGAATCTTGTTATTTTCTATGGATATCATCACCCCAGGTTCAAGAGGTTCATTTTGAATGACAACAGCAATGCGCTCATCGTTAGGGATGGTCTTCCAAAATTCTTCATTTTCAGAAATGTATGGATGATGTAGAGATTGGAAAGCACAATCAGTCCAATGAGGCAAGAGTTGTTGAGTAGGCGAGGCTACAAAGACAGCTAACCGATCAGCTATTCAATTCAACTCCCTCTTAACATGAGTGATGTTGAAGGATTGAAGGTTTGAGACAAGTGCCCAAATAGTTTGGGAATATGGTTTTGTCAGCTTGTTGCTAGGAGAGAAAGTCTTACGTATCAAGTTCACAACAAGCTCAGAATTTCCAAAAAATGAAAGGCGACCAAAACCAAGATTAAGGGCGTTCTCAATGCCTAACAACAAGGCTTCGAATTCAACAACATTGTTTGAACAAGCAAACTCCAACCTATATGACAAATTATGAATTTTTCTTGCAGGGGAAACCAAGATAATACCAGCCCCGTTACCTTCACTAGAGCATGAACCATCAAAGTGCATATGCCATAATTCATCATCTGAATCAATACCTTCCAGAGGAATATTATCCTCCTCAACAAATATGGAATACACTCCTATGTCTTCCTTGATATAGTTTACGCTAAATTGTAGGACACTTTCTATGTAAGGTGAAATTATTCCCTCTCTAAGGACTATAATGTTCTTACCATTCCGAGGAATGGATAGATGTGTCTCGTCGAGTGAGAGTTACCCACCTGTTAGGGCTTGCCAATCTCTTCCGAAAATAATTGAGTAATTTCTTACATGAATATCAATCACCTGAATGATGAGGGTTGTCCTTATCTCAGGATGAGCACATAAAACCAAGGTTACATCCTTAATCTTGCCTATAGTTCTCTGTTGTAGACTATTGTAGGAGAGCATGCTTCTGGCATTTACTTTTTTACAAGAAAAGCCTAGCTCTTCCATAATAATCTTCGATGTGAAACTTGGGACTCAACCACCATCGATGAGGCAACAAAGGACGATCTTATCCATGATATTTACAGAAATATAAAAAATTTTTTTTTTATAGGGTATCTAAAGTTATGTACACCTACTTTATTTACAAAAGAATCCTCTGCGTCTCCCTCTTTGGAAATATTGGCTACAACGGAAGCTTTTCCTTCCATGAATTGTTTCAGATGCATTTGTTGTTCAGGGACGACAACCATCTCTAAGAGGGTTACATCTGTTTTGATGTTGGCTAATTGATTCAAGATATTGTGTTTGGAAGAGGGGGGAGAGGGAGTGATTCCTTGACTCTCAGGAATTTTAGGAACCTAGGGCACGACGGCGGTTGAGGATGGACTCGGGCTAGAATAAATACGGGGAGGATCAAATTTTCCCTTGGGAGTGTAGGATTTGTTTATAATATTGATAACCATGGCATCCTCTGGCTCCGCAAAGTCTAGGACAGCGATTGTAGCTTATGGTCTCTTACCAAAGATATTATATCCGACACTCTTCTTTACCTCACATGTAGTTTCTTCGTGGTGTTCCTCGCAAAAATTAAACCAACTCCAAAGAAACATAACCTTGGGCTGAAAATTGTTTTCAATCGGGTTTCTAAAGTGGGGTGCAGAGGAGGATGAAGCTCCAGGGGTGAGAGGGGAAACAATACCCTTCCTCTTGAATTCTATCATTCGATTGTTCATATCTTGTACTAGCTGCAAGAGAGAGGACATGTTTGTCTGCCTAACTAATTCTCCCTGGGGAAGACGAGTTCTTTCAAGTTGTTCTTCATACTCTGAACATGTATGTAAAGAGGAACTGAGATTATCAATGGATTTTCCCTCAATCCTATGGTGGTAGGGAGAAGACAATGCATTGTAGTAATGAATGAATGTGGCTTGGTTCTAGGGGCGGATAAGTTCGGTGATTTGATTGTACAATTTGGTGAAATGCAAGTTGAAAGACTTGATAGTCTCACCTTCCTTGTAGGTAACATTATTGTATTCTCTTAACTTCTCGGCAGGGATTTTGGATTGCCCACAAGTGGATCAGAACCAATAGATTAATTTGTCCCAAGTAGATAGGATCTTAGGAGGAAGGTCAAAGAATTCGTCTGCAACCTTTCCTTTCAAGGAATTGACAAACAAGCACATGCAATTGTCATTGTCGTTAGCTCCTATGTTATCACAAGCGTTAGAAAAATCCACTAGGTGTTCATTGGTATTGAAAGTGTTATTCCCTAAAAAATTAGGTAAATTCTCTTTAAACTTCAGAAGTGGGCAAGTAGTAGGTGCTAAGTTAATAGGAGAGGACACATTCCATGGTGTGTTTGTGGCATATTCATCGAACTAAAAAATCCCATACTTTTTAATGACTTTGGTGGGGTTTTTCGTAGATTGGACTGGGATATGGTGGTTATACAAGATACTAATCACTGAAGATGATGAATATTGGGAAGATGAAGCACTTCCAGTGCCACCAGAACCACCACTAGATGCCATCTTGTGGATGAGATATGAAGGGAAGAAACATGAGCTGGATGAATCAGATAAAGTCCTCCTTAGAGCACCTTGTTGGACAGATAACACTACGTTTCTTCTTCCTATTTCAACAATAGGACTGATTTCAGGTGACAAGCCTCTTCTTCTTCTAAAAGAACGAGAATCTAAGGACATGAAAGTAAGGCCAAAACTAAAGAAACAAAAGGTTACTGTTGATTTCTAGGTTGCCTACACCTACCGTCCAACTGTTCTTGGACACTAATATCTCGTTCAATTGCTGCCCAAAAATTGTTAAGCTCAGCATGGGTCCTAGCAATGTCTAAAATAGTATGAAATAGGTTCAAAGCAATATTGGTCTGGTCTTGGAGACTGGGCTCAAGATTGGGCTTCCTTGTAACAGGAACAATCATGAATAGAAAAACAGTCAAGGAATCAATAACAGAAAAAGAAAGATGTATCGATGAAAATCGAGTATAAAAATCAATCGGAGAGATATCAAATATCTCCCCAGTATGGTCGCCAAATAAATGTTGAGGAAAATATATGAATTGATCTTACTCAAGCATTTTCAGACTTTACTTGGCTAAAGAAAAGTATATGAGAATATCACCCTATGTTTATAGCCAACAAAATGAACATCCTAACTCACAAGTATTAATTACAAGTGCTTAGGCTTGTCTTTTATCAACAAAAAACTTGCTGGAAATTTACTTTTTATGTAATTTTCTTAATATAACAGTTGTTGAAATAAATGTAAGAACATAAGTAAAGACACCAAGATCATAATCAAGACAATTGAGACATAAAGAAATACTAAAATTCATTCCAATTCACCAAAGAGTCATTTTATTTACAAAATCTCATACATAAATCTTGGACCAAAGTCAAACTTAGACATCCTCGATGGAACATACAAAAGGACCTCTGACAGAAATCCAAAACTGAACTCTAAAAGCTGGATCAGCTTGCACAGATTGATGCCCACTCAACTCTGCACAATAGCCTTTATCAGTCATGAAAATTAATTCACAAACATACAAGTCTACACAGACTATCAAAGATACATTAACACCTCTTAAAACAAGTGTCTGAATGATTTGATTTAGCCCTGAATATGTTGTCTACAATAAGACCCTACTATCACAAAAGAGAATTAGGCTGTGATGAATGCACAAATGAATGAAAACTGAACTATCTCAACATAAAATCAAAGAACAAACCTTAGCATGATTCTCCTTTTATCCTCCTCTGTTCCTCCCTTTTCTTTTTCTTTTAGCAAGTTAGAATTGGTTGAAGTAGTTAAACCAACTCATTAGTTAAGTTAATTAAAAAAATCAATTAACTTTAGTTAGGGGGAAAAGTAATAATTATAATAACGGTCATAATAAATAATAACTAGTAGGTGGGACCCCTTGTGACTCCCTTTAGTGATGACAATCATAACATAACCATTAGTTAAGCAAACACACCTCCTTGTGTCTCCCATCAACATATTTACTTTTGGCAATTTTAGCTCATGAAATTTGACATTGTTTCAAAAAATAATACTCATATATCCAAAATAAAACATGTTGTCCAAAGATCCATGAAGTCAACTGTCTTAAAACAATAGATGATATAAAACTCAGAAACCATATTTCCCAGTCTGTGATGCAACCGTTCATTGGTTGTTGTTGTCATCTCTTGATTTTCCTGAATTTGCCTTTCGATGTGCAGAGACTTTAGGCTTAATCTCGCTGATCACGTGGGAACAATCATCCCTCAAATGCATATGGGAAGACACGGATGTTTTCGAGCCATTGGAGAGTGGGGAGGGGGCAGCAGTTGCTTTTCCTTTCTCAATGGCATGGTGGGCCTCATCTTTTAATCTCTTGCTATCATGGGAGGATTGCACTGGTGAATAGTCAGGGTAGCTTGAAAAATGGGGTTCAAAGGCGGAGGAGAAGGCAATGAAAATTTGGGCCAACCACGATGTTGGGAGACTGTCGGGTGGACAATTTCCTTCCATCCATCATTTTCAGGGACCTCCGGTTGTAATGAGACATGAGGAGGTATGAGGATACTAAGGGCTTGCGAGGCTTGGAAAGGAGACCTTTCAGGCCTAGGTTGGACTATTCCCTACCCAATCCAGTTAAATAATCCAGCATGAAACAATTGACCAAGCTCTTCTGAATCAAAGTCAAAATGTATAGATAAATTGGGCCTTCTTGGGCCTTGGTTCCACTTACCTCTACCTCTTTTTCCTCGGCCATGGCTTATTCGACTGAAAAAACTCATCCTACATGTGTTATTGATTAGAAAATAGTATTTTAAATAACCATGCATGACAACTCTTGAAAATATGAAATAGATTTGGCTCAGAATGTATCAGACTCATGCAATCCAAATCCATACAATTTTTTTACCGTTAATCAATGAACATGGGAGTGAAAAAGGGTCCTGGGACATGTGAGAGGTTTGTATTGAGAGAAAATATGATATTAATGAAAAGAAAGAACACATTGTCAATAATCAAAGAAAACAACAATCAACTGTAAAACAACCAATAAAACCTCACTATTATCCACCCAAGACACTGCCACTTTCATCCAATTTAACACAAAAATTTCCTTGACTGTAATCAATCTTAGAACAGGGGGTGAAAAATGAGATGGGAAGGTGATAGGATTTGTAATTAGCAGAAAATGAGATAATGGGAGGGGAGGATAATGATTACTATTCATGTGATTAATCAAGTGATCCATAAAACATTCTGCAGTAAGAATAGATGCACCAACCAACAATCATTGTGACCAAATAACAATTACTGTGTACTTAACTAGTTCACTGTCAATAACCAGGTATCCAACACAGTGCCATCACAAAAAAATAAGTATTCCACATAATTTGTAAGAGGTTTTGTTCCCTTTATTTACACATTCTGCATTTTAAAACAATTCACAGATAGTACCCAATTTCAATATGTAACTATCAATATCAACCACTGCCCATGCATTTCTTCAATCCACAACTATACTCAAAGTCATGTTTTCAAAAAAATAATGAAGTCACTATTATTGCAGTAGAACCCATCAAAATGCAATGATGTTCGTTAACATATATATGCAGTAACCAAAATAATAAAGACCAAATTCCACTCCTAAAATGACAATTCATCATACATCCAACAACCATCATTTAGACACAAGCTATGTACAGAGTAATTTGCCCAGGCAATGTAGTTTTGTCACTGTACAAGAAAGCAATTCAATGTGACTTAAAAATTGGGCCATCTATCCAAAACAACTGACAAGCATGTTTAAACAGGTGGAATATTGCAATAAATAACAAGTTTAAAGTTTTGTGGGTGCCCTTGAGTGTGAAAACCATGCTATCCATACTACACAAAGTATGCAACTAACAAAACTCCACGATGCAACATTTCCACTTAACACAATCAAACACATAGTCATGATAATAACTCAACATATCATGCTGAGATATCGATTTAATCACACTGTGATCGACCATGTTGTGCACATTGAGGTCTATTCAACAAACAACAGAAGGCTACAATGGGTGTCTTTCTACAATCATCCAGTTTAGTAGTCATTCGGCACCAAAGAAAAACTTAGTTACCATGACCAATATTTATTTGCAACCACCCAACGTGACATGAGCAACATTAAACATTTTCATCGATGATAGATAAACATTCAAAGAAATTCACTAGTGCAAAAACCAGTGATCATGTATCTCCCAAACAATTTTCCACTATTGAAGAAAATCAATCAATCGAACAAGCTATGGTAGCTATGCATACCCACGCATCCAATTGAATCGGGGTAGGGCCCCTTTCCAGTAACAATACTGAGGTATTAACATAAGGAAAGTGACTATATCTTTTGAAGGTGCAATTCTCAATGAAGGGTTTATTCTTATCATCACAGGTGCAGTAACTAAATTATAAAACAATAGGACTGCCATACGACCAACATGGGCGAATTTGTATTCATCAGTACTCGATCATACATTCAACCCACGATAACCTGTAGCAACTTGACAGGTATAAAAATATCCTCTACTAAATTTGAGACTCGAGGGTTAAGGGTCTACTCTGTAGCTGACACGAGGGAATGAAGTCAACTCCTCATAATGGTGGAACTTTCGAGGCGAAGGGTGTGCACACAAAGAGATACATGAATCATTTGTGGACAGGTAACAATCCATGGAGGGGGGGGGGGAGGGCAAGGCTATTATTTGGCTGGGCAATTTAATTAACGCATGCATGGTATAACCCTCGTGTTCTTCATCCAACTACCATAGTACTGAGGTGGAGATAGGGCCGAATTAAGAACTGAGAACTCATTTTGTAACCCTTAGCGGTGGAACAACCAATGCCGAGGTGAAACACAACATAGTGGCGTAGAAGACCTTTGTCCATTAAATCCAGGAAAGCCAGAGACTGGGTATACTAACGGTACATGAAGATAGTTTCCACCCAAGATTTTAAAAAAAAAACTCCAGCTAAACCAGTAGTAGTAACAGAGAGTTTCCACAAAGAAGACCAATAACGTCTACACACTCAAAAATATTACAGGAAGAACCATCCATTTTCATTCAAGAACCAAAATTTCACACAGTTGCAACACTTAGGAAAAACACAAACCCATACACCTGAGATAGTAATCATTGCATAACCAGAGTGAAGTCAAGAATGGCCAAAAAAAAGGGCATACTTGTTAATCAAAATCCTTAAAACGAGAAGTGGTCGAGCGGTTTCACCCTGCTAAAATTATGGAGCATCAACACAACAGAAAGATCGAACAATAGTCAACTAGGGTGGCAGCCAATGAGAAGGGTAAAGGTGATGTGCAGTACATGCACATCACCTCCACCCACATCTCATTTACTCAACAGTACATGCCAACAATTCCCCATTAACAAGATTAATCAAACATGTATTAAAACTATCACCACATTAAAAGCCAGTAGCACAATCAACATATGCCATTTCACATCACATAATTTAATACACCAAATGCATAACCATAAGCATTATCATCTTTCCAAACGCGCCACCAACATTTCAAACATATACACTTTAAACATGTAATTCAATCATAATTCCACAACCATTTATTTGCTAGTTAGGGATTAACACTAATCACCAAGTGTTCTCATGCATGTAGTATAGTTAGGATAGATTTCAAACCCTCTTTTGCAATTGTTTCTCATCTCTTTTGGGTTTATTCACATGTGATATTGCAGAACTAGGTCCCCTTCCTTTGCATTCATTCTAGTTATTTTCTTCTCTCAAAACTGCCCTTTATGTAATTTTACTAACATATTTGTTTTGCAGGTGCAATAAGAACATACAACAATGACATCAATGTATAGTATAGGTTGTAGTAACATAAGGGATCAATCTTTCATAAGCTCAATTTATAACCAATAACAACAAAATCTTTGTCAATCATGTGTCTCACATCATCTCAACACCAAAAATGAACAGATCTTCTTTCCAATAGTTCAAGAGGGTCCCACCTACTAGTATTATTTAGTTTTTTTTATAATAATAGGCTTTAGCAATACTTTTTGGTCAAAACCTCATTGACATTTTCAATCGTCAACAAATTGGCAACTCCACAGGGAAATTTGTTTTCAACAGATTTAGAACTCAGAACTCATGGTTTCACAGACCAAGGATAGTAATTAAGAAGCTGTAACCAGAATAATTATGCAACAGGGGGAAAGTGGGAATATTTAATGGAAAAATGACCAGGAATTCCGGAATAGCGTATGGAAAATGTTAAGTATGAGGGGTTTTAACCGTTGTATGCACAATTATTCAATCAGAATCTGCTATTAAACTCTTAAGGAGGAAACTTTTAGGATTTTCTCTTAAAATCACAATGGATGCAGAAATGGAAAAAATAAGTGGGAGGGAGCCAATTCTTTATAAGAAAACAATGAAAAATATAACAATTTCAAGGGCCCTTCAGAGGAGATATCGTAATAGCTGTGTAAGATTGATTGTTATTGAATAAAAATTCTTCGCAGGAGTGTCACTATGGCATGATTGATCCAACATTATATCTTGACCCAAAACTAAAGATGACAAGGATAAAAATCGCAACAGAAATAAAAATGAAGAATTTAAAACATTAGCAATAAAAGACAGAATCGAAAAGCAGCAAGAAAAACCTTAAATTACATAGCAAAAATAAAAGTATAGTAAAGCACAAGAAGAAGCACAAAAATGAAAGCATAGATAGGATAATAATATACAAAAATCCAATCAGCATTAGAACCCTTTCACGCTGGTCCTTCACAATACTTCAAGCAAGGACTGTTAATGTTGCAGGAAAACCATTGTCTATGTAATTCCTTTAAAATTTTTGAGTTAGTGTCAAAGACAAAGGTAATCTGGAAATGACCCAACACTTGAAATTCTGGCGTAATTACTAGCCCCTTGATGCATACGATTAAATCATCAAGATAAGCATGGAGACTGACCAATTCTTTAAAAATTGTGTGTATAGCCCTTTTAAAGGTGGTACTTGCATCAAATAAACTAGAAGATAGGCAATTGTAAGACATAGTATTGCAATTTGTAATAAGAGTGGTTTTGTGACAATTTTCCCTTCCTACTTTGATTCTACTATAACTAAACAAACTGTCAAGGGATTCAACTGTAACTCTACAACATGTCGCAGAATCATTCTAGCATTGAGGGGAGGTAAAGGGTTCCTCATACTTGCTTGCCTGAAGGTTCGGAGACTAAGACAAGTTCTAATATTATCAATGGTCTTTGAAGCTGGTTCCAAATTGGAAACCCATTTAGGGTGGACAAAAAATAACATTTCAGTCTTTAAGAAATATTTGGTTGCCTTCAGTGCAGAGTTAACAAGTCCTTGTTTTTGCCTAGTTAGTTTCATAGTATGTTGAACAAGACCTGGATCAAAACCACGAAGATCCATATTAAACCAAGATTTTTTTTTTTGAAATCCACCAAGTAATTCGTCAGACCTCATTTCTTCTTTATCAAAACCCTGTACATTTATTTTAATGTTCGTTGAATATCCACGTGTCCTAATGTTCTTGGAGATGGTTTCAACCACCTTCTTTTGTAACTCCTCTTCTTCCTATTTTTTTTTGTTGCCTACAACACTCAAGTAAAACGAACTCTCACGAGGATTCAAGACCTCAGGAATCTTGTTATTTTCTATGGATATCATCTCCCCAAGATCAAGATTTTGATTTTGAATGACAACACCAATGCTCTCATCATTAGGGATGGCCTTCCAGAATTCTTCATTTTCATAAATGTATGGATGATGCAGAGATTGGAAAGCACAATCAGGTCATCGAGGCAAGAGTTGTTGAGTAGACGAGGCTACAAAGACATCTAACCAATCAACTATTGAATTCAACTCCCTCTTAACATGAGTGATGTTGAAGGATAGAAGGTTTGAGACAAGTGCCCAAATAGTTTGGGAATATGGTTCTGTCAGCTTGTCGCTAGGAGAGAAAGTATTACCTATCAGGTTCACAACAAGCTTAGAATTTCCGAAAACTGAAAGGTGACCACAACCAATATTAAGGGAATTCTCGATTCCTAACAACAAGGCTTCGAATTCAGTGGCATTGTTTGAAAAAGAAAACTCCAACTTGTATGAAAAAGTATGAATTTTTCCTGCAGGGGAAACCAAGATAATACCAACCTCATTACCTTCACTAGAGCATGAACCATCAAAGTGCATACACCATAATTCATCATCTAAATCAATTCCTTCTAGAGGAATATTATCCTCCTCAACAAATATGGAATACACTCCTCTGTCTTCCTCGATATAGTTTACACTAGATTGCGAGACACTTTCTATGTAAGGTGAAATTATTCCCTCTCTAAGGACTATAATGTTCTTACCATTCCGAGGAACAGATAGATGTGTCCCATCAAGTGAGAGGTACCCACCTGTTAGGGATTTCCAATCTCTTCCCAAAATAATTTAGTAATTGCTTACATGCATATCAATCACTTGAATGCTGAGGGTTGTCCTTATCTCAGGATGAGCGCATAAAACCAAGGTTACATCCTTAGTCTCACCTATGGTTGTCTGTTGTAGACTATTATAGGAGAGCATGCTTCTGGAATTTTCGTTTGTACAAGACAAGCCTAGCTCTTTCATAATAATCTTCGACATGACACTTGGGCCTGAACCACCATCGACGAGTAAATAATGGGTGATCTTATCCATGATATTTACAGAAATATAAAAAGGGTTTTTTTTTACAAGGTATCTAAAGTTATGTACACCTACTTTATTTACAAAAGAATCCTTTGCACCTACCTCTTCAGAAATATTGGCTACAATGAAATATTTTCCTTCCATGAATTATTTTAGATGCATCTGTTGTTCATGGACTAAAACCATGTCTAGGAGGGTTACATATGCTTTGATGTTGGCCAATTGATTTAATATATTGTATTTGGAAGAGGGGGAGAGGGAGTGATTCCTTGACGCTCAGGAATTTTAGGAACCTGGGGCGTGGTGGCGGTTGAGGATGGACTTGGGCTAGAAGAATTGTGGAGAGGATCAAATTTTCCCTTGGGAGTGTAGGCTTTGTTTCTAGTATTGATAACCATGACATCCTCTGGCTCCGCAAAGTCTAGGACAACGATCGTAGCTTATTTTATCTTACCAAAGGTCTTATCTCTGGTACTCTTCTTTACCTCACATGTAGTTTCTTCGTGGTGTTCGTCACAAATTTAAACCAACTCCAAAGCAAGATAGCCTTGGGATTAATTTTTTTTTCGACCAAGTTTCTAAAGGGGGGTGCATAGGAGGATGAAGCTCCAGGGGTGAGAGGGGAAACAATACCCTTCCACTCGAATGTTATCATTCAATTGTTCATATCTTGTACTAGCTGCAAGAGAGAAGACATGTCTGTCTACCTAATTGATTCTCCCTCGGGAAGACCAGTTCTTTCCAGCTGTTCTTCATACTATGAACAAGTATGTAAAGAGAAACCAAGATAATCAATGGATTTTTCCTCAAGCCTGTGGCGGTAGGGAGAAGGCAATGCATTGTAGTAATGCATAAACGCGGCTTGGTTTTGGGGGCATAAAAGTTCAGGGATTTGATTGTACAATTTTGTGAAACGCAAGTTGAAAGACTTGATAATCTCACCCTCCTTGTAGGTAACATTATTGTATTCCCTTAAATTCTTGGTAGGGATTTTGGATTTCCCATAAGTGGATCAGAAACAATAGATTAATTCGTCCCAAGTAGATAGGATCTTATGAGGAAGGTCAAAGAATTCATTCGCAGCCTTTCCTTCCAAGGAATTGACAAACAAGCGCATGCAAGTTTCATTGTCATTAACCCCTATGTTATGACAAGCATTAGAAATGCCACTAGGTGTTCATTAGTAATGAAAGTGTTATTCCCTGAAAACTTAGGCAAATTCTCTTTAAACTTCAGAAGTGGGTGAGTAGTAGGTGCTAAGTTAATAGGAGAGGACACATGCCACGATGTGTTTGTGGCATCTTCATCGAACTGAAAAAGCCCATACTTTTTAATGAGAATCTAGGGACATGAAAGGAAGGCCAAAACTGAAGAAACAAAAGGTTACTGTTTATTTCTAGGCTCCCTATGCCTAGCCTCCAACTGTTCTTGGACACTAATATCTCGTTCAATTCCTGCCCAAAAATGGTTAAGCTCAACACGGGTCCTAACAGTGTCTAAAATAGTATGAAACAAGTTCAAATAAATATCGGTGTGGTCTTGGAGATCGGGATCAAGATTGGGTTGCCTTTCAACAGGAACAATCATGAATAGAAAAACATTCAAGGAATCAATAACAGAAAAATAAATATGTATCGATGAAAATCGAGTATAAAAATTAATTGGAGAGATATCGAAGATCTCCCTAGTATGGTCGCCAAATAAATGTTGAGGAAAATATATGAATTGATCTTACTCAACCATTTTTAGAATTTACTTGGCTAAAGCAAGGTAGACAAGAATATCACCCTATTTTTATAACCAACAAAATTAACATCTTAACTCACAAGTATTAATTACAAGTTCTTAGGCTAGTCCTTTATCAACAAAAAGCTTGCTGGAAATTTACTTTTTATGTAATTTTTTGAATATAACAGTTGCTGAAATAAATGTAAGAACATAATTAAAGACACCAAGATGATAATCAAGACAGTTGATACATAAAGCAATCCTTTATTTCATTCCAATTCACCAAAGAGTAATTTTCTTTACAAAATCTCATACAGAAATCTTGGACCAAAGTCAAACTTAGACATCCCCGATGGAACATACAAAAGGACCTTTGAAAGAACACCAAAAATGAACTCTAAAAGTAGGATCCGCTTGCCACAAATTGATGGCCACTCCACTCTACACAATAGCCTTTATCAGTCATGAAAATTAATTCAGAAACAGACAAGTCTACACAGAATATCAAAGATAGATCAACACCTCTGAAAAACAAGTGTCTGGATGATTTGATTCAGCCCTGAATATGTTGTCTACAATAAGACCATGCTATTACAAAAGATAATTAGGCTGTGATGAATGTACACATGAATGAAAACTGAACTATCTCAACATAAACTCAAAGAACAAACCTTAGCATGCTTTTGCTTCTATCCTCCTCCGTTCCTCCCTTTTCTTTTTCTTTTAACAAGTTAGAATTGGTTGAAGTAGTTAAACCAACTCATTAGTTAAGTTAATTAAAAAATTCAACTAACTTTAGTTAGGGGGAAAAGTAATAATTATAATAAGGGTCATAATAAATAATAACTAGTAGGTGGGACCCCTTGTGACTCCCTTTAGTGATGAAAATCATAACAATCATAGAATAATCATTAGTTAATAAAACACACCTCCTTGTGTCTCCCATCAACATATTTACTTTTGGCAATTTTAGCTCATGAAATTTGACATTGTTTCAAAAAATAATACACATATATCCAAAATAAAACATGTTGTCCAAAGATCCATGAAGTCAACTGTCATAAAACAATAGATAACATAAAACTCATAAGCCACATTTCCTAGTCTATGATGCAACCCTTCCTTGGTTGCTGTTTTCACCTCTTGATTTTCCTAGATTTGCCTTTGGTTGTGCAGAGCCTTCAGGCTTAATCTCGTTGATCACGTGGGAACAATCATCCCTAAAATGCATCAGGGAAGACACAGATTTGTTAGAGACAATGGAGGGTGAGGAGGGGGAAGCAACTACTTTTCCTTTCTCAAGGGCATGGTGGGCCTTGATTTTTAATCTCTTGCTATCATGGGAGGATTGCACCGGTGAGTGGTTAGGGGAAGCTTGGAAAATGGGGTTCAAAGGTGGAGGAGAATGAAAGGACAATTTGGGCCAGCCACGATGTTGGGAGACTGTCGAGTGGACAATATCCTGCCATCCATCATTTTCAGGGACCTCCGATTGTGATGAGACATGAGGAGGTATGAGGATACTGAAGGCTTGCGGGGATTGAAAAGGAGGCCTTTCAGGCCTAGGTTGGACTATTCCCTGCCTAATCCAATTAAAGATTTGGCATGAAACAATTGACCAAGATCTTCTGAATCAACGTCAAAATGTATAGAGAACTTGGGCCTTCTTAGGCCTTGGTTCTAGTTACCTCTACCTCTGTTTCCTCGGCCATGGTTTCCTCGACTGAAAAAACTCATCCTGCATGTGTTATCGATTAGAAAATAGTCTTTTAAATAACCATGGATGACAACTCTTGAAAATATGAAATAGATTTGGCTCAGAATGTATTAGACTCATGCAATCCAAATCCATACAAATTGTTTTACTGTTAATCAATGAGCAAGGGAGTGGAAAAAGATCCTGGGACATATGAGAGGTCTGTATTGAGCGAAAATATGATATTAATGAAAGGGAAAAAGACATGGTCACTATTAAATGACAACAATAATCAGCTATAAAACAACCAATAAAACCTCACTATTATCCACCCAAGACACTACCACTTTCATCGAATTTAACACATAAATTTCCTTGACTGTAATCAATCTCAGAACATGGGGTGAAAAATGAGATGGGAAGGTGATAGGATTTGTAATTAGTGGAAAATGAGATAATGGGAGGGGAGGAGAATGATTACTATTCATGATATTAATCAAGTGATCCATAAAACATTATGCAGTAAGAATAGATGCACCAACCAACAATCATTGTGACTGAATAACAATTACTATGTACTTAACTAGTTCACTGTCAATAACCAGGTATCCAACACGGTGCCATCACAAAACAGTAAGTATTCCACATAATTTGTAAGAGGTTTTATTCCCTTTATTTACACATTCTGCATTGTAAAACAATTCACGGACAATACCCAATTTCAGTATGTAACTATCAATATCAACCACTGCCCATACATTTCTTCAATCCAAAACTATACTCAAAATCATGTTTTCAAGAAAATAATGAAGTCACTATTACTGCAGTAGAACCCATCAAAACGAAATTATGTTTGTTAACATATATATGCAGTAACCAAAATAATAAAGACCAAATGCCATGCCTAAAATGACAATTCATGATACAGCCAACAACCATCATTTAGACACAAGCTATGCATAGAGTAATTTTCCCAGGCAATGTAGTTCTGCCACTGTACAAGAAAACAATTCAATGTGACTTACAAATTGGCCCATCTATCCAAAACGAATGACATGCATGTTTAAATAGGTGGTTGATTGCAATAAATAACAAGTTTAAACTTTTTTGGGTGCCCTTGAGTGTGAAAACCAAGCTATCCATACTACACAGAGTGCGTAGCTAACAAAAATCCACGGTGAAACATTTCCACTTAACACAATCAAACACACAATCACGATAATAACTCAACATATTATGCTAAGATATCGATTTCATAACACTATGATAGACCATGTTGAGTGCATTTAGGCCTATTCAACCAACAACACAAGGCTGCAATGGGTGTCTTTCTACAGTCATCCAGTTTATTCATCGTTCGGGCCCAAAGAAAAAATTAGTTACCATGACCAATATTTATTTGCAACCACCCAACGTGACATGAATAGCATTAAACATTTTCACCGATGATAGATAAACATTCAAAGAAAATCATTAGTGCAAAAACCGATGATCATGTATCTCCCAAACAATTTTCCACTGTTGAAGAAAATCAATCAACCGAACAAGCTGTGGTAGCTACGCATACCCATGCATCCAATTGAATTGGGGTAGGGCCCCTTTCCAGTAACAATACTGAGGTATTAACATAAGGAGAGTGACTGTATCTTTTGAAGGTGAAATTATCAATGAAGGGTTTATTCTTATCATCACAGGTGTAGTAACTAAATTATAAAAGAAAAGGAATGCCATACGACCAACCTAGGCGAATTTGTATTCACCAGTACTCGACCATACATTTGACCCACGATAACCTGTAGCAACTTGACAGGTATGACAATATCCTCTACTAAATTCGAGACTGGAGGGTTAAGGGTATACTCTCTATCTGACACCAGGGAACAAATCTAACTCCTCATAATGGTGGAACGTTTGAGGCCAAGGGTGTGCACACAAAGAGATACATGAGTCATTTGTGGAAGAAGAGAGAGGCTCTTACCCAAAGAGAGAGGCTCGTACCCAGCTTTTCAATTTAATTATTGCATGCATGGTATAACCCTCATGTTATTTTTCCAACTACCACATTACTGAGGTGAAGACAAGGACAAATTAAGAACATGACCCTTAGCAGTGGAAAAACCAATGTCGAGGTGAAACACAACATAGTGGAGTAGAAGACCTTCGGCCATTAAACCTAGGAAATCCAGAGACTGGGTATAGTAATGGTGCATGAAGATAATTTCCACCCAATATTTAAACAAAAAACCTCCAAACGAACCAGTAGTAGTAACAGAGAGCTATCGCCAGAAAGACCGATAACCTCTACAAACTTAAAAATATTACATGAAGAACCATCCATTTTCATTCAAGAATTAAAATTTCACACAGTTGCAACACTTAGGAAAAACACAAACCCATACACCTGTGCCAGTAATTATTTCATAACCAGAGTGAAGTCAAGAATGGCCAAAAAAAAGGACATACCTATTAATCAAAATCCTTAAAACGAGAGGTGGTCGAGCAGTTTCACCCTGCTAAAATTTTGGAGCGTCAACATAGTAGCAATATAGAACAATAGCCGACTAGGGTGGAGGCCAATGGGAAGGGTAAAGGTGACGTGTAGTAAATTCACATCGCCTCCACCCACATCTCATTTACTCAACAGTACATGCCAGCAATTCCCCATTAAGAAGATTAATCAAACATGTATTGAAACTATCACCACATTAAAAGCCAGTAGCGCAATCAACATTTGCCATTTTGCATCACATAATTCAATACACCAAACGCATAACCATAAGCATTATCATCTTTCCAAATGAGCCACCAACATTTCAACCATATGCATTTTAAACATGTAATTTGATCATAATTCCAAAACCATTTATTTGCTAGTTAGGGCTTAACACTAATCACCAAGTGTTCTCATGCATGTAGTATAGTTAGGATAGATTTCAAACTCTATTTTGCAATTGTTTCTCATCTCTTTTGGGTTTATTCACATGTGATATTCTAGAACTAGGTCCCCCTCCCTTGCATTCATTCTAGTGTTTTTCTTCTCTCAAAACTGCCCTTTATGTAATTTTACTAACATATTTGTTTTGCAGGTGCGATAAGAACATACAACATTGACATCAATGAATTGCATAGGTTGTAGTAACATAAGGGATCAATCTCTCATAAGCTCAATTTATAACCAATAACAACAAAATCTTTGTCAACCATGTGTCACACATCATCTCAACACCAAAAATGAACATATCTTCTTTCCAGTAGTTCAAGGGGGTCCCACCTACTAGTATTATTTAGTTTTTTTTATAATAATAGGCTTCATCAATACTTTGCGGGTGAAATCTCATTGACGTTTTCAATCGTCAACACAATGCAATCTAACTTTCCTAGTGTCCACAAAGTTTATTGTTGCATGCTTTATCTTGGTAATTGTCATATATATGTTGCAAATTGTTTCTTTTTCTGGGAAAGTACAACAACCATCTTACAATATATTTTTCCTTCCTATACCTATACCAAGTAACAAGTGATCAAGATAGTGTGTGGTAGGATTGGCAACTGAACTTGTGATTTGATCCATTGAGGTCACCAGGGAATAATCCCTTGAGGTGGAACTCCTGCATCACTAAAATGAGAGAAGATCCTACTTAGGTGACAGTGGTAGTTTCTTCCATAGTTATGAAAGATTTGGGGATCTTGTGGTGGGATTTGAAAAAGTAAACATATTGAAATAACATGGCCCATAGAGTTGTTTGAAATAGTGATAAGCCTATAAAAATAAGTTCAGATCTATCAAGCAGATAATTGAAGGATAATGAGATATTAGGAAGAGATGCTACATAGTATGAACATGTTGCAGAAACAAGTCAACAAAGACTCTGGCACAAAACAAGTAGCCAGTGAAGGGAAAACAATATATTGTAAGTAATATGATATAAGGGAGGACCCCATAGGGTATAAACAATCAAGGAGTGTCAACAAACAACATCACCACTCCCTAGGACACTTGACCAGAAGAACCCATGCAGTGAGTAGCCCAAGTGTGTCCCTTGTTCGACATCAGAAGATACGATATCTACTATACCACCCCCACCCCATGCCTAGGGGTAACTAGAGGAGATCATGTCTTGTGGCCCAAAATGGAGAAAATGATCTTGACCATGATGATGATCATCATGTCCACAAATGGAATCCCAAATCACCCCCCCCCCCCTCCAAGTACCTTTACAACTATAGGTTAACCAAAGCCCATTACATCCAAGAAACCCAAAGTATGGGAGATGGTAATCCATTTTCACCATGAGCTATGTTAGTGCTTCTTTCATGCAAAGTGTTGTGCTTAATTTTTTGGGCATGTGGATGCAAATCTTGGGTTGAAGTTTGATAATGGATTACTAATTTGGGAAATTGTGTCAGTTTCATTGTTTCACCTTGGTGGTTAGCTTCTATTCCATAGTCATGTGTTGTCATAGCCCAGGGAAAAGGGGTGCTACTAGGGGGACCTCACAAGGGTAACATTTCATTCCCCACCATACTTGACACTTACCATATTGGAGCCTCTCATATAGTGTAATACAATTTGAAAATGGGTCATGGTCCATTCTCTCATGAGAAGAGGGGATGAAGGCCCAGAGGTTGATTGTAGCTTCTATTAAAATAACAAGAAATTGATGCTAAATAAATAAAGGAATGATAGCAAGAAAGGACTAACAAAATCTAGTCCAAACTTGAGCTCTACTCTTTCAATGCTCACCTCGGTCCCAAATAGAAATGCTAAATCTTGAAACATTATAAAACAAGACTTGCAAATATGATAAAGTGGACTAGAAATATGGCTAATAAAGGGGTTTGGAAAAAAAAGTGTAAATATGGGGTGTGTTGAGCCTCTAAATTGACATACCCACTACCCTATTATACTCCTCATTTATACCTTTTTGGCCTACCTAAGCTTGGATAAATTACAAAGAACACTACCATTAGCCATTGATGAGGTCATAAGGTAAAGTATAATTGAATTCATGCATTTTGTGGTTATTGAGCTAGGAGACTAAATGTTTCATGTACTAATGTTTTAAATTTCCATGTGTAACCTTTGACCTCTAGATGAGTCCATCATTTCTGTATCATCTCAGCCATCCGATACTTATGTGCCAGATTGCCATTGTCCAAATCCGATACCAAGCGCACCTTCCATTCAGATCCGGTACTGAACCATTTACTGTTGTGATCCGGTACCAATGGCTGAAGACTGTTCTAGTTTGGTACCAACCACTTGTGTGTTGTTCGGATCCAGTACCATTTACCGAATCTCACCTGTCACGATCCGGTACCAATACAGGAATCAGAATATACCAAGTTTAGCTCCAGATCGTTCCCAAGATAATTGTTGGATGTTTGTTGAATCATCAAATCTCTAACCAGGCTATGTTAAGCTAGTTTGTTTATTGCTTCATCCTCATACACTTCGTGTCATGAGGATGAAGCTTAAAATATGTAACCGAATATATAAATTTGACAATTGAATGATCTGGTAAAGATTTCACCTCCTTGTGTTTAACGACTAAGACTGTTTAAATAGTCATGGCAAGGATGGTGGAATTAGTAGAGAGTTAGCATAACACAGCATGTGAAGCAGCTTTACATATTGTAGAACATATTATGTGTTGAAGTTTAATAGAAGGACGACATTTATCTCCATGTCTTGATCGTTTATGATTGAATGTGAGTTGAGTTGTTAGCATAGTTTAATTCTATGTTTTGAAGTTTGAGTAAGAGTAATGTGTGGATTGAAAGCAAGCTTGCTGTAGACTCTAGTCACTGACCTGTTGAAGTGTCAAGGGTCCACTTCCCAACAAAGGTTAGCATCCTTATAGATTAGTGTTAGTAGTTGATTTCGATAATATAAATGTTAGACTAGCTGAAGCTTTGATCCTTTCAGATGATAGCAGTATAGTTCAGTTTAGGGTTTCGATTAGATGATTTCTCAGAGATCTTTACTTACTCTGTTTTTCATATGCTCTATTTCTGTTTTTATGAATTTGATTTTGTTTCATGGACATGAATGTTGGCAGCAGTAGTCAGACATATTTGAAGGAGAACTAGTGAAGTTCACAACAACACATTGTGAACCACAACATACTCAATATATTGACTATTGAACTACCCATGCTATGTATTGATGATTGATGTGTGATTTCCCTTTCAGAAGTGTGATTGCATAGTTAGTTTTCTGGGTCAGATAACTTAGTTGATCTGTCAAAGAACTCCATCTCATACTTGCATGTGCCATAATGGAGTAGGTAGCCTCTCTGTGAAAGACAACCAAAGTGTGTTTTGGCTTACTAGTTTTCTTTGTTTCTAGCATGCATAATCTAGAATCGTTCTATACTCATGACATTAGAATTACCTTTCTTACTGGTGTGTTGTAACTCTGTTGATTACGAATCTTGGATTGATAATTAATGAGTGCATTATACTAATCATATAAGTAGCACAACAGGGTGACTCAAGAGCAATCACACCCTCCATAAATACACTCATAGAAATGGATTTAATGACACCACGAGCCATTAAGTAATCCATAAAACCGTATCACCATCACACTTACTCTTGAAGGGTTTTTACTTTTCATGTCACCCTCGAGACCTATCCCTCTACCTGGGGTATTTTATTTCTTTTCTAGGTGGCACACCTAATAGGGTTGGATGAAGTCCCTCCCATACTTAAACTTGTCAAGTCACATGGGGTCTCAGGCTGGTATGATGCCTGAAAGGGATACTGGGGTGAATTTCCTTACATGGATTATACCTTAAGTTGTAGCTTACTTTGAATTTTTTAGGGACTAATGTTTCTTATGAACTTTAGCTAACCATGTTTTTATGCTTTGATTTGTTTTGGATGGCCCTGACATGGTTCTTTGAGGGATGTCTTGGGATTGTACCAAGGATGTTGTAACTTTATTGTAGGACTTTAGCATGTGTGATGGCGACCAGTGGGTCATACAGTGACTCGCCACCCTCAGACATCATCTCTCACACCCTTGGAACCCTGAATGATGAACATATGGGCTTGGTAGGAGCATATTCAATCATGATTTCACACAGATATGATGGAAGCCTAATAGGTTGGGAGAAGTACCTCAAGACTTATTTTGTACCAGGATCAGGGATGCTATAGCAATAGGTAGTTAGAGACAATGTAGAGTGAGATGCAACTCCCAGGGCATAGACAAAACACCTAGATCATGGACTTGTCCTTATTATGGTGATGATGCCACCTTCTAGGTTGTGATGAATATAGGGTTTGATGCATACATGGGGTATTGATGATGCATGGCATACATTTCGGTGAGGAGAGACATCACTTTCTCCCACCTTGCTCTGAATTCATGCCACATGGCCTTTGGAGGCCTTCTTCTTGGCCAAGATACCTTGACGTCTCACATGTGTGGGATATTTTGACTGTATTTTTCATTTGTTGCACTTGTAAAGATTAAATGAGGGGTTGGACGCATTTAAATTGAATGTTATTTTATGTTTGTGGAAAATTGAGGCGTTAGGCCTCATATAAAAATGCTAGAACTCATTTCATTTTTGGGATCATCATTCCTCACCTTTTTGAGACACTACTTCTAAAATTTCTGACCCTTAGGGGTTACTAGCTCTTTCTCTCTCATGTGTTGTGCTTGGAAGGATCTTTTATGGATGGTTTTGTTTATTTTGATGGATATTTATGCAATTAGGGTGAAATTCTTTTGGTTTCTTAGATGAAGTAAGTAAATTTATGCAATTAATTTTTATGCTATTAATGTTCATGGTGAAATTGTTATTTTGTTGCAAGAAGTCTTGTTTATTGAAACCCTAAGAGATAAACATAAGTGCTTATTCCTCTCACAAGGTGATATCTGTCTAAAATTGGTTGATTGTGTTAGTTATGGACCCTGATTATTTTCATGATTCAAAGGTTTGTTTTAGTTGTTCTTAGACCCCATTCCCTAACGAGGAGGTATGGGGGGGATTAACCCCCCACAACCGTTGCAAGGGGGGTCCAGGGGGGCGGCGACAAATAAATATTGAGAAAAAATTCCTACTAAAATATTGTAATTTCATATTCAATCTGAGTCGTTCATTATAAGGTTTCAGATCTAACGATAGAAGTTATTTTAGGTTTTTTTTTCCCTAGAAGGAAACCCTCTTTTATAAGGGAATTATATTGCGGTTGTGTATTATCATGAATGTTGTATTCTGAGAAAGGAGACTATGAGAGAAAGAAGAGGAAGTTATAGTGGGTGTGTTGTAGGTTGTATCCCTTAATTTTGTTGGATAATAAAAAGGAAGGACCTGGCAATTTCTCTAGTGGGTGTATCCCAAATTGGATAAACCATGTATATCTATGTCTCTATTATATTGTGTATCATTTTTGTTTGATTTCCTCATTTTTTTTATTTTATTGCTCTGCGATCCTGCTTTTATGACAACTGGTATCAGAGTGAAAGGTAACTCACGAGAAAAGAGGGTTCTTGGTTTGAGTAGGAGCAATGGTGGAATATGGAAAGTGTAGGGTCGAGAAATTTAACTACCAAAACTACTAGTTATGGAGAATGCAAATGGAAGATTATTTATATCAGAAGGATCTATTCCTGCCATTGGGTGGAATAGAAAAGAAGCTGACAACCATGAAGGACGAAGAATGGGAGTTTCTTGACAGAAAAGCACTAGGAACGATATGGCTAAGCCTGCCAGCATCGATAGCTTTCAATATTTCGAAAGAAAAGAAAATGAAGGAGTTGATGGATGCATTGGATAAACCTTATGAAAAACCCTTGGCATCCAATAAGATATTTCTAATGAAGCGATTATTTAATATGAAGATGTCAAAAGGTGGGTCTATTGTAGATCATTTAAATGAATTTAATATGGTTACTAATAAGCTAATTTCTATAAAAGTGGACTTTGATGATGAGGTCAGGTCTCTTCTAATCTTGTTCTCATTTCCAGAAAGATGGAATGGCTTGGTCATGGTTGTATGTAACTTTGTCTCTGGTTCAAACACTCTAAAATTTGATGATGTTGTTGGTGTTATCCTTAGAGAGGAAATGCAACGAAAAAGAATAGGTGAGACATCATGTAATGCATTAAACATGGAGAATAGGGGAAAATAAAAGGATAGAGGAAAGGGCTCAGGGAACCATGGATATTCTAGGAAGGGAAGATCCAAATCTAGACTGGGAAAGATAGAATGATGGAATTGTAGAAAGAAAGGACATCTAAAGAAAGACTACAAAGCTCCAAATGAACTAAGAGATGGACACCAGGAGAAAAATCATGAAGAAAATGTAATAGTTGAATGTGTTACACGATGCTTTGATTCTTTCAGTAGATAATCTTTTTGAGTCTTGGGTAGTAGATTCAGGGGCTTCATTTCATGCCATACCCCATAGGAAATATTTTCTAGATTATGTTCAAGGTCATTTTGGATAGGTTCATTTGGGTGATGATGCACCATGCAAAATTGTTGGAATGGGAAATGTAAAAATAAATCAAAAGAATGGAAACCTATGGTTTTTGAAATAGGTAATACATGTTCCAGATATAAGAAAAAATATAATTTCAACAGGGAAGTTGGAAAGTGAAGACTGTATATCCATATTTACAGATAAGGCGAGGAAGGTCACCAAAGGATAACTGCTGATAGAAAAATAAGAGAAGGTAGGTACAATGTATTTATGTATTGTTAATATTGACTCTTCTATATCTTTATCTTCTACAGGAGTGGATACATAAATTTGTTACCATATCTTAAAAAAATTGATTTGGATTTCTGTGAGCACTGTGTTTATGGAAAACACAAGAAAGTCAGATTTCTAAGAGTCAGAAAAGAAAAGAAGAGTGAAAGCTTAGATTTTATGCATACTGATGTATGGGTACCAACTCAGGCATCATCTCTTGGTGGCTCTCGTTATTATGTTACTTTTATTGATTATGCAACTAGAAAAACTTGGGTTTATTTCATTCGACAAAAATATGATGCTTTTGATACTTTTAAGAAATGGAAAGATTTGGTTGAGAATGAGACAGGAAAAAGGTTGAAGTGTCTCAGATAAGACAATGGAGGCGAATATTGTAGAAAGGAGTTTTATGATCATTGTTCATACCATGGGATTCATAGAGAGAAAATAGTTCCAGGAACACCATAAGAAAATGTCGTGTAAGAAAGGATGAGCAAAACAATCATGGAGTGTGCAAGGAGTATGAGATTGCATGTTGAGTTGCTCTGACATTCTTGGGTAGATGTTGTATATACTACTATTTACTTAATATAAAGAGTACCTTCAAGCTCTTTAGATGGTGGAATTCCAGAGGAGGAATTGACATGTAAAAAGGTAAACTATTCTTTTCTGAAGACTTTTGGTTGTGAAGCATTTGTCCATATTGATAAAAAAAAAATAGAACAAAGCTTGAGGAAAAATCCAAGAAGTGTACCTTTATTGGATACAGTGTTAATGATTTTGGTTATTGCTGATGGGATTATGAAAATAAAAAAATAATTAGGAGTAGAGATGTCATATTCAATGAGAAGGTCATGTACAAAGATCAGTTGCATGGAAAGAAATAAGAAAAATAAAAACCAGAATACACAGTGCTTAATGAGATCACTGAAAAAGAAATTATAAAGGTACCAGAAAATAAAAATGTACAAAAATAGGAAAAATAGGTACCTAAACTCCTACAATTGTTGTTAGAAGATCTACCAGGTTAAGTAGACCCCCTGAATGATACTCTCCTTCATTGTATTATTTGTTGTTGATTGATTCTGGTGAACCAGAATGTTATGAAGAGGCAATGCAGGTAGACACTAAAAAGAAGTGGGATCAAGGCATGAAAGAGGAAATGTATTCCTTGGTAAACAACCAGACATGAGACTTGGTTCAGTTTCCTGCAGGAAAAAGAGCATTGTAGAATAAATGGGTTTACAAGTTGAAGGAAGAAGATGGAGGCAAAAAGCGGTACAAGGCTAGACTTGTTGTAACGAGGTTTTAACAAAAGAAAGGTATATATTTTGATGAAATATTTTCTCATGTTGTTAAGATGACTTCAATTAGGACTATTTTAAGTCTTGTGGTAGTAGAATATTTACATCTTGAACAGTTATATGTAAAAACAACTTTTCTCCATGGAGATTTGGAGGAAGAGATCTATATGCAGCAGCCATAGGGGTATGAGGTCAAAGTGAAGGAAAATTTGGTATGCAAGTTGAAGAAGAGCTTGTATGGACTAAAGAAATCTCCAAGGCAGTGGTATTTGAATTTTGATAGGTTTATGACAGAACAAGGCTATAGTAGATGTCATTCTGATCATAATGTTTATTTTAAAAGGCTAGAAAATGGAAGCTATATTATCTTTCTATTGTATGTAGATGACATGCTTGTTACAGGTTCTAATAAGAAGGATATAAATGTGCTTAAGAAGAAATTAGTTAGTTCATTTGCGATGAAGGATTTGGGTGTTGCAAAGAAAATCCTTGGTGTGAGAATAACAAGAGATGGGAAAAATCGCAAATTGACATTGTCTCAAGGTAAGTACATAGAGAAGGTGTTTGTTATTGTATTAATCGGTAAATGCAGACATAAACTGATCTCCCTAGATCCACCTAGATCTAGAACAAAACAAGATAGGACACGACGCTTTCCCTAAGCTCTAATCATTGAATTTACTATCAAACAAGAGATGAGTAACATACCTTTAAATATCGCTTCCTTATATCTTTGTTGTCCTCGCTCCACTCCGGTGTTGTTGTGATATTGGACCTACAATGAAACACACACCAACCAAAGTGAAAACAATAATAGTATATTCAATGAAAAATTATGCATGTGATCAAGGAGTCATGTAATAAAATGAGAATGATTTTATGGGAAAGAAACATGCCACTGTATTATATTAAGTAAAAGTGGAAGATACAACCAAACAATCTTGATGTTGCAAGGTTCCCTTTCAATGGCCATTTTCTCCAACACACACACTTGCTCCAAACTTGCATGAAGAAGATCCACAATAACTTGATGGACTGAAATGAAGACCTCAAGAATCAACTGAAGTAGAATTACTCACACAATTCTCAACCTATTCCTTCATTAACCTTAATTCCTTGCTTAACCTTTTCCATGAGAAATTCATCCTTATATAAGATAATGAGATATGGTTAAAGAAATTAGGATGATCCCGCCAAATTAGAGAAGTGAGTAGGATCCAAACCATATGGATGCCACCTCACATTCTAGAAGATTCCCTTCTAGAACTTTTGTGAACCTCGACCTTTTCTTAGTATTTCAGCATCGTCACACCCTGGCTATAGGAAAGCCTGCAGAAACGTCCCAAACTAGTCTCAAGACAGAATGTGACGATCAGGCATCTCTGCACCCTGCATATAGTGCAGTCTATCGATATCTTTTGTAATAAGGGTTTTGACAAGAGAAAGCCAGTCACTTTTCTCATGAAGAAAGGTTATTTTGGGAACCTAAACACATGTTGTAAAAATATCACTAGGGTAACCAGAATAATGTGTAATAGAATGACCCCCAAAGTATGAGGCTGGAACTTGTGACAGCCGAAATACTTTGTATAATGCGTGTGTGTCGGAAACAAGGAGCGCACCAATAGGGAAACTCCAAACAACCAAGCATCTACATAATATCATACCATTTCTGAGGTAGGCATTCCCATGCTCAAACTATAAGTGATTTAAATCATAAATGTCAGTCATGGACACCAATCATACACTATGGATCCATGTCATTAAGATTATGCATAGCTACCAAGAATACACTGTGGATCTATGCTATAGAAAACTCAAATTCAGACATAGCCACGAGACATACAAAGTGGATCTATGTGTCAATACAAATAATGAATACTCCCTCCCAACGTGGACCAAAATAATGAGATACAGGGTCTTCAATCCCATCGTTCGTAAGTACGAATCTATCCATGTGATTATAGGTGTTGAAGTCGAACATGGTAGAAACCACTTGATTACTAGCCATTGATGAAAATCGTTAACAAGTGTGAGGGAAATTACCATTGACATCAATGACTCCCAAGGTACCTTAGTACAATCTAACGAACATGAATAAATGAGTCAAAGTTGAACGCTCAATGGAATCTCTCGATCAGGGGTCGATGATGTGAACCCATTGTCAAAAGTGAAGAGACCTGCCATTCAGGCATGCATGATCTAAGGTACTAAATGATTTCAAAGTCTTGTTCCTAGATAATGAGTTGAAGTTGACAAGAACATACTCGTCATAGGAGGGCCTTGATGTATCCCCCATCAAAGACATGAAATAAGTAATAGATTTAAGGTAGATCAAAGTATGAAAATGATTTGAAACTGACAAAGGGAAGGCCAACATGGTAGGAATTGATAACTGCAGATGGCCGACTTGATAGTGGGATTTTTTAAGGTTGGACTTCTCTTGAACATATGAACGACACGAAAATGGTCTTGGAAACATTGACTCAAGGACGACCCGATATATGAACTTGCAGAAGGCCAAACGAGAGACAAATGGATTTTCCAACCCGGATACAATGATGAAGGGGGTCTCGTGTTCAAGAGTGACTATTACTGCCACTAACACAAATGTAGAGACACAATTCTTTCCCAAATTCCCCCCCACCATTTATGGCGAGTACCTCTTTATTTTTACGCAAGATTGAGGAGGATAATATATTCTTATTGATGTAAGCTCATTCTTCGGATGAGTCCCTCGGAGTATGTGTAATGAACCCTAAGAAGGAGTGGTTCGGTTCCATATAGGTTTTTTGATGTTTGTTTAACGAGTCCAAAGAGAGAAAACTCAAGTGTTTTTCATGTTTAGAGAGTCTGAAAAAAACTTAAAGAGAACTCTCTCAGTTCCTTTTTCGTAATTTAGTTTAATGAGACTGAAAAAGTGATAAACTACCACCCATCAAATGTTTTCTTCAAATACTTTTACGAGCGTGAAAAGAACAAGGTTGCTCAATAATATTTTTGTTTTTATGGAGCGTGAAAAGAGCTTGAAGGATACTCCATGGGTGTCATGTTTTCATGTTACCATCACAAGTACGAAAAAGATGACAAAAGTATACTCGGTTCTGTTCTCATTGATTTACGAGCATGAGAAGGAACAAAACCTAAGCTCGAGATTTTTTCTGAAAAAACCCTAAAAGGATCTGTACATGTGAAAAATGTAAAAACAAACCAAAAAATGTATCTGTGTTTCATCATTCGCACTCCTATATCTCTCACCTGTGAAAAATCAAACACTTGCAATGTCGTTAGGACTTTAGGGTCTAAGAAAAATGCATAAAATAATATAAGATATGAATAGAAAAGTTAAAAAGTTAATAAATATGGGTAAAAACTTCTTTTTACCATTCCATTGTTATTTCACCGAAAACTTGCCCCAAAACCCCCATTTTACCTCAAACTTCCACTGTGGATTGCAAGTAGCACGATCAATCATTTGGCGAACGGTCTCTGCTGAATAGGTAATCTTCTTGTCTTCTTCATTTTCTATGGATTAATTTTTTATTTCATTGGTTAAAAGTAGATTTTTTGAGCTGAATGCATGAGGGTATTTTCATGTGGAGGTCACCACAGGCGCCTTATATCGTGCCCTGCGACGATCCCAGGTCTCCATAAGCAGCCCTATGGCTTCCCTATGATGATTCTGCACTTTGTGGATGCTTTCACCTACGTCATGCACAACTCAAAAATATTTTATCTATGTTTGGACAATAAAAACTTCCAGGGAGGAAAAATAAAGATGCTAACTTCTCCTTGTGGCTCCAATCCAGTCTTTTGATAGTCATAATGTTGGAGTGGAGGGAGAGAGAACATGAGGACGAAAATTACTTCGTCGGGAATGACCTAAGAATAGTGAACTCCCTCCGGCAGTGTGGGCTACTGAAGTTCTTCAAAATTCAGGTCATGAGGGCCCAATTGAGGTTGCTTGAATATTTAGTCCACATGTGGGATGTGGATCAGTAGGTATTTAATGTGGGGGGCTACATACTCAGTCTAGATAGCGAGGATATCCATTTTTTACGGGGTTGTCTCGCCATGGGTCCCGTGTGACATTGATAGGTAGTAGGGGTGGTGGTTTGTCGATGAATGAGTACATTCATAAATATTGTGTACTAGAGCCTGAGAGACGTAGTGGCAAGTTCGCTATTAGGGATGTCTGATACTTACCCTTACGGACCATCCTTTTCACCATCTCACGTATGGCGGGGAGTGCATCTCCTCATATGACTCTTTAGAGATACTTCCAGTATGCAGTAGAGTGCATGGAGCCCCACATCTTTAAATAGTGTGATGGGGAACTTAGGATCATGAAGAAACAGTTGAACAAGTATAGGAAAGGTGAAATGAAACAATTCGGATGCGGGTCAATTTTGGTGTCCTTATTCCCGGAGAGGGTTCCACATTTGCACCTATAGGTACAGTGGGGCATACCGACCCATGAAGATCCAAGAATGAAGAGGTGGTGTGACCTCATGGCTCAACATGTGACTGGTCCTATCACTAGATATAATGGCATGTTATTCGATTGGTTAAGCCCCCAACTACTTATGGTAGATGATTATGCATATGCCATCTTAGACTTCAGAGGTGACCCAAACTTGGTTCTTCCTGAAGGTTCTTAATGGGGGAACTTAGGTAAGAAGCACATTTTGTTTTTATAATGTTTTTATATATTTTTGAAATATGAAATGTTTTAATATTCTTAATCTATTGAATAATAAAAAATCTTTGACAATGCAAATGTGGGACCTCACAGTACTCCAGGTACATCCCCCATCCAGAGGCGAGGGGAGAGAGTTGAGGTAGCATGATTGGTCTCTGCTGACTACGAGGATATTGAGTAGAACTTAGAGGGTTTGACAACGGATGTCCTGGATATCTCCATTGATGAGATCCCGAGACATTACCAGTGCCATACAGTGGGTGTCTCTGGTTCTATTAGTCGACTTCTCCGTAGGGTAGCACGGGAAATTATGTGTTATCGTGAGCAACATTCTTGATGTTGTTTTTGTATATGAAGCCATGTGATTCACATATTTGATATTTTGGTCTTTGGACAAAAACACTTTTTGTAAAACTTTTATCGTTATATATACATGAGGCTCCTACCGGCATACTTTCTTTATATACAAAATTTGATTGGATTTATAAATGTCTCAAATGTCTGTCTAACACATAATTAGCTAATGCGTTTGTTAATGTATTTGATGGAATATCCAGAAATACTGAGAGGGGGGGGGTGAATCAATATTTCCTACTTTTTCTTTTTATCTTCATCCATATTAAGCACACATATTAATTATTCAATTAAGCAATATATGATGAACAAAAAACCCTTATGAACACAAGATTTTATCGTGGAACCCAACAGGGAAAACCACCAACTCTTTTGTCATTAATAAAAAGTTCTTTTACAAAACTGTTTTCAAGCAACAACTTGATGGAAATACATTCCCCAAGTTTCTTCATCTACAACTGAAGGGATGCTGCCACACCCCATTTACTAGCTACAACTGGAAGGATGCACCCACGCTCTCATTCTCTAGCAACAACTGGTAGGAGGCTTCAACCCCCTGTTTAGTCAGCCACAACTAACAAGGAAGCACCAACTCCCTCTGTTCACCAGAACCAACAGGTAGGAGGCTACGACCCCCTGTTTAGTCAGCTACAACTGACAAGGAAGAACCAACTCCCTATGTTCACCAGCACCAACGGGTAGGAGGCTATGACCCCCTGTTTAGTCAGCTACAACTGACAAGGAAGCACCAACTCCCCTGCAGGCTCCAACCTGCCCTTGCACCACCCATATTTTATAATGCTATTCATTGTCTTTTGTACTTCATTGAATTTGAGTCATACAACCATTGTTGTATTTCTACTTGTCTGCATCAACCTTTGCTTGTATGGTATTCTGTATCAAGTACTGGATTTCATAACTGTTTCTTTGTCTTCTTCTGTTCTTGATCTTCAATAAGACATTGACAGACACCTTAGAACAAACAGTTCTTCATCTTCGACTCTACTCCTGTTCCTGATATTCTAATATGAACCACAAAGACACATTCTTCTCACCACTTTTTCTCATTTATATACTCTTCAAACGGGTGTGAAATTTAAAACATCGTGTCCCTTTATTTGAACCATTGTACCTTTTCATTTAAAATGATAATTAGACTTTAATTAATATCATTTTTCCTTTTTATTCTTTATTCATATTTTCATGATTTATTATTTTTTAATCATGACTATGTATCGGTTCATTTTTTTCATGAGTTGATCACAGACATGGATCGACTCATTAGATCATACTCATGTTACTGTTGCATTATCGGATCACCAACATACCATATTCGATCATTTATCGATTCTATGTATTGTTTTGGTGTAACTCTCCGTCAAATGAAATATGTATGAGGCACTCCCTTCAAACCATTTCATATGATCGTGCCATATAGAACCATGGGATTTAGCAACTATAGAGACATCCCTTTAAAACTCTTATTCACATATGACCAACGATGGTGACCTCACGCTTAGGCAATACGAGCTCCTGAGCGTTTATCGTTCCAATGGTCACGATTAAATTTCTTGACGAGATGGACAGCTGAAGGGATTTCGACACTTTGCCCTTCAAGTCATCATGACTTTCAATATTACAAAACTCATGATCATGAAATCATCAAAACAATTGGACGGTTCATATTCCCCACTGATATGGATGGTTGTTGGAGTTTCGACACTTTTCCATTCGGGTCTTCATGACCTCCAACAATTCAAAAATCTTGATTATGATATCGCTGAAACGATCAGACAACTCACATTACATATTTGAACTAGATCAATGGTTAGTGTTTAATCCTTACACTATCCTTCCACTGTTGTAGATCTATGGCTATGACTTAATCATGCATTGAGATGGATGATTGTCGTAATTTCGGGATTCTTATTGTGACGTAACTTGCTGACATCTCTTGTTGATGTGTCACAAGCCTATTAGCTACCACGTGTCATTCATATTCGTGATTTTCACGTACCTGAAATGATGTATGAACTTGACACTTGTTAGTATCTTACTATGCCATGTGTCCTTGCTGACGTGGTTCACTGACCCACAACCATGATTCAATGGTCCTCGTTGTGTACTCCAAATCTACGGTCCTTATCTTATCGCGATTTTGCATTTCATAATTCTTGTGATGAAGGGTCTCGACACTCCATGTCGTGATCACCGAAATAGACCTTGGCTACACTAGCTCCTTCCCTTCTTGTGACCATCTACGGTGACCAGACGCTTATCCACAAAGCGCTTCACAATTCCGCAATTCGGGGATTCTTCCGTGAGTCTCCTTAACTCCTCCAACTCCCGGTATCTGAAATGTCGAAATGGAAGCTAGAAATGCTAGCTCCTTCCTTAACCTCATCCTTTGACCATGTGACCACTATCTATGACCAGGGGCCAAGCGAGAGGAGTGCATCGCGATTTCGAATATTGTGAACTTCCGATATGAGTTGCCTCGCTCAAAGACCGCGAAACACTGAAAGTGCTTCATGATATATCAACGGTCCATAGCCTCGGTGATCCGACAGCTGAAGGGGTTTCGACACTTTGAAATCACGACCTCTTTACCTCACTTATCCTATCCTTCCACATTAAGATGATATGATGGATGACGGGAATCGGGTTTAATACGATGGCTGCTGAGACTTCTCACAATTTCCAGTGCAATGGTCGAATTCTTAAAATTTCCAAGGAACCCGATGATACATATGAAATGCACTTCTTCCTACTGAGCTTTGATCCTCATTTGCTAACCCTCCTGAGCCTTTATCATTGGATTGTTGATCCTATCGTGATCAACAATAGACATGAAATACTTTTGTACTTCTGAGCTTTGATCTGCATACAATTCTCTTTTGTTGTTCTCTCCTCCTCTTGAGCTTGCGCTGTCTATCTCTCCACACAGTTGACATCTTCTGCTAACTGATATACCTTTTACATCAATGACAATCTCAACTATGGTAATTTATCATTAACAACAGATCATCACATTGACTGTTGACATCAATGACAATATTTCCAACAATCTCCCCCTTTGTAATTGAGGTCAACACACTGACTTCATATACAAAACTCAAACCCGTGATGATGCTTTCCTCTTATGAATTTTTCCTTTTATGAAGTTTCTCTCCCCCTTTAACATCAATGGCAAAGGGTTTATTTTCCTATGATCTATCTGTATAAGTACTTCTTTATTCACTGGTAGCTCCTCCTGTAATCAACCTTTTTCTTTCATAAACGAATGACTCCCCCTGTCAATATTCTCTCTCTCTGCTTCTAACTACTCTCCCCTTTTATATCTGAAAAGGCAGCTCTTCCTGACAAGGTTTCATCCCCTGTTGATTTACTAACTTCTTATCTCAGTTGCTTGGGATTTTTTTGTTTCATATGAGTAGTCTTCTTGATACCAATTTTTTGTAGTGATGGAGTCTTTTCAAAACTTAATCAATTACTTTCTTATTTTTTAACCAAAACTTCCCTTGAGTTTTGACTTTTCTCCTCCTTTGTTTCTAAAAGGGTAGTTTTTCTTGACAAGGTTTCTCCTCTTGTTTTCTATACAGGATGTCATGTACCTCATTTTATACATCATACAATTGTTGTTGTGGAAATTGTTGTCTTACTAAAACACTGAGCAATTTTAGGTCATATTCTTCAAACAACCCTTGGTTCTGTCCATTGATTCTCATCGATCTCTAACTAGGATACCAATTTGTTTTTATATCATCCACCTTGACATCTTTACTCTCAACAATCTTTGACATCTGTACTCTCAACAATCTTATGTATCCTAAGATTGTAGCATCTGTATGCTTTCTTGGTAGAAGCATATCCAATAAGGATACCTTCATCAGATCTAGCATCACATTTTTGAAATTCTCATCACGCCTTTTGATGTAACCCTTACTTCCAAAGACCTTGAAGTATTTTACCAAATGAGCTCTTCCAAAATAGGGTTCACAAAGAGTTTTACTACTATTAATCCTAAGCTGACCTCTGTTCAATATGAGTATTGATGTGCTTACAACTTTCCTCCAATATCAATACTAATTGATGGAATATCCATAAGATAATTTGCTTCATTAAGCATAGTCTTTGAAACTTTCTTGGACAAAGATCAATTTTTTATTTTATTTTTTCTTTTGGAAGGAGTTTCAGTGTACCATTTAAAATAGGATTGAAATATTTATGATGTAATCATCACTCAATTCTTTTTTTTGTTCTACCGTTGGAGATTCATCATCAACGTCATTATTATGTGCACCAAAAGCTTCTTTATTCTTGTCTTGAGAATATTCCTTATTAGTAGTTTCATCCTCCAAACTCCTATCATTAACTTCATCATTTTCAGGAACAATATTTTCTTCATCTTTCTTGTTTTCTACTTCAGATTTTCTTTTCCATATCTTCTTATTTACTCTTTTTGTCATCCTATATGACGCATTTCTCATAGACTGTTTTCTTGATTTCCAACATTTATAGGTTTTGTGGCCATATCCACCACAACTATAGCATCTCATAGTATAACAATGTGCAACAATATGTCCAATATGATTGCAGTTCCAACATCTTATACTGTTGTTGAACCTACCAAATTGTTTTCTTCTATGATGCCTGCAATCCAAGGCTTTATGGCCATATTCATTACAAGAAAAACAACAACCTTTAAAGACACTCTCATACCTTCTTTGATTCGTCCATGAAGGTGTCTCTCTTCTGAACTTACTTTGAGGTGTATGAGTAGCTTCTGGATGTCTTCCTTGATCTGATCTTCTAAGTTTTGTAGTGTTTCTTTTATTCTTTGAACATGAAGAGCTCACATCATACTTGATTTCCCTTTTTATAAAAGAAAGACTTTCATCAGACCCATCTTCACTTTTTACAAATGAAGGACTTGCATCAGGTTTCTTGAGATTTCTAATTTCTTCCTTGTTGTAGCCAAAACCGGTTTTGTCATATGGTGATCTCCGACTATCCAAACTCTCATCCAGGGTCATGGAGTTGTTCAAGAACTTGATTTTGGTATCTAACTTCTCAAACTTCTTTCTAATATTCACAACTTCTACTTCCATCTTATGAAAAAATTATTCTTTATTGTCCAACTGGTTTTTTACTACCTCTTCTCTCCTTTTGGCTTCTTCAAGTTGGATTTTAAGATTGACATAGTTTTCCCTCAGTTCTTTTAGATCTACAAGGTTTTTTCTTGAGACATCATCTTCCTTCTTTTCTTCATTTTCTTGACTGATTTCATTCTTCAGTCACTTGATCTCCTCTTCTTTCTCTTCTAAATGATTGTCTTGCTCATATGTTATCTTTTTACTGTCCTTGAGCATTTCCTTTATTTCCAAGACGTGCTTTTGACTCTTTTCAAGAAATTCTTGAGTGTAGTCATGAAGATAGCTATAGTTTGATTCATTATGGTCATAGAGGTATTCACAAAGACTCCAATCAACATTTTGTTGGGCCTTTCATAGTTCTTCATCTTCTTCTTCCATGGGATAAATGCTAACATAATATTTTTTTATTGTATTTGAATCTTCTTCTCTACTTGCAAGGGAGAATTCAATATCAACATTATTGCAATCAGAAGATTGTGGATAGTCTTTACCTTTATTGATGGTCGAGTCTTCTCTTTTGATTTGATACATCTTCTTGGGAGGATGAGTAGATTCTATGGAGGTATCATCACTAGACATGCCATCTTCAACCTCAATCTGAGTAATAGGACTTGATCCTCTAATTATGTGTGCCTGGTCATATCCAAGGCCATATTTGTTCGAGGGAAATCTTTGTAAAGTGAGAAATTTATCAAGGGCTTCAGTCCCTTTCTTGAATTTTTCAACAGTATTAAGTTGATCCTTTAGTTGTTTACATTTTTGTTTATATTTTCTTAGTTCTTCCAAAGCACTTTCAAGCTCAACTTCCAGATTGACTTCTGCTTCAATGTCTGACTTTTCTTCAAGAGAATATCCATCACTAGAATTGTTGTAGACTGAACTTTGTTCTGATTGAAATGCTTCAATTGACTTCTCATCTGAGTAGAGGTCTTTTAATTTTTCCCAGAGTTATTTTGCAGAGTTACATTCACCTATCTTCTCTTTGATATCATCAGGTAATCCATGAAGGATTGTATTCATTGTCATTGAGTTGATTTTCTTGGATTTCTTTTGAGCTGGAGTCCTTACTCTATTAGGTGGGAAATAATCAATGATCATTGAATTCCATACATCATGTCTCAATACCTTCAGATGACTTTCCATTAATGTACTCCAAAATATGTATTCTTCTTTTCTAAGTATTGGAGTTCCATTCTCATTGTAAATCTTTTGTCCATCCATGTGTGCT
>ML787893.1:154182-190320 GCA_009831015.1 Picea engelmannii | reverse complement strand
GATACCTTTCATCCACGGTGTTGTAGATGTCTGGTAAGAGGAATTTGTCTTAGGGATACTATGAATGAGTTTGATTGATGTTAAACCAATAATCTTTGGTGGTATATTTGTATTGTTAACAAGACTTAGTTGTAACCACCCTTTAGTGTCATGTATGCATTGAATGAGTAGACCTCTTATTTATGCAGAGTGAAGTTATTATTCATGAATAGGATTGTATATGTCCATTAATTTGAATGCATGTCTATTGATATGAATGCATGGATGTGTTTAATTGTTGAACATGAAATTGTACTTGTTATGCTTTGCATAATACCATTTTTAACTAGTTGTATTCATTTTGAAGGCTATGCTATGTTGTTTAATTTGAATAATAATTTTGAGTGGGTTGTATGCAACTCTTCATAATGAGCAGGTATGAAATGATCATATAGCAAGTGTGCAATAGTGTTATGTATGACATGGTATAATACATATTTTCTCTTGTTGTTAGCTACCATATGAAAGATAGAAACATATTTTAGCTATGCCTTTGAAACTTATCATGTGAATCATTATGAACTTTCATATAATAGACTAGTATTAAGTCTATTATGGTAATATTAATATTAATATCAAAATTGGAGCCCAAAATAATTTTATTTTTATTTTTTAAATAAATTTGGGTTGTCGCCTATGCGATGAAAACTTCTATTGATGCCACGGTTTTGCTATATAAACAACAAAAAGTTTTTGTCGCCTGTGCGACGAAAAATTCTATTGATGCCATGGTTTTGCTATATAAACAACAAAAAGTTGTTGTTGCCTATGCGATGACAACTTCTATTGATGCCACGGTTTTGCTATATAAACAAAAAAAAGTTTTTGTTGCTTGTGTGACAACAACTTCTATTGATGCGATGGTTTTTCTATATAAACAACAAAAAGTTGTCGTCGCATGTACGAAGACAACTTGTATTGATGCGATGATTTTTCTATATAAACAATGAAAATTTGTCGTTGCCTCTGCAACGAAAACTTCTATTGATGCGACGGTTTTTCTATATAAATAACGAAAAGTTGTCATCACCTCTGTGACGACAACTTCTATTGATGCAACGATTTTTCTATATAAACAACGAAAATATGTCATCTCATATGCAACGACCACTTCTATTGATGGGGTGGTTTTTCTATAAAAGTTGTTGTCACAATTTAGATGAAATGTTGGTTTCACATTGTTTTCCTGTATTGTCTCTTTTGCGACGTTTGTTCAAGTTCGTCGCAAATGCAACATCACATAAAACGACGTTTTAGAGACTCCAGATTCGTCACAATATCAACGACATAACATCGCAATAGCGTCGAATTAGCCATCGCAAAATGACCCAAATATGCTAGTGTGTGGGGATCCACAGGAAAAATATTAATCTTATTATAGCCAGAGAAACCGTCCATTAAGGAAAACATTTTTCTCCCAGTGTAATCGTCGACGATCTAGTCAATGAATGGGGTTAGATAATTGTCCTTAGGACAAGATTTATTGATATCCCTATAATATATACATACACAGATTGTGCCTTGTTTATTACTGATCGGAACTATATTGTATACCCAATTGGTTAAATCCATAGGATAGATAAAGCCAGCCTGAAGAAGTTTTTCAAATTCGAGCTTGATAGCAGTGGATTTATGAGGGTGGACTGGGCGAAGTCTCTACCGGATAGGTTTAGTGTCTGGGTAGGTCTTTATTTCATACACAATGATATTGGGATCGATACCCGACATCTCTTCGTAGTTCCATGCGAAAACATCACGAAATTCTTGAAAAATGGCTTAATAAGTGATGACCTCATCAACAGAACATGAGGCTCCAATGTGAACATTTTCGATCACTATGGGTTTAATGGATATGTCAAGAGGAATGATGGGTGAAATATTACTCAGGTTCCCTTCATATAGCACATCGTGTGGTGACTCGAGAACAGAGGAAATGACAAAAACGGTCAACGAATTTGAAATCCATTTGTAACTCTCTATGGTGTCTTCTCTAGGAAGAGAATGGAATGGTGATGTCCATCATCCCAGGGGGTGTCTTCCATAGACATGAATGAAATGATCATTTCATCAGTAGCAAAAATCATGTGAAATAGATCGGGAGATGAATCACAGAGAGAGGGAGTAGAAGGGGTTGTCGATTGAATGGCTTTATCAATAGATTCAACTGGACTTAAGGGAATTTGTTCACCATAGAAAATATAATCACCAGGATCAGGTACTATCCATGATTCATGAGACATGGGGGTTTCATGAATAGAGGTAGAAATCATGTTGATTGAGGCGACAAAAGGAGGAGGAATATCAAGTGGTGGTATTGGGAAGGTACCCATCAAAGTTGAATATTTCAGAAGACCCACGCCGACATTTTCATACCCAGGAGGTATCTTCGAGATAAAGGGTACGTTGCTAGTACGAGAATCAAAATTGAAAAACGCCAATTGGTCCACCGTAATGATTTTTCCTTGATGTGGGAAATGTAACACACGGAAAAGGGTAGACATGAATGCACGCATGGAATCAATCTAGCTAGGGCCAAGTAGGATGTTATAGTCAAGAGGCGCATCAAAGACCTCGACCTTAACATTGACCGATTTTCCTTCCAACGTAATAGATAATGAGGGAAGAACATTGTAGGGTTTAAAACTAAAACCATTGAAATTCTTAAGTGTATTCTGTGATTCGGTGAGGGGAGGAGAGCCAATGGATTTCCAACAAGTAACTAACATAATGCACGTCGAGGCACCCTCATCAATAATGGTTCTACAGATATTCTTGTTCTCTGTAACAACTTGAATCTGAAATGCTAACTGAGTAGGTAGCCTTAGAATGTGGTCTTCCAAGTCAAAGATTACCAAATTCGTATATGTGGGATCAATTCCACCAATGGAATTTAACAGTGCCTTATGTTGAGTGGGACAACTTTGAAGGACTTCGAGAGCTGACATTGCAAAGGGTGCTTGCGCAAGGTCTTTTACAATACTGTAGTTTTGAGAAGCATGTGCATGAGGATTAAAGGCAGACTTCTGAGCAACGCCCTTTGGAGGAGGGCGGAGAACTGTATCGGGACCCGGTCGTTCGAGATGAAGAGGACCATTGCGAGGTGAAGTTGAGGGAGGCATTTGAACCAACGAAGGTGGAAAATCATTAACTTTCTCCTTTGAAGGAGAATAATCGTTGGCCTGAGTTGTGATTGCAACATCGTTCTTTTTAGAATCGCCAATACACATAAGGACATACGAAGTGGTGGAAGGAGAGGGTTGGTCATGAATGACCAATTGGGCTTGTTGTTGAGAAGGGAAAGGTTGTGACAAAATGGCAGGTGTGGGAGGATTCCCAGTCCCTTGATGGAACTTAGTGACCTCGACATGTCTTGGACAATCTTTCGTGTAGTGATCGTCACCATAGATAAGGCAAGGATATCGAGGTTTACTCTTATCCTTATCATCAGCAGGTTATGTTTTGGGTTTTTCGGATTGTGAGTTATTATTTTTATCCTCCTTCTTCTTACCCTTTCCTTTTTTAGATTTTTTTTCTCCAGCAGGGGTAGATTGAACTGAATTAACCTCAGAAGTGTTTTTGGTGGAAGGAGTAGGAGTCGGGGAACTTTGAACATTAGAAGCAGTAGATTTGGGATTGGTGTGAGTGGCTGGCATGGATTTAGCATCAGCATGGAATCTGCCAATCACACCATCAGCAACATGAGAAGATGTTGGGGTTGTTGAGGTAGCAGTGATAGAAGGGCGAGGAGCGTCACAGATCAAGTCGTAAAGAGTGCTTGTTTGCGAATAATTGATATCTTATCCACCTTTTCTTGGGGATAAAAATTCCAATATTGGCCAGTAGTAGCATTGTACCCAGGTGGAATAAAAAGTCCAGAAAATCCGGATGGAACCTGCGTAGGGGCGTCGATGGAAAGATTCAAAGTGTGATTCCCAGGAGGAAGTGGCGTGATAGTTCTAGACGAAAGTGGTGTTCCAATGGGAGCTTGGTTAACCACCACATTCCTAGTAGGAATAGTTCATAGCATGTGGAACCATAGTAGAATGGGCCATCTGGAGAGAAAAATTTGATCTAGGACCAACTAATTGTGTGTCTGGAATGACGGTGATATTGCTATTTGCACCAGCAAAATGGTCTAAATGTATTGTGTAGGTAATAGACGTTTTGGGCAGTTGTGATACGATAGGTGAATCAGGACCTTCCCCCAAGTTGTCATAAATCTCCCGCATAGTGTGAGGTGGGGATATAAATGGGTCACTAGAAAAAAGGGGATTCTCTACTCTAGGGCCTGTATGGGGTCTAGTCAGTGTTCTGAAAGTTTCAACAACAAGTTCTCCTGATGAATTCATCCAGAGAATACGTCTCTCGTATCTAGAATACGGTAATGGAGTTGGAGGAATTCAGAAAGCCTCTAGAGAATCGGAAATAATTTAGAAATCTTATAAAGTGTTGGAACTTTCCACTTGTGAGGTTACGTTGTCCTGAACTGCTCTCTGCTCAGGAGAGCCCTCCGATGAATTAGGAGGAAAAGGGAGGTAACCTTCCATATCTTTCAGTCGAAGCCCTTGCATCCTACGTGAACGGCGTGGAGGGTCAATATTGGCCGAACCAAAAATTTTACAGAAAAAATCTATGGCCAACTACGAAAGCAAACAACACTCACTAATAAAATATAGAAATAAAACCAAGCAAACAAACCTTCTTATTTCGAAGTCACTAGTTAGTGATGAAATCCAATGTCGCAAAGTCAAGACAAGAAGGGGCTTGGATAGAGCGGGTGGAAAATTTACTTTGATGACCTGTTTAACAGACTTACACCCTGGTGAAATCTCCCACACATAATCGTGGGTATACCCTCCAAGGAGCCCGAGTGAGTCTAGCCAATGTCGATTCTAGGTACTGTGAAGCCCCTCCATTGTCACCTCATGTAATACCCTAAAGAGATAAGCTACTAATGTTACTAAGAACAACAGTGATGCCTAGGGAAACAATCGATAGTCCGATCCACAAGAAAGGGCAGGGTATCTGGCCCGAAATCAACTCAAAACGCTTCCACTCATAATTGTGGGTATACCTTCAAGTGACCCTCATAATACGTGCAATCTCTACGCCAATACCAACAAAGAAAGGTGAGTAACTCTTCCATCCCTAATGCGACCTTGGGTTTCACCCTTGTCTGAGAAGGGCTTCCCAGGAAAAAATGTTCCAAGTGAATTTGAACACTCCCTATCACAAGATGCCACAGTGTGTTTTATTCTTTGGAGAGTGTGCCTCACAACCTATTCCAAAGCACTAGCCTAGCTAATGTTGGTGAGAAGAGTTTCTAGAAAATAAAATTTACTAATAAATTTTAAAATTACGCGGTGTTGTAGAGGTTTTTGTTTACTCAAGAGGGAGATGGAGATGAAACTGATGTTGTATGAGACCTTGACCCAATAATATGCAAGAAGAGATGAATGATGCAATGTTTCAGTTCAATGAGCTCTAATTATAGTAGGGAGAAAGTATTTCTTCGGAAACACGAAATCTATGAAATGTAAGTTCTTTTTCTTGAATGAACACAATTCCGAACAGTCATAAGCTATGAAATTTCCCAATTTGTTCTCTTGTGAAAAAAAAATTGAATGCAATTTTTTTTCTTATGAGTGATTACTTAAAAAGAATAAATGACTTTAATTATTCCTTTCCAAAACCAATTCAAAGATATAATGAAGAAAGAAAAAGTAATCAAAGAAAATAGATACACTCAACAAATACCCAAATCAAACTTTCAATGAAGATAAAAATGAAGATGACAAGAAAGTGTTTCGCTAAATGCAAACGAAAATAATTTTCCAATCAACAAGAAATATAGAAAATTTAAAACAATCCATAACTTTAAATCAAATCAAAGACTTTTATCAATCAAGCACTCATATCTAGATCCAGATATTATATCCTTGTTGACAAAAATCAACAAGCAAAAACTTGTAAAATGACAAAGAAGGGCTTTCAATCCCTGAAAACCAATCAACAACAAGTCTTGAACTCAGAAAAAAGTCAGATACCGGTACCAAAAGTTATTCCCAGGTGATCAAAGAGAAACTGGGTGACAGAAGACAAAAAGGCCTAATCCAACAAATTCTATAGGGAACGTCGCATCCCAACAATAAGGCATAGTGTGGTGATTTCAGGTCTCCATAGGATAGCTATGGGATATAATGCGTTGATTCTGCACTTGTCTAAATAAGAAGAATGCGGCGATCTAGGAACATCATAATATGTATATGGGATATAGTGTGACTATCTCTGTAAACAAAGAAAAATTGGAAAAAGGAAAAAGATTCTAAATGAAATTTCAGACCCAGAGAGTCCAGATGGATCACCCACAGACTCAGAGACTGGATTAAAATGAAAGGAGGTAGGATAAAGGAAAATAGACAGCAAAAAACCAAAAACAATTCATATCCTCAGTATGGTCGCCAATTTTGTTATTGGATTAATCGGTAAATGCGGACATAAACTGATCTTCCTAGATCCACCTAGATCTAGAACAAAACAAGATAGGACATGACGCTTTCCCTAAGCTCTAATCATTGAATTTACTATCAAACAAGAGATGAGTGACATACCTCTAAATATCTCTTCCTTGTATCTTTGTTGTCCTAGCTCCACTCCGGTGCTCTTGTGATATTGGACCTGCAATGAAACACAAACCAACCAAAGTAAAAGCAATAATAGTATATTCAATGAAAACTTATGCATGTGATCAAGGTGACATGTAATAAAATGAGAATGATTTTATGGGAAAGAAACATGCCACTGTATTATATTAAGTAAAAGTGGAAGATACAACCAAGTAGCCCTGATATTGCAAGGTTCCCTTTCAATGGCCCTTTGCTCCAACACACACACTTGCTCCAAACTTTCATGAAGAATATCCACAATAACTTGATGGACTGAAATGAATACCTCAAGCATCAACTGAAGTAGAATTCCTCACACAATTCTTAGTCTATTCCTTCATTAATCTTAATTCCTTGCTTAAATTTTTCCATGAGAAATCCATCCTTATATAGGAGAAAGAGAGATGGTTAAAGAGATTAGGATGATACCACCAAATTAGAGAAGCGAGTAGGATCCCAACCATATGGATGCCACCTCACATTCTAGAAGATTCCCTTCTAGAACTTTCATGAACCTCAACCTTTTCTTAGTTTTTCAGCATCGTCACACCCTAGATATAGGACAGCCTGCGAAAACGTCGCAAACCAGTCTTAGGACAGAATGCGGTGATCAGGCATCGTTGCGCCCTGCGTATAGTGCATCCTGCCGATATCTTTTTTAATAAGGTTTTTTAGAAGAGAAAGACAGTCACTTTTCTCATGAAGAAAGGTTCTTTTGGGAACCTGAACACATGTTGTAAAAAGATCACTAGGGTGACCAAAATAATGTGTAACAATGTTGGAGAGGTTTAGAATGTAGAATGAAAAACTAGTTAGTACACCTTTGGCCAGCCATTTCGAATTAACCAAGGAAATGTGTCCCAAGACACAAGAGGAGATAGAATACATGTCCAGGGTCCCTTGTTCATCAACAATTGGCACCTTGATGTATGTGATGGTTTGCACAAGACCAGATATTGCACATGTAGTGGGAGTTGTGAGAAAGTATATGAACAATCCATGTAAAGAAAATTGGGAGGCAGTAAAGTGGATTATCAGGTATTTGAGAGGTATTGCTACTCATGCATTATGTTTTGGAGGTTTAGACATTGTTCTACAGGGATATGTTGATTCATATATGGCAGGTGATAAAGATAGCAGGAGGAGCACCACAAGGTATTTTTTTACTGAAGGTGGAACAACGATATGTTGGATTTCAAAATTGTAAAAGGGTTTTTCACTTTCAACAAAAAAAGCAGAGTATGTTGTTGCTACAGAGGCTAGTAAATAAATGATTTGGTTACAGAGGTTTATGGAGGAATTGGGAAAGAAACAGGAGAATAACAAGTTGTACTATGATAGTGAGAGTTCCATTCATCTTGCAAAGAACTTAGCCTTCCATTCAAATACTAATCATATACAACTCATGTATAATTTCATATGATCTGTCTTGGAATATGGACATTTGAAGTTAGAAAAGATACATACTAGCCAGAATCCTGCAGACATGTTAACAAAGGGAGTAACCAGAGAGAAACTAAGTTCCTACTCAGTTCTAGTTGGCCTTCGAGCATGAAGGTGAATATGAGAAATTTTCCGGGTCTAAGGTGGAGTATAGTCCAACAAGTACAACAACAGTGGATTTTTTGTGATTAGTCTCCAAGTGCGAGATTTTTGGTTGTGGAGCTTAATTATCTTCCTGATTCAAAGGTTTTTTTTAGCCATTCTTGGACCCCATTCCCTAGTGGGGGGGTGTGGGGGGGTGTGAACCCCCAAAACTGTCTCCAGGGGGGTCTAGGGGGGTGGCAACAATTTTTGTACTCCCCCCCTAGCGGTGGATTCAGAAGAAGCGCCCGCGAAGAGAAATATTGGGAAAATTTGCCTTGTAAAATATTGTAATTTCATAGTGAATTTGAACCGTTCATTATAATGTCACAGATCTGATGGTATAAGTTATTTTAGGATTTTTTTTCCTAGAAGGAAACTCTCTTTTATGAGGGAATGGTATTGTGGCTGTGTATTATCATGAATAGTGTATTTTGAGAGAGGAGACTATGAGAGAAAGAAGGGGAAGTTACATCGGGTGTGTTGTAGGTTGTATCCCTTCATTTTGCTAGATAATAAAAAGTAAGGACCTGGAAATTTATGTAGTGGACGTAGCCCACACTGGGTGAACAATGTATATATGTGTCTCTATTATATTATGTATCTCATGTGTTTTATTTCTACATTTGTTTTATTTTATTGCTCCGCGGTCCTTTTTTTCTAACAGATTGTCCTTGCTAGGGTTAGAACCCTAAATCTCTAAAGTGCTAGCACTTTAGGATTTTATCCCTAGATAATTGATCTTTGACCTAGTTGAAACTACAAGAAGGGAGAAATATTTTCTAGGGTCCAAATGTGTTTTCACCCTATAATTCCTTCTCCTCAAGATCTAATACCTAAGGCCCAAATGTGCTTCCACCTTAGGGTTTAGATCCTACCTCTTGGTTTCAAGTAGGCCAACCTTCAATATTGGTTGCATTGAAAGACTCCATACCCTAGAAAGGAACTAATATTAAATAAAATCTCTTGCTGAATTGATTGGAAATCTCTCTCTCTCAAAACACTCAATCATTCTACTAATTGTACTAACACTAACCTTAGAAAAATCACTAAACAATGTGTTGTTGTTATAAAAGGTTTGTTACATCCATACAAAACAAATTTATTTGTTGCATATACTAATCTAAATGTGGCTTAACTCGCCCATAAATAACATCTAACAATTGGATAATACTCTATTGGATGTATGCTTAACTTTCATGGTCAATTGTGGTGTTTATGAGCATTTATTATTGTTATTGTTACAAATTACTTATTGTTGTTATAAGACCGGTTTACTGCTGTAATTTTCAACAACCATAGCAATCTAACTTGTTTAGCATCTAAAATAGGTATTTATTGCATACTTTGACTTGGAAATTGTTATACATATGCTACAAATTGTTCTGGTTCTAGGTAAGTCTCAAATTATCTTCAAACCTCTTCTTTTCCCTTGACCTAGACCAATCATCTAGTGATTAAGACAGGGGGTTGTAGGCTTGGCCACTAAACTTGGTATTTGATCCCTTGAGGTCACTAGGGAAGCATTCCTTTTGGTGGAACTATTCCATCACTAAAACAAGGGAAGACCCTACTTAGGTGATAGTGGTAGGCTCTTCCATAGTTATGGAATATTTGGGGATATTATATAGGAATTTTCACAAGTACAAATCCTATGACAAAATGCATGAGGAAATGTTTACAGCTGCATGATTACCCATCAAATGTAGAGGCCATAATTGTAACTTATTGTTGGCACAGGGGCATACCTAGGTTTCAACGCTATAACAACGCACAAACAAAACCCTAACTACTGGCCCTTTCAGAAACATCTACACAACAAATGAAGTCTCACCCTGTTGACGGGCGAAATTAACCGCTTGCCAACTGGAGGGGGGGATCCGGTCCGGGGTTGTCTAAATAACCTAAGCCGTTTGAATTAATCCACTCCGACAGGTTTATCGGCTCCGTTAGCCGATCTAAGTCCTAGGAAAACGAAATAAAAACTAAGCTAAAGAAACTAATCTAAGTGAAAAACAACTTCTGCAAACTACATACAAATCTAATATATATATACAGTTTACTAACTAATATAAAACAATAATTCTACTTATTAAATGTTCAGTTATCAATACAATTAATTCTTGATTATATATACAGTATTTACAATATACAAATTTTGATCGAAATCTGCAAAATCATTTGTGAATTGTCTTATGACAGCGAAGCTATTATTTTTTATTTTTATAATTTTTATGAGAAAGAAATAAAATGAAAACTATCTAAGATAAACAATTAAAATAACAATACTAACTGTAAATCTGAACTATAGAAATGAACAGAGAGATGTGTTCAGATTATAAGAAATTTGTATATTAACTAAACTAATTGAATAATACTAACAGACTGACCTGTAGTAGTGCTTCCTATTTGTCCTGTGCACAGTATTTGATTTAGCTATTTGATGGGGGAAACCCACACCAGATTCTCCAAAACTTCGTGTAAACACGAAGCAACAATGCTTCTGAATGCTGATGACAGAACAGGTAAAGGAGGCAGCAACAACAATTTTATATTTTACAAATAATCACATTAAGATAAATCCCTCTGCGAAGATTTGCACATAACTGCTAATTTAACAAAGAAGATTAACCTTCTGCTCATTAAATTGAAACAGGATAATTGTTGTACGTAAAATAAGAGACATCAAATATGGACAATATTTAAACCAAATCACATCAACCTGTAACAAATTATGATATCTAAAGTAGTCAATAATTTGATTACAAACTGAAATGAACAAAACTTGAAATAAAAGTTTGATATATTGAAAGCTAAAGCTGTTACAAAACATCCACTTTCATTCCAGTCTAAATCATCAATCCATAGTCTCTGTCTCCAAGCAGCGATCCCAACATTGATGGATTGTTTACAAAAAATAATAAGTATATAAAGGCCACAGGATGAAACATTCCCTGTGGAAATCATCAAAACTGTTTGCACAAAATATGGGAACAATCTCCCAAATTGTTATTCCTATCTAAGACTAACAACCTAATCCCAAAACTGTGTAACAAAAAGCATGTTCTAAAATGCCATTATCTATCCAACTCCCATTAGAATTCATGTGTACCTGTAGATGCACAAAAATAAACGATTTTAGATTGTTTTTAAATTGTAAAATCAACAGAAATTCAAATTTTATGACTAGCTACAAAATCTCACGATTCTGACTAGCTAGTCATATTCACAAACATAATCGTATTGAATCAATCCAATCAAAACAGAACTATATTCGATTTATCAAACAAATCTTTATTACTAATTCAAAGCAAACCAAATCCTTTATACTAATTCAAAACAAACATAATCGTTTATGTTAATTCAAAACAAACAGAATCGTTCTAAAATTATTGTTGAAATGTCATACCTTGGCTTTAGGGATATGATTCGGTGAGGCTATTTTCGAATTAACAATGGCAATGGTTTCCTCAACATTTTTGAAAACGACAGAGCCTGTGGTCTTTTGACTTGCAGATAGACTGTTTGATAAATATTTGGATTGATCAAGGCTTCAACAGGGGGCAAGAGTGTAGGAGGGGGAATGGCAGGATGAGTGAGAAGGGTTCTCAGGCACAGGCCTGGAGAAGTAATAAACGTTTTAGCAAATGCACACAGACCAAAACGCACCTTTCAGCCACGGAGAAGATCTGAGATTTGACCTCTAAAAGATGAGCTATATCTCTGTAATAACACAATTTCTGAGGAAACCGCACACGAAGAAGGTAAAGGGGCTAATTTTGGTTCTGGTTTTTCAAGGGTTTGATCGGATTCAAAACCGTTTGCCCAGAATCGCTCACACAAAAACGTGTCTCTGGGAGGCAATTACGGGGTTAGCCTAAGCAGTCTTCTCTGGTACTATCAAACAATAACAGAGTCTGGACACCATGGGGTTCAATTCGCACTACAGGAGCCATAGCAGATATCACACAGTCAATAGGGTAATCAGTGAGGGGGTTTTACAGGGTAAACACAAAACCATTTTCCCGCAGCTTCCCCAAAACAAGCAGAGGCAGCCCGAAATGCCAGGCAGGAAGTTAATGCTTATGTGTGTGAGGGTGGTGTAGTAGTTTGAGACCATGCATAGCTATCATATCAGCTGTACAATTGATGACACCTTGGTAAAAAGTTTCATTCAAATCATAATGGTGTATATCAAAAAACATTGTAAACAAAATGTCAAACGAATAAACATTTAAAACCATGACATACATGACCAAAAGTCGATCCGAATGTTGAATAAACAATGTCATTTGCATGATTTAAAAGAAACCAATATGTCTAACATTGCACCAACGATTTGAGCCTAAAATTAATGTGTTCAATATTGCACCAAGTATTTAATCAAAGACACCATAATATCATATAACCATTGCATCAACAAATTTATAAATCGAAACGAAAGTGACAATGTTCAAATGAAAAGTGAGTAAAGGTTTGGTGTTTTGATAAATGTGTGAGCAGTGGTGAGTTGGAGGTAAAAGATTTATGACCACATAAACAAATAGGTTCATAACAATCCAAAAGATCATTCTAATGCCATCAACATGAATCCCAACTATAGGTTTTCACGCTTGCGGTCGTGAAAATGAAAGTGAGAAGCAGATATGTGAAAGCCAAGATAATAGTGTCGTTTTATTTAAAAAATTGTGACGAGTATTGAGGGTTCAAAACCCTTGTGTAGGAAGCTTATAAGGAAAAGATAATAATTGCAAAATGGCTGCCAACACACCCGAGGTAGAAGCAGGGGTGTTTGTAGGACTCCAGTGTTTGCAACCTTAGTTGGGACACAGATCTTTGATTGTAACACCTTAATAGAGCACTTAGTTATTACCATCCGTTAATATTTAGCTTTAGTTCACAACGCAGCTAAACCCTAACAATAGATCAATGCATTATTCACACAGATCCAATAGATTCAAGCACTAAGTATAAAAATAGAGAGCAGGTCTATCATTCATTCACATTATTCAACACTAAATTATCATATCAGATTCATCTATCATCTAACATCGAACTAAGCATTGAATCACATAAACAAAAGAACAACCAAAAGCACAAAGCATTCACAACATTGGATATATGTGGTTCACCCCCACCATGGGGCTACATCCACCAACTCTTCATCTACTTTATTAGCTTCTTTCGATCTTCTTACATGCACAAAGCCTCAAAATCAACTCCACAGAGGATAGGAGATCTACGCACCTCGCTAGATCATACTTCCTTGATTTATAGCACAAAACCTTCCATAGTCTTTTATAATCACTTGCACTTATCTCTGCAAGCCTCAAACAGTATGCACAAAGCAATTAGCACTCAGCACTTAGCACACTTGCAACAGACTAGTCACTACTAGTCATTATTCACTACTTCTTACATCGCCTAGACTTCTATTTATACATTACAAAATAGGCCTATGCATGGGTAAACCTAGGGGCTGACATCCCCATACCCATTACCTAATCTTAACACCCAAAAATGCCCTAAAAAGGGGTCAAGATCCCATGATCTCTGCTTTGTCTTGTGCTTTTCCTTTGACAGCCTGTCGAAGTCCCTAAAATAGGTCAAACATGACCAAGGATCCTCAAAACTTGGTCAAGGTCCAATATGCACCCAACACTCACCTGTGACTTGTCCCGAGTCACTCTGATCTGGGTAATTCTGCCTCAAAATCCTTGAGCTTGGGTCGAGTTGCTTCAACTTATTGTTGTGCCATGGCCTCCTGCTCAGCGAAATCTTGGATAACAGCTTCGTTGACTGCTCCAGTTCTAATCCTTGACCTTCGATATCTGAGAACAGTTGGCAAGCCTCATCCTGTATAGGTTGGAGCCTCTGAGTCACTTCCATGACTCTTCTCTGAATGGTGTGCACCTACTGTTGAGCAGTGCACTGCTCTTCGGATCGCTTCATTCTTTCAATAGCTGATAGGGGCTTCAACTGCGCCTGTATTGTTTATGCCTACCACTTCACCTCCTAGAGTTGTGACTCCAGTGCCTTCAGTTCTAGATTATCATTTAGTTGCTCATAAGTCTGGGCACTATGATTACTTAGTTGTTTACATTCCATGGCAAGGGACTTTATTCTCTCAACTGTGCTTCAAGCAGTTGCATCCCTTTGATCCCTCACATCATGCGGGGTGTTGGGCACTGTGCAGAGCTTTAAGTCTGCTATTATTTGTTGTAGTTGTTGGATAGCTTCTGTGAGTTGTTCTACTTGATGCTCGACTCGGTCTTCTTCCTTTGTCTCTAAGCATGTCACAGAGCGAAGTGCTATGTTGAATGCTTCTTTCACTTTGAGTTGTTCTACGAGAAACTGTTCTTTTTCTTTCTGAATTTGTGCTTTCTCCTCTTTAAACTTTGTCTGGAGAGAAACCTTCTCCTTCTTCGCAACTCGACATTGTTCTATGACTACTTCTTGCACTTGCTTCAAGGCCTAGGTGGCTTGTTTTGTTTCTTCCTTTGCATGAAGAAGGTGAGCTTCAGTTGCATTAGCTAGTCGACAGAGTTGGGTTGGCTCATCTCCCAAGTCTGGTTCTTCCGATGGCAGGGACACAGTGGACACTGCGCGACTGGACTGAAGAGCCTATTGTACCCCTCGGAGCTCAACCTCGATTCTGTCGTACATCTCCTCTTGCTTGGCTTCATGTTTCTACAATATTTCCTACGAGGTGTCGTTTATAGCTGTGATGATGAAGTCAAAGTCATCGACAATGAGGACAGTCTGCATCTTGGTCAAAGTGGCTCTATATTTCTTTCGGGAAGAGGGTTTCGGGGAAGAAACCTTCCACTTCTTCAAGGGATCATCCTCATATCTAGGAGGTGTTACTTCGCCTTGCTTCTTCTCATATTCTTTGTTATTTATCTCTTCTACTTCGTCATCACCTCCTCGGCTAGGTAATACTGAAGCATTTTTTTTTTATTCGCTGCTTAAGTCTTGGACTTCTGCGGTCTTCTTCCTTCTATTGGTTTTGGGTGTGTCATGTTCTTTGTGAGTGGCCTCTGAGATTTCAAGTTCAGGGTCAAACATCTCTACAAGATCAGCAGGGATAAGGAGGTATGCTTACCAGTCCTTAGTTATCTCCTCGAGTTCCTCTTCAGTGAGCTTATAGTACGACTAAATCTCCTCCTTATGCTCATCTTCTCATGCAGTGATATAGATGAAGTTTTGATCTGCATGGAACTTCATGAGCGATCGGAACCATTGTAGGGTGTTTGGCGTCATGCGAGGTTCAACTTCGATATCCCTCTTCTGTTGGAGATAATATGTGTGAAAGACTATGTTCAACTACCATTGTCTTCCCATATCACTCAAGTACCAGAGCGTGGTGAACTTTGTAGCAAGTGGTTCGAGCGGCTCAATGTTAGGGAAGGTCGCACCTTCCAGCATCTCCCAAGCAATAAACGTGATGAGGATCAGGAGCCAGCTAAAGTGGAACTCATAGCCCTGATCTTGTCCTTCGCAGTAGTCTAATTCCAGCTGATTAACTATGTACTTCACCTAGCTCATCTGTAGGGCTTCCACGCATTTCCGTGCAAGGTCAATGACAAACCCTATGACCTGCGTGGGTTTGTTCTTCCTTACTAGCTTTCTTGCAAGTAATAGGCATGTTAGGCGCACTGTGCCATTCTGGATGGAAGCTACCTTGTAGCCTCGCGTCCCCTTCTCAACATCACCATAGGTATCCTCTATCTTCTGTGCTAATGTGTGATCTGTGGCTTTTCTCGGATAGAATTCCTATGAGTCAGGTCCTTGGATACTTAATCCAGTGATCCTATGGATCAACGTTGGATCAACTATGATACATCGGTCTATCCATAAGTAGTCGCCATGGTAACATGAGAGAAGGAGCTTAACACAGGCATTAACCATTTGGTGCCTTCCAAAGTGTGGGATTTTCATTACATTCAACAAGGTGGACTGCGCAAGGTTCATCATCCATGGCTGGGGAATTATTTTCGAGTTCTTCCTCTTTTTCCTGGTCAAGTATTTCTATGGGGCTAGCATACTATGGTTCTTGTGGTCTCCTAGGTTGAAGTTGTTGAACTTCAACATTGTGATCTTTTTCTGTTGTTCTATAATTGTGAATATCCCCTTCGGGAGGTACGCAGTAAGCATGGTGTATTCAAAATCTATCGACATGCTATCATGACTCACCGCGTCGGTCAGAGGTGGGATGTAGTCGAGTAAGCTGGTCGGGATTAGCTTCGCATTTTCTAGGTCATCTTTGTGCTTGGTTCTCTTTTCTGTGATGACTCGAGATGGTCCGGATCCATGAGCGGTCGATGGAGAGGCTTGTACTCCTCTTGCCGATGATGCTTGTACACCCACAGACATAGACATTACTCTTTCAGTCATGAGGTCGATGAGTACCTCCTTCATAGACTCTTCGACTACGCTAAGTTCTTCGGACATACACGCTTGTGGTTGAATATCTCAGGTTTTAAGAGTAACTACTCAATGCAACGGGACAGATGGTGATAGCTCAATGATCACTACACAAAATCAACTGATATGTGGGCTCAGATAATCACGTTTGGAAAAAGTGTTATCAGTGCAAGGCTCGACAGAATAAGTAGATAACTAGGAAACAAATCTCTCCAATGGGCAAGAAGCCTTCATTAATTTAGTTATGTCTGTTACGGCACAGTCCCAATGGTCTAATGGTGAGCCTTCTGACCACAAATGTCATTCTACCCATTTGGGGCGTCAGTCTAACGGTTATACTATTTCCAATTTCTATATTGCTTCGCCATGGCGAAGTGCCATGTGGTGTTGTTTTGCTATCCTGACGAAGTTCCAGTTTTGCAAATTTTCCTTCTGCAAAGTTCCCTCTGGAACCTTCTGTAACTTTTTGATATTTGATCTCTTATTACTTAGTTTTCTAGCCTTCTTTCCAGTGAGCTTCGTCTCGGTATTCCTCTTTCCATTTTGATTCTTATCTCCTCTTGGCATAGTAACTTTGCATTGTTGAGATTCCTTCCTAGGATTCAGGGGCAATACTTCTTCTCTATCAGGGGTAGGTGCTTCAATATTTTGCGATTCTTCTTGTGTTATTTCAATTTTGACATCCAAGTTTCTATTTCTAAATAGATTTGATTTGTTCTCATGTTCTTCAATCAAGTGTACGATCCTCCTAGTCATGAAATCTTTTAATTCTTCCTTCTTCTTCTCTAAGACTTCTTCTTCTTTCCTTCTGGCCTGATCCCTTTCAATCCAAGGTTTTCCTAGTAATATAGAAAATGGGGTGTTGTTCTCAATAAATTTAACAAACTCAAAATCTTCTTCTGTCGAAGTTCCATTAGAACTCATAGATATCTGGGTAAGTCTTCCACATAGGGTTATCAACTTTCCTCTAAATAATTCTATTCCCCCTAATGAATGAATCATAGCAGGTTTTCCTAAAGTTTCCCAAGTTCTTTCTTTCATCATATTCACTTATGTTTCTTCATCCAGAACATAGTCAATGTCGAAGTCTCCTATTCTTGCTTCTATGTACTCTTTTTCTTTGAAGATCTCCGATAAGTTTATATTTAGGTAGTCATTCAGGGTTTCTTTCATCTGTAGCAATACAGTTTATGATTCGTTTTGGGGTTCTACCATGGTCTTAGTGTCTTGACCTTTCTCATGTTCTTCTTGTCTCATATTCATTCTTTCAATTTTAGCAATCATTCTAGGGCAATCCAAAACTTCATGATCCATAGCTTTGCAAACAAGACAACTGGGTATTCTACCATGGCATTCCTTAGAAATATGTCTCGGTCTTCTGGAACTGTAACAAAGAGTTAATCCTCTCTTTCTCTTAAATGATCCCCATCCTTTCCTGTACTACGCACTAGGATCATGGTAACTAACCTGTAAAAAAATATTTCTAGGATCCTACATCCACTTATTAGTCCAAACATTCTTTCTATGCATAGGAATAACATATCTTTCACTATTCTTATCAGATCTACTCATATCAAATCTTCTTTCTTCTAGTTGCGCCCTAGTTTTTAGGCTAGGACAAAATTTATCAAACATACCTAGATCCATATTCTTGAAACAAAAATTTCCACTTATCTTACTTTTGCCAAAGCACAAAGCTTCAAGATCTAAAACTTTTCACTATTCTTACCTCTATCAGAGCACACAAAGTGTTCAGATATTACCTCTTTTCTTCAGATCTACCTCCTTCCTTAGCATAGAGCTTCGCAAGTCAGGAAATAGATCTACGCACATAACTTATTCTTCCTTAGTTCCCAGCAATCATAGTTCCAGGTCCTGGCAACGGAACCATTTGTTGGCACAGGAGCAGACCTAGTTTTCAATGTTATAACAGTGCACCAACAAAACCTTAACTATCGGCCCTTTTAGCAACACCTGTGTAGTAGATGACGTCTCACCTGAGGTAGAAGTAGGGGTGGTTATAGGACTCCAGTGTCTACAACCTTAGCTGGGACACAGATCTTTTATTGTAACACCTTAACAAAGCACTTAGTTATTACCATTCGTTAATATTCATCTTTAGTTCACAACGCAGCTAAACCCTAACAACAGATCAACACAGTTTTCACACAGATCCAATAGATTCAAGCATTAAGCATACAAATAGAGATCAGATCTAGCATTCATTCACATTATTCAACACTAAACTATCATATCATATTCATCTATCATCTAACATCGTACTAAGCATTGAATCACATAAACAAAAGAACAAATCATTCAAAACATAGGATATATGTGGTTCACCCCCACCCTAAGGCTACATCCACCAACTCTTCATCTTCTTTATTAGCTTCTTTCGATCTTACATGAACAAAGCCTCAAAATCAACTTTGCAGAGGACAGGAGATATGCACACCTCGCTATATCCTCCTTCCTTGAGTTATAGCACAAAGCCTTCAATGGTCTCTTACAATCACTTGCACTTAGCTTTGTAAGCCTCACACAGTATGCAAAAAGCAATTAACACTCAGCACTTAGCACACTTGCAATAGACTAGTCACTACTAGTCATTATTCACTACTTCTTACATCGCCTAGACTTCTATTTATACATTACAAAATAGGCCTAAGCATGGGTAAACCCATGGGCCTACATCCCCATACCCATTACATAATCTCAAAACCCAAAAAGGCCTTAAAAAGAGGTTGAGATCCCATGATCTCCGCTTCATCTTGCGCTCCGCCTTTGATAGCCTGTCGAAGTCCCAAAAATAGGTCGAACATGACCAAGGATCCTCAAAACTTGGTCAAGGGAAAACACTTACCATCTTCCATAAAAAGACTCTATGTGGTGGTATCGTCTCAAGAATACTAAGAACATTGATGAGAAGAGGATTTCTTGGAAGTAGTTCAAAAAATATTTCCAGCAACAATACTTGTCAGAGCGATATTATGACAAGAAGATGCAAGAGTTATTTGAACTAAAACTTGGAAGCATGACCATGGAGAGTATAAAAGGAAATTCTTGGAGCTTTCTAGGTATGTTAATTTCATCAAGGATGAAAAGGTTAATATTCATAGGTTCTTGAGTGAGTTTCCTTCACTCTACAAGGACAAAACTCAGTGCAATGAGCCCAAACATTTAGAAGAATCCATAAGGAAGGCTAATCATTTGTATGAGAAAAACAAAGGAAGGATTAGCATTTGTATGAGCAAAGCAAAGGAAGGCCAACTTTCCAAAAGGCCTTGGATGACAAGAAGAAAGGTAAGATGGATCAAAGGAATAGAGGATTCAATCCACCTTTTATCGGGAATAACTCTCAATCATATCGACAAGGGAAAATAACTCAAAGTGAAGTTAAATAAAATGATGCAGTGGGAAAAAGGCCAAGAAAACATCCCATGAGGCGTTGGGGATGCGATGGAGACCACATGTACAAGGAATGCCCTCACAAAAGAGATAAGATGAGGATTTTGCACAACATTGAGGAATTTGATACAATGGATGATGTGGGAAGGAGAATTGTAAGGATTTATGCAGCCTTGGACAACATACAAGCATACTACCAGTCCCACATGATTGAGATAGAAGGTATTATTAACAATCAACCCATAGTAATTTTGATTGATTCTGAAGCTAGTCATAGCTATGTAGATCCCAAGTTGGTTGAAAGAGTTAAATTGAATAAATGTAAGCATGAAAAGTCTTGGTTAGTACAATTAGCTACTAGAACTAAGAGAGGAATTATTGAACTTGTTAAAGAATGCCAAGTGAACCTGAATGGAGTCAATACTAAGGCAAAATCGAACATCACACCACTCAAGTCCTACGAATTCCTGATTGGTATGGATTGGTTGGACAAGCATCATGTTTTCTTAGAATATTACAATAAGTCTCTTACATGTCTTAATGAGGAAGGAAAATCAAGGACAATTTAGGGTATTCCAACACTCATAGCTATCAGATAAATTTTAGCATTGTAGCTGAAGAAATGTTTCACAAAAGGGTGCCAAGTATATTCAACCTATATGGAGGAACCACCAAGGATAAGAAGCCAATTCTTGAGGACTATCTAGTTCTCAAAGAATATGAATATGTTTTGGGGGACTTTCTAGGTTTAAACCAAAGATGGAGATTGATTTTTCTACTGACTTAGTGCTTGGGGTTTGGCTAGTGTCCAAACCTCCCTACAGAATGAGCACCCTAGAACTAAAAGAGTTACAAATGAAACTAGAGGAATTTATAAATAAGGGTCACATACACCCAAGTGTTTCTCCTTAGGGTGCCTTAGTGTTTTTTTTCAATACAAAGGACAAGACTCTGAGGTTATGCATAGACTTCAAACAACTAAACAAAGTCACAATGAATAATAAGTATCCCTTACCAAGAATTGATTAGATCTCTGATCATTTGAAGGGGGAAAGTATATTTTCCAAGATCAACCTGAGGTTTGGTTACGGTTACCATCAATTAAGGATCATAGAGGAAGACACTAGCAAGATGACCTTTAGGACAAGATATGGACACTATGAATTTATAGTGGTGCCTTTTGGGTTAAACAAATGCACCTATTGCATTTATGTGTCGAGTGAATGGAGTGTTCAGGTATTACTTGGATAGTTTTTTATTGTATTCTTGGATGATATTCTCATCTACTCTAAAACAAAAGAGGAGCATGAAGAAAATTTGATAATGGTGCTTCACGTTTTAAGAGAGAATCAATTATATACCAAGTTGAACAACTGCTCTTTTTACCAAAGAAAAATCCAATATTTGGGCCACATTGTTTGAGAGGATGGCATAGAAGTGGATCTAAAGGTTAAAGTAATCAAGAGTTGGCAATCATCTACAAATATTTATGAAGTTACATCCTTTATGGGTTTAGCTAGATATTATAGGAGGTTCATTGCAGGTTTCTCCAAGATTTCGTACCCAATAACTTTTATACATAGGAAAGGGGTAAAGTTTGAATGAGTGCCAAGTGTGAAAAAATTTACCAACACTTTATGGAGTTATTAATGAGTGCATCTATGTTAAATTTCACATATCCAGATGAAGATGTTTTTGTGTGCACAAATGCATGCAAAGAAGGGCTTAGTGGAGTCCTTATAGAAAATGTACATGTAATCTATTATGAGTCTAGGAAATTAAAGGAGCATGAGATAAATTATGCCACACATTACTTGGAATTGTCATCCATAATACATTCCTTTAAAATGTGGAGGCATTATCTTATGGGTCGGGGGTTTGAATTAAGGATAGACCATAGTGGTATAAAACACCTATTTGTTCAACCAACACTAACTACCAGGAAAAGAAGATGGCTAAAGTTTCTTAGTGAATATGATTTTGAAATAAAACACATCAAAGGCAAAGGGAATAGAGTGGTTGATGCACTTAGCATAAGGGTGTATGAAATGTACACTACAATCATTAGAATATACAACATAGATATTAAGGGAAGAAGTTTATGGGTTGTAACAATAGATACACACTATCTTCATGTCAAGGAAATCTTGCATTAGGGTATCCTACAACAGAAATATAAAGACCGTCAACTATAGGACGATGGAATCCTCTTGTTTAGAAATAGGTTTATGTTCCAAATTCAATGGAATTGAGGAAATTTGTGTTAAGAGAGATGCATAATGTGACATACACTAGACATCTAGGATATCGAAATACCATCACAGTTGTAAGAGGGAAATACTTTTGGCCTGGTATGAAGAGGGATGCAGTAGATTATTTGGCAAGATGCATGGAATGCTAGAAAGTAAAGGATGAGAAAACACACCTAGCATGATTGGTATAGCCATTTATCATTCCTGAATGTTAATGGGAAGTGGTTTCTATTGATTTCATTACCAATTTTCCCTGGACAAATTAACAACATGATTCTATTATGGTGGTAGTGGAAAAGCTAACGAAGGTTTCACATTTAATTCTAGTAAAAGTAACTCATAAGGCAACCAATATTGGAAAATATATATGAAAGAATTCATTGGGCTACATGGATTTCCTAAAGAGATAATATCATATAAGGATTCCATATTCACCTCAAATTTCTAGAAGGGGTTGTTTAAGGGATTTGGGACCAATCTAAATTTCAGTATATCATATCACCCAGAGTCATCTGGAAAAATAGAAAAGATTGACTGAATAATCAAGGATATGTTGAGAATGTATGTTATGGACAAGCCTTCCAAGTGGGAGGACTACTTACATCTATTTCAATTTCTCTACAATAACATGTATCAATGATCCTTGAAGATGAATCTGTTTGAATATTTGTATGGTATAAAATGTAACACATCTGTGAGTTGGGATAACACAATAGATAGAGTTCCTATTGGGTCAGATTTGTTAATATAAATGGAGGTGAATATGGTTAAGATCGGGAAGAATTTGAAGGTTTCTCGGGACAAGTAGAAGAGTTATGTTGATCAAATAAGGATACATAGAGAATTTAAAGTGAGGGAGCATGTATTTTTAAAATTTAAAACCAAAAAGAGATCGTTGAAGTTGGGAAGTTACCCAAAATTGGCAATAGGATATTGTGAGCCATTTGAAATCCTAGAAAGCATAGGCCTATTTGCATACATTCTTGCATTACCTACATCCATGAGAATTCATAATGTGTTCCATGTTTCTTTATTAAAGAAGTTTATACCTGATCATAATCATGTAATTAATTGAATTGTGATCTAGGTGGAGCATGAAGGGTATTTTCGGGTGGGTCTAGTGTGTATCCTGGACCATAAATTCAAGGTGCTTCAGAGAAAATCCATAGGAATAGTAAAGGTTGAATGTAACTATTACGATCTTGAAGACTCCATGTGGGAGCACGAGGAGGCCATACAGGAGGAGTACCCATGGATTTTTGAAAATTATGAAGAAATATTAATGTACAAGTGTACATAAGCAAATGAATACTCCATTTTGACAGCTCATAAATTCCTGGAGCTACATATCAGATGCTTCCTATCTGATATATGCATTGGATTTGGAAGGGAAATGGTATATCTCGAGGAACTTGAGCATTGACCTTGGGTTTTTCAGATTGCAGGGAAGAGAAATTGATGGTTGGAATTGTTGTGGAAGCTGTGAGTTTGCGAAAATAGAAAGTATTTAACTATGAAAATATTTGCAGGTAATTATGAAATTATGTATGGTAATGTGCATTGAGGACAGTAGGGGGATGGGAATGTAGCATCGTTGTTTTACTCCGTATATTTTTTATGTATATATTTTACAAATATATATGGCCATAGGCTAATCAATGTAATATGTAAACTTTATAAGTTATAATGATAAATAAAGATAATTTTGTTGCATGTGGACAAAGAAAGATTAATGGGGGGATAAGTATCTACAAGAGGGGGAAGGTTCCAAGGGTATAAGGGGTCTAAGAAAGGAATAATAATGAGTATTAATGTCAACCCACCTTGTCTACATTTACCTTTTGTTATGAACCTTATGTTTCCTTTGGAATGTTTCCAAAGTGAATCATTGAATTCCTGTAGGTGGGTGGGTGTGAGAAGATATTTCAGAAAGTTTTTGTGAGCAGGTGCTGAGTACAATCCTCCTTCGGAGGATTGTGAGTCAAGAAAGAAAGCAAAATATAAATTTGTATGGAAAAATGCAATCAGTCAAGAATTCAAATGAGTGGGAGGAGAAACAAGAAGTTTTATCAGCCTGGGAGAGACCATGAATTCAGAGGAAAAGACAAGATGACATAGTTTCATGGAGATGGTGAGTTGGAGAAGAATAGGAGCATGAATAACGAGAGACAAATAAGTAGGTTTTCAAGCATGAATCTTTAAACTCTTTGTGTGTGTGTGAGAGAGAGAGAGAGAGAGAGCTTCTCTAAGGGAGGTCAACTATGTGATGATAGTTTCTTCTAGCACCTGACATCCTTGGAGTCCCTAGTAGAGAGATTCATGTCTGACCAAGCACAATGGGTCCTTGGAGAGAATATAGAAGTCTTGAGTGACTGTGAGTAGTGAAGGGGGATCCCCTTCCTTAGGTTGTGTTGGTTCTCATTACTACCAAATCGATTAATAAATTGATTCAAAATGAATAAATATACATACAATGACATACAAGCATGTTATTATCATTGATTAATAAAAACATGAATACAAATGGTTTAAATATAAACATAAACAATTAAACACATGCAACAATATTTATATATACAAAATACAGAGTAAATGCAACATTCATTCATAGAATTAAAACTGAAAAATGACCCAATGATTAAAATACTTATCTTTCAAAAACAATTGTATAACCAATTGGAGACAAAAGATGTTCATCCCAATTGTAAGCTTTGTTGCACCAATTCTCTCTGCAATAATCCACCCCCCAAGTTGGGGTTGTGATTCCACAAGGATGGGCAAGCTCCAATGGGCATATAAAGTTCATTCTAATAGCTCCAAACTTACTAAACACATAGTGACATAACTCTTACATCAATTCAAACCACCTATCTCTCTTCCCCATTAGTATGTACAACCCAAGTGGTGAGATTTCCTTCTTTGCACCACAGTCCCTGTTATCGGGCTAATTGTTAAGTGTGGACACAAATCAATTCCCCTAGCTTCACTACGAAACTAGAACAAAACAAGATAGTACACTACTCTTTCCTTATCTTTCAATTATCAAATGAGAAATGGATCTAGAACATACCTTTTAAATATTGAAGATCTGACTTCGCCAATGCAATCCAAGCTTCATCACGAGTTTTATGAGAAATATCTGCAAATAAGCACAAGCCAACGAAGACAAGAATAACAAAGTCTATTTTATATGAAACTATGTACATGATCAAGGAATCATACAATATGGAAAAATGGCATTCATATAGGAAATAAAAGTATATTTGTATTAAAGAATGTGGAAGAAAGATACAACCAGATGCCTTGATGTCACCAGGTTCCTTCCAACAGTTCCTTTCTTCCCACACACTTCTTGCTCCAATGGATTATGAGACTATGTATCTGATAGCTATTCACAATCTATCTTGACAAAGCAAAGCTCAAAGCCACTCTAACCAAGCTAAAAATCTCAATTAAAAACAACTACCTTTCTCCATGAGAGTTCCTCTCCTTTTATAAGTTGAAGAGGATAAGGTGAGGAGGTTAGGATGATCCCAATAAATCATGAAAGTGAGTAAGATCCAAACCATTCGGAGGCCACCTCACAATAGAAGATTATCCTTCTAGAAGCATCGAGAAGATGCCCATTTTCCCACGTACGAAGGTCGTCGCACCCTAACTATAGTGCAACCTATGAAAATTAGTAATTTCCGCAACCTATGTATAGAGAAGCCTGGGGAAATCCTCTTTAATAGGAGTTTTACAAAGGAAAATACAACTTCTTCTCTCAGGAAAAATTCTTCTCCCTTCTTCCTTCAAAAGTTCAGGCCACTGACCCCTCTGAAGGAAACATATAGGTTTACATCATTAACGGTCATAAGGGTGATGAAAATAATGTGTAACAAAGAGCCCCCCAAAGTATGAAGTTATAATAGAGTGATAGCTAAAATACTTTTTCGAGTGTGTGCAGGGAACAAAGAACATGTCGAGCAGAAACCTGCCAACAAACAAGGATATACAGTACAATAATATATCATCACTAAGGTAGGCATTCCCATACTCAAAATACAAGTGATTCAAAGAATAAATGTTGACATGCAAAGATCCTTGTCAAGTAATATAGGTCATGGCCACCAAACATACACTGTGGATCCATGCCAATATGACTCAAATCTTAACATAGCCACCAAAAATACATTGTGGATCTATGTGTTAAAGACTCAAATTTGAACATAGCCATGAGACATACAATGTGGATCTATGCAAAAATACAAAATGAATATACTCCAACGCAACCTGAATCTGTGAGAAAAGATCCAGGGTCTTCATCTCCACCACTCTATAGTACAAATCTAGCCATGTGATTACAGGTGTTGAAGTCGAACATGGTAGAAACCACTTGATTACCAGTCATTAATGAATATCATTAACAAGTGTGAGGGAAATCACCATTAATGTCAATGATTCCCAAGGTACAGTAGTACAATCCAACGAATGTGAATTAATGATCTAAAGTCAAACACTCGACAGAATCTCTCGATCAGCGGTCAATAATGAAAACCAACTGTCAAAAGTGAGGAAACATGCCATTGAGGCATGCAAGTTTCAAGGCACCAATTAGTTTCTAAGTCTAATTCCTGGATAATGAGTTGAAGTCGAAAGGAAAAGACTCGTCATAGGAGGGCCTTAATGTATTCCCCATCAATGAAATGAAACAGGTAACAAGATTTTAAGTAGATCAGAGTAACAAGTGATTCAAGAATGACTTAGGAATGGCCAACGCAATAGAAGGCTTAAGGACTAAAGAAATGGCCAACGCAGTAGAAGGTTTTTCGGGTTGAACTTCTCTTTGAACATATTGACGACACGACAATTGTCTTGGAAACACTGACTCAACAACAGGGATCACAGACCAATTTCTAATCTTATAAAGGAGTATGATCAAGAGACAAGTGGATTTTCCAACCTAGACACAAGTGAGTGAAAGTGTGTCATGTTCAAAGGGAATCTTTCATAAAATACAAGTTTAGATACATTTATTTCCCAATTTTTCCCCCACCATTTTTGGCAAGTACCTCTTTATTTTTACTCAAGCTTTAGGAGGATAACATATGCTTGAATTGTAAGCTCATCCTTCGGATGAGTCCTTTGGAGTATGTTTAACAAACCCTATGAAGGAGTGGTTCGGTCCCATATGGGCCTTTGAATGTTTGTTTAATGAGTCCAAAGAAAGAAAAACTCAGGGGTTTTTCATATTTAGAGAGTCTGAAAAACACTTAAAGAGAACTCTCTCAGTTCCTTTTTCGTAAATTAGTCTGATGAGACCGAAAAAGAAATAAAATATCGCTCAACAGATGTTTTTTTCAAATACTTTAACGAACGTGAAAATAACAAGGTCGCTCGGCAATCGTTTCATGTTTAGAGAGTCTAAAAAGAGATTAAAGGGAACTCCAGGGGTTCCTTTTTCGTATGACCTTTACGAGTATGGAAAAAGTGATAAAAGTATACTTGGTTACATTCTCGTAGATTTACGAGCATGAGAAATAACAAAGACTAACCTCGAGATTGTTTTCATGTTTACACAAGCTTAAAACCAAAACAAAACTATGCTTGGGATAGATTTTTTTTTTTTACAAGCTTAAAACTAAACAAAACTATTTTTGGACCTGGTTTCATTTATACACAAGCTTGAAGCAAAGTGAAAACTATGCTTGCAACTTCCCAATGCATGGTTGGTACTTAGCCATCAGCTTAAGAAACTAGTGGCTCAACTTCAGCATGAAGTCCAAAGGCTAGAAGCATTGCCCCCCAAGCTTCATTTCGTTCAACTGCAAAGGAAGATGAAATGAAGCTTCAAATACTAGATGAAGGAATTGACTCAAACAGAGAGGGAGAACAAATCTATTTCATTTTTTAACGAGATTTCCACAGAAAAGAAAAACTATGCTCGAGACTCTAGGTATAATCTATTGGATTACTGAGAGGGGGGGTGAATTAGTAATAGAGAAATTTAATCATTTTTATCAATATAATCCAAGTGTTATATCAATGTAGCATTATCATCCAATAATTGTAGAGTAAATAATCAATGAACAAATGAACAATCATACACATACACAGTACACTAGTGTTTTACGTGGAAACCCAAAGCGGGAGAAAACCACAGAATTATTTTTCTTATATGTCTTGAAGAATTACATTCATCAAAAGCACCAACTTCCTTTGTTTTCCAGTTGCAACTGGAAGGAGGCTCCAACCCCCTTTTTTCTCAGACTACAACCTGAGGGAAGATCCAACTCCCCTATTCTCTAGATACAACCAGAAGGAGGCTACAACCCCCTATGTTCTCCAGCTACAATTGAAAGGTGGCTACAACCACCTGTCCTTTCCGCATCCAACCACCCATAAGTAGAAGTAGAATGATGGAACCAATGTCACACTATCACTGTGAGATATATTGTTGTAAACCTGTACCAATAAAATTGAACCATGCATCAACCTGTACCTCAACCTGTACCATAAAAAAGTGTCGATTAAAGTTGGTTGTCATTGATGTCAACCCTTGAAGAAATCCCCGTAGCACAAAGGTTTGGGTAATGGACCCAATATTGTTTGATGTAAAGATGACTCATTATTGTCTTGGCATGGTTGATAAGAAGTAAAGATGGATGAACTCCAAAGTGGTCCCCTTATGGTGAAAGCCCTCACGGGAAGACGCTTTGTGGAGTAAGAGAACCCATGCTTAATTGTGGAATAATGAGATGAAGGACAATGAATTTGTCAGGTAAACTATCCTAGATGGATATTTCTTGTCATTCCATTTCCGGTGGTATGTGGAATGTCACATAACTCCTCACGGTTAGAGAGTTATAGCCATGAGAAGTTGGAGACCCCAGGTTTGGGTAATGGACCCAAATTTGTTTGATGGATAACGGTATGAGTTATGATATATTTTCAAATAATAATATTCTATATGGATAGTACATGTCATTCCATTTCTGGTGGTATGTGGAACGTCACATAACTCCTCACGGTTTGAGAGTTATGGCCTTACGAAGTTAGAGGACCCTCATATGTCATCTAGAAGCCCCAAAAGGTCAAAGTAGTCAAAGTATTTTAAGAGATTTTAAAAGTTAAATAATAAAGTGAAGTAATGAGTGTATTATAATTCAAATTAAATGCAAAATAAATTGTTTCAATAATAAATTTAATGGAGAAATTAGAAGTAGGTTAACCCTAAAATAAGGAAAGTGGGGCCAAGTGACCTAGAAGATGTTTTTAAGGAAGCTACTTGGAGAGTATAAATAAGAGGCAAGACTCTCTCATTTTAATCACAATTGAGCATATTGAATATCTATAGGTGTCTGAGGTAACCAAGGATATATAAGCTGAAATTATGAGAGAAGGTGAAGAAAAGAAGGCCGAAATGCAAGGAAGGATAAATTGTTTTGATGGTGCTTTCTAAGGTATGTTATTTAAAGGTCATCTCACTATTTTCGCTATAACTTTTTTTCTATAATGATTCAGACCGTGAAATTTATATTACATTGAGAAAACATATCCAAGTATCTATGGTAAAAAATTCATCTTGTGTTTCATTGTATGTTTGGAGTTACACTCTGTGGAAAATAGGTTTTGTGGCTAGTCCTGAAACAAGTCAAAAAATGGTGTTTCGGGTAAAAACATCCTAACTTCTTCATAACAGATCAAAATTAAGTGAACCCAATTTTTTTGGTTATTTTAGAGTATGTAGTATGTTGTGTAATAGTTTCAGATCAATTCAACAAATATTCCCTGCGGGGAATGCTCTACAAGGTCTCCCTCTAGAATAAGTCAGAATTCAGCCAGGTATGCCATTTTTTCTATAACTCCTTTTCTGAGAGGTTCCAAGTAGTGAAACCTGTAGGAATATCATAAAACACACTGAAGAACATTGTATATCAGTTTCATATATTTATACATTATATGTACAAAGTTATGATTGCTTCAAGTTAGGGTTGTTGACTAATCCAAAACTAGGCATGTGAGACTAAAGAAAAGTTTGATGAAAATGCTAGTCTCTTGTTGTTGAAGTTAAGGAAGGTTTGTAGGAATGTGATCATATACACCAGGTCTACTATAGAGCTGCAAATCAGATTTGGAAGATGAAATTGATGAGGGCTTTTGGTTGAGGTACATGTTGAGTACATGGTTGAGACAAGTAGTTGATGAGTTGGCACATATATGAGGTGTATAGTTAATGATGTTGATACATATTGATGAGTCATATTTGATGAGTAGTGGACACATGATTGGTACATACTTGGTACATGGTTGGATGCACTTGTTTATGGTATAGGTTGATTATAGGTTATTTTGTACAGGTTGGTGCATGGTTGATGCACTTGTTTATGGTACAGGTTGAGGTACAGGTTGATGCATGGTTCAGATTTATTGGTACAGGTTTACAGTGGTATATCTCACAGTGACAGGTTTACAGTGGTTCCAGCATTCTACTTCTATTTCAGGGTGGCAGGACGAGGCAATGATAGGTGGTTGTAGCCACTTTCCGGTTGTAGTCGGAGAACATAGGGGGTTGTAGCCTCCTTCTGGTTGTAGCCAGAGAATTGGGGAGTTGGAGCTTACTTCAGGTTGTAGCTTGAGAAAATAGGGGGTTGGAGCCTCCTTCCAGATGCAGATGGAAAACAAAGGAAGTTGGTGCTTCCAATGAATGTAATTCTTCAAGACATATAAGAAAAAGCATTTCGTCATTTTCTCCCGATTTGGGTTTCCACATAAAACACTGGTGTATTGTGTGTGTGTATGTTTGTTCATTTGTTCATTGCTTATTTACTCTACATTTATTGGATGATAATGCTTCATTGATATAACACTTGGATTATATGGTTAAAAATGATTAAATTTCTCTATTACTGACTCACCCCCCCTCTCAATAATCCAACAATTGGTATCAGAGCAGGTTCCTTCAGAAATCAGTTTAACCACTGGAAGTTAGATCATGGAGAGTACCAACTCATATAAAAATGGAATACCATAGTTTGATGGACAGAAGTATGTTTTGTTGAGCATAAGGATGAGGACATATATACATGCATAGGGATTTCATGTTTGGCAATCAATTGTAGATGGATACACAGCACCAGTAGTTCCACCAACAAATGACAAAGCAGTAAAACTCGATGAGAATAATTACAAAGCCACAAATTCACTTTTGAATGGTCTCATTGATACGGTATTCACCAAAGTTGCACACTGTAAATCCACTAAAGAGATTTGGGACAAGCTCCAAAACAACAGAGAAAGAAACAAATCCAAAGAGTTATGTAGAAACAATCAAAGAGGATAGGAAGATATACAAGGAAGATTACAAGGACACTCCTCCACCAAGAAGATTTAGATTTTAGAATCAACAACAGACATATGGGCCTCAAGAAGAAGAAGGATTCATAAGAACACCTCCTTTCAGAATATCTTCAACTCCCATGTATCAAACTATATTTTTTGGTTTATGTTATGCATGTAATAATTTTGGACATAAAGTTGTGAATTGCAGAGCTAACAACAGGAACAGTAACAACTTTGAGAGTTATACACAAAGGGATTATTCAAGGACACCTAGTGACACACAAAGAAGAAGTTACAACAGGTTTGAATCTTTGAGCACTGAAGTGGAATGTTACAAATGCAACAATTTTCGACACATGTCCAAGGATTGAAAAATTGCAGTCCCTCCTAAAGAACCTCAAAAAAATAACAACAGTCACAGACAAGAACCTCAGAAAACGACATGGATAAGAAAGCAAGATCAATATAACAAAGAAGAATGCACAGTACCTCTACAAGCTAAGAAGAAGAAACATGGTTGGCATGTTGACAGTGGATGTTCAAAACACATGACAGGTGATAAAGACAAATTGCTTACATTACGAAAAGAAAAAAATGGATCAGTCTCCTTCGGAAATGATAATTCATCAAAAATCATTGGAGAAGGCACATTCTGAATTGGGAATAAGAATGAAAAGGCACAAAATGTTCTGATGGTAGAAGATATGAAACATAATCTTCTAAGTGTGATTCAAATGTGTGACCAAGGTCATAAACTTACTTTCGATTCAGAAAAGTGTGAGATAAGAAAAAAAGGTTCAGGGATATTGGTTGGTACAGCTGCAAGAACTTCAAACAACATATATGTGTTAAGTGAAATTGGAAATGAAAAGTGTTGTCTAGGAAAGGAAGATGAAATTTGGCTATGGCATAAAAGAATGGGTCACGTGCATTTTGATAACCTTGTCAAAGTCAACAAAAGAGAAGTAGTTGGAGAAATTCCCTAGATCACGAAACCAACCAACACTTTGTGGAATCATTGTCAACAAGGAAAGAAAACAAAGCCAGGTTCAAATCAAAGGAATATTCAACAACAAGACCACTGAAAATTGTGCACACTGATCTAGTTGGACCAACTACAACAAAGGGATTAAAAGGTGAAAAATATTTTATGTTATTAGTTGATGATTATATGGGAATGACTGTAGTTTTCTTTCTCAAGAACAATTCAGAAGCTTTTGAAAACTTCAATATCTACAAGGAAATGGTTGAAAATGAGATGGATTCAAGAATCAAATGTTTGAGATCTGATAATGGTGGAGAGTTCACTTCAAAGGAATTTATGGACTATTATAGAAGTCATGGAATAAAAAGGAAATTCCCCATTGCTAAGACACCTCAACAGAATTTAATTGTTGAAAGAAAGAACATGACAATACAAGAAATGGCTCGAACAATGCTAATGGATTCCAAATTGAAAGATATATTTTGGACACAGGCAGTGCATACAACAATTCACATTCAAAATGGAGTAATGCTCAGAAACAACATTGATAAAACTCCCTACGAGCTATGGAAAGAAAGACCAACAAATGTGAAGCACTTCAGTTTTTGGAAGCAAAGGCTACATCAAAAGAGAAGATGGTAGAATGGGAAAGTTTGACTCTCATGTGGACAAAGGAATACTTTTTGGTTACTCAAGTACAAGGAAAGCATACAAGTGTTACAATATAATATTGAACAAAGTTGTGGAAAGCATCAACGTAACAATTGATGAAACAGGCATACCAGAATCAAAGGAAGAAGAAAACAAATCAATGGAACAACTCTTCAAAAAAGAAGATGAAAAATAAGTAGAAGAGGAAGATGAAGATGAAGATGAAGAGGATCTGACAGAAGCAAAAGAGCAAGTTAAAAAACTATCTCCAAAGACACCTAGCAAACGAGTACAAAAGAATCATCCTTCAGATCAGATTTTTGGAAACAAAGATGCAAGAGTTGAGACTAGAAGAAAAATCCGTTCAACAGAACAAACACACCTATCACTCTTATCTACAATTGAACCAAATTGTTTTGAAGAAGCCAACAAGGTTGAATTTTGGAATAAGGCCATGGATGAAGAATTGGATCAAATAGAGAAAAATGACACTTGGGAATTGGTTCCAAGACCAAAGAATAAGAATGTGATCGACACAAAATGAGTTTTTAGGAATAAATTAAATGAAGATGGACAAGTTACAAGGAACAAAGCTAGATTGATATGTAAAGGATATGCGCAGATTGAAGGAATCAACTTTGAAGAGACATTTGCCCCAGTTGCCAGAATGGAAGCAATCCGTTTACTTTTAGCTTATGCATGCTCCAAAAATGTTAAAGTATATCAGATTGACGTAAAATCAGATTTTCTGAATGGGGAACTTGAAGAAGAAGTCTACATTGAACAACCAGAAGGATTTCAGTTGTCAGAGAACACAGACTATGTATGTAAATTAAAGAAGGCCTTGTATGGTCTAAAACAGGTTCCTAGAGCATGGTACTCCAAACTGGATAAGTATCTGCAACAGGCAGGGTTCAGAAAAGGAAGTGCAGACAACAACCTCTACATGAATGTAAGTCAAGGTAATATTTTATTAATTAAAGTCTATGTTGATGATATTATTTTTGGTAGTGATGATGATAGGTTAAGCCAAAAATTTGCAAAAGACATGCAGAATGAATTTGAAATGTCGTTACTTGGAGAACTATCCTTCTTTCTAGGACTTTAGATACATCAAAGGAACCAAGGAATTTTTATTTCTTAAACCAAGTATATCAGAGAAATGCTATAGAGGTTCGGAATAGAAGATTGCAAACCAGTTATCACTCCCATGCAAACCAGTTATCACTCCCATGCAAACCAGTTGTAAGTTGAAGATGATGATTCGAATTCTACAAATCAGAGGTAATACAGGTCAATGATTGGCGACCTACTATATGTGACAACATCCAGACCAGATGTAATGCAAGCAATTAGACAGGTGGCACGATTTCAAGCAACACCAAAGGAATCACATGTATTAGCAATAAAGAGGATTTTCAGATATCTCAAAGGAATAAAAGAGTTTGGATTATGGTATCCAAAAGGAAAATATCTATCACTTATTACCTACACAGATGCAGATTGGGCAGGTTGCATTGATGACCAACGAAGCACCAGTGGAGCAATGTTCTACTTAGGTGAGTGTTTGGTATCATGGATAAGAAAGAAACAATCATCAGTATCTCTATTTATAGCCGAGGCAGAGTATATTGTAGCAACAACATGTTGTACACAGGTTCTTTGGATGAAACAAACTTTGACAAATATACAGTTTGAGTATGATGAGCCCATTCCAATATATTGTGATAATACAAGTGCCATCAGTATCTCAAAAAACCCAGTGATGCGCTCCAAGACGAATCACATTCCAATCAAGTATCACTTTCTACGGGAACAGGTTGCAGAAAATAACATCAGAGTTGAGTATATGGGCACAAAAGAACAAGTGGCAGACATCTTTACAAAACAACTTCCAAGGGAAGCCTTTGAATATCTTTGCCAAAGACTTGGAGTTATTTCTACTCCAAAATGAATTATTTTTTAATGCTTTTTGAATTCTTATCTTATATGTCTTAGATGTACACTAGGAAGCAGCATAAGAGGACAGTTCAGTCAGGGGGAGTAGCCTCAGATGGAAAGATATCTTTTCCATTGATGACAAAGGGGGAGAGATTTATCAGATGCAGAGGACAGAGGCATGGTTCTAGTGGGGAGCAGATTTATCAGATGCATAGGATAGAGGAAAATTTATCAGATGCAGAGGACAGAGGCATGGTTCTAGGGCATAGATGATTTTAGGGGTTAAATTTCGCAAATGGGCTAATTTTCCATGGTTTTTCCAAAAAAAAGATTTTCCAATTTCCATTTTTTCTAAAAATGATTCGCCCAAATTCCATAGAATAAAATTATTTTACCTTAAAAATCGCCAAATTGTTATAGAAAGGATATTAAATCCTTAGAAATTTTAATATTTTTACAAAACTATCGCCAAACATTTTATATTTTTCATATTAAGGACTAGTAATATTAGCCCATGTTTCTACATTTTAATATAAATTTTCGTCCTTAAAATCATCACTATTCCAGGGGGAGCATGATTGATATGATTTCGGTATTGTATCAGATTGTTTCCATCAATGCTGATCCGGATTATTTTCGGCACGAAATGAGAGCGGAGATATAATAAAGAAATGCACAGAGATATTGCAGATATTCAATAATATAACAGAAATGTATCAGAGATGCAACCATCAAATCAGATATACAGTAATACACGATTTCTATTAATGAAAGAAATGTACAGAGACTATAAAAATACAGAGTGAAAGACTCGCTAGAATGGTGGCAGCTTATCTCTGAGAAGAGATGTGACAGCTAC